>JAGXJF010001794.1:0-233277 GCA_019208055.1 Stipa capillata
GGCAACTGGTACAACCCCATTTTCCCTTGTCTACAGGGCAAAGGCGGTCCTCTCGTGCGAAATCCGGATGAGGTCTCCTCGCGTGGAGTAACACTTCGAAGACGAAGCAACAACGCAACGGATCAACGACCTCAACCTCCTCGAGGAAATGCGTGACTGTGCGTGCTTGCAGGCGGCCAAGTATCAACAGGACTTACGCCGGTGCTACGAGCGTAACGTCAAGCACCAACACCTGGAGATTGGCGACCTCGTCGTGCGATTAGTCCAGTCCACTAAGCACAGGAACAAATTATCCCCCAAGTGAGAAGGACCCTACACCATCGTCGCCAACCCGCGACCGGGCGCTTTCAAACTCGCTGACAACGGCTCCGTGCTACCCAACACATGGAACATTTATCAACTCTCCAAGTACTATGTATAGCTTCCTGGGAGCTCCATCCCGGATTACTTCCCTGTTGTAACCCGTGACTCCACGGACGTAGTATCTATACTTTACTGGTACTAAATTCTTGGGCTTCCATCAAACAATTATTGGTTCGTCATGCTACTCAAACGTCTCTAGCATGCTTCGCTAAGATTCGAGAGTTGGCACGTACACGAGTCTATACCTCGTTTCGCCCTCCCAGACCTCGGCACACAAGCATTCGACAGCTCGATGCATGGCACGAACACGAGTTCGCGCCTCGTTCCGCCTCCTCGAGTTTGGTCGCCGTATAACCGCCTCATATGCACTCGGAGGCTGGCACATACACGGGTTCACGCCCTGTTTCGCCGCCCCGAGTCTGGTCAGCTGTCCATACGCCTTGCCAAGACGTCCAGGGGCCAGCTTCTCCACGAGTTCCTCAACTCCATGTTGTTACCCCCTATGCAGGCACACAGGCATCACGCCTAGCATCCGCCCGGGGGCTAGGCGGAGCACGAGTTCCACAACTCAACTCCCCACCCCGGGTATGGTGGCGCCCCACACCTTGCATCTATCTGAAGTCTGGCATGTACACGACGTTTCTTAACTCGTTTCGCCTCTTCACAAATGCAACGGCGGACAGCTACCTTGTATCTGCGTGGGGCCAGGCACGGCACGAGTTTCTCAATTCGTTTCACCTCCCCGACTACGACAGCCTACCCTGAGGCCCGAGTACAAATCTCCTCACGCATTAACTCCAAACACTCGACGGCTGGTACAGTGAAAATTTTCCAGACTGTTCATCCGAGTTCCTGCCGCACAAACAGTCGAGGGCTAGCACAGCGAAGTTTTTTCAGACTGTTCATCCGAGTTCCTGCCAACTCGCACAAACAGTCAAGGGCTGGCACAGCGAAGTTTTTTTGACTGTTCATCCGAGTTCCTGCTAACTCGCACAAACAGTCGAGGGTTGGCACAACGAAATTTTTTCAGACTATTCATCCGAGTTCCCGCTAACTCGCACAAACAGTCGAGGGCTGGCACAGCGAAGTTTTTCTAGACTGTTCTTTCTAGACTGTTCATCCGATTTCCTGCTAACTCGCTTAAACAGTCGAGGGCTAGCACAACGAAGTTTTGTCAGACTGTTCATCCGAGTTCTTACTAAATCGCACAAGCAGTCGAGGCTGGCACAGCGAATTTTTTTCAGACTGTTCATCCAAGTTCCTGCTAACTTGCATAACCAGTCGGGGGTCGGGAGGAATATGCTACATTTCACAACCCTACGGCAATACGGCTACCAAGAAAAGTTTGCCACATGAAGTCAAGACCAAGACTGCAACTGCCACGGGCCCTATATTATACGAGTTAGAGTTCTTCACAGTACAAAACAAAGAGATACGAGTAATGAAATGCGGGCCTAATCCTCCCTCTCGGTAGTATCGCTGCCCCCCTGACATATAGTCACCATCGCTATCTTCAGGGGCTACCGGGGCATCTTCCACCGCCTCAAACCTAGCTTCGCCGATGAACCTCTCCACCGACTCGCGCCAGTCGTCGATCCGCGTGTCCTTCGCTCCCGATTGACTGGGCACGAACTCGTTAATCTCCCGCTCCAGCAGGTTAGCAGGAAGCTCTGGTGCCAAGTCCTTTTCCAGGGCCAATGCATAGGATATGGCCGCGGTGGCCATACCTTTCGCCCGCATGGCTACATCCTCTTTGACAAAGGCGACGAAGTCGCTCCGACAGGTCCGATACTCGGCCATGGCTTGCGGGGAATAGTCCAGAGTAAACTTCGTGAAGTCGGGACGGTGATCGAACCTCAAACTCGCCATGACTTGGTCAAGAAGAAAGCACGCCTCTTTAGCAGCTCGAGTCTGCACCTACAGCCGTTCACGGGAGAGCTCCACATCTTTATTCTTCTCCTCAAGCTCCTGACTGACGAGCCGGTGAAGGTCGGTCGCTGACTTGGCCACCGCTGCAGCCATCTCTACACAGAGCGAGACTGATTCAAGTTGCTCTTTTAGCTCAGTGTTGGCCACCTTCAATGCCTCGAGTTCCTCGGCCCGCCTGGCTCGAGCCTCGGCCTCTTTCACACGACAGGTCACAGCCGACAACTACGTTACCAACTCGGCGTTAGTAGCTTGCAGCCGCGAGGCCTCCTCTTCGCTCCCGCGAACTCGGTTGAGGAGTGTTTCCTCCTTGGCGGCCGCCGCAGAAGTCGCGCACTATCACAGGACACAAAACAAACCGAGAAATTCAAAAAAGCCATTACAGACAAGAAACAGCCAAAGGTCAAGAAGGGTATCACTCACCTTCATCCATGTCAAAGCATAATCAATATACGTCCGGTACTCACTGCGAGGCAGCGGACGTTTCAACTCGCCGTCGTCTACTTTGGGGATGGCCTCCTGGCCGCCGAGTTCTGGTTCCCTTATGCCCGTGGCGGAAGCCGCCAAGTCCCGAGAGGCACCCATGAGAGGGTTGCCACTGGAAAAGCTGGCACCTCCCCCCGAATGCCCCTCGGCGCCGCCAAGCTCCACGTCCTGAATCACCATGAGGTCCCGACACTCGGAGGGGGAGCACGTTGACGATGCAATGGGAACAGATGCAAGGCTGAAATCCAGGGCTCATAATCCAAACAAAGGCTAAAGGAAGAAGGGGCTCCGGGTAAAAGATAAGGGGAACCCTACCTCGAGCTAGGCAGGGTCGCCTTCTTCGATGGCCCTTGGAAAGACGAGGAGCTGGAGGGCCGTTTAAGGGTATACCGCTATCAGAAGGGAGAACCCGAAGTCAAGAACACGGACAAGGCAACTCGATACCCGACTTCGCGAAAAGGCAAAAGAAAAACTCATTGGGGCGGGTTGACCCCTTCCGCTGGACGCCGTGGATGACTTCTTGCCCTTGGAAGTTGGAACCTTCCGGGGCCGAATCGCCCCAGCACCCGACGATTCTTCTACAAAGACCTCGGCACCTTCCCATGGGCCGGTCCCTAAGAAGGGACGCTAAGCGCAAGCCAAAAGAAGATGATACCATTGTAATCAACCACCCAAAGACTCGGAGGCGTGAATAGAGAAACGTGTGGAGGAAATGCTTACCGAGATGATCATGGCTCTAACCATCTCGCCCTGGCAGGCGAGCGATTCGATCTCTGGATGAACTCGGGACTCCCAGGGCGAGGTCTTGGCGCCGTCATCACTTCTCTCGGCTTTGAAGAGATCATCAAATCGGCTCTAGACCATCCCTATCACAGGACGAGAGGCGAGAGGACTCGAAAAGACCAATAGCAGTTCGAGTTGTCAAAGAAAAAGAGAAGGAGCGAGGGAGCTCACCATCATCAGCCGGTAAAAAGCCGACTTCATCCGCCCACCCGGAGAGTTGTCGTGCTCCTAACGGCGCAATGTGGCGGGTGATGAAGTCGCCGACTACGTGCACGGCCGTTAACCCTCCCCGACGTAGCTCAGTGATGCGATCCTTCACAGTCTGAACCCATCACGTCAATCGCGGGTGATCCTTCCACAAGTCCTGCGTGGCAGGGACCTCGCATCACGTCGCCGAGTTATGTTCGGACCGAGTACAGACGGCCCAGTTGGAAGCCCACTTCCCCCACGAATCCTTCGGGGAGAAGGGGATGTAGCTCGCCTTAGCATCGTCACGGAGGGAAAAGCGGCAGGTGCTGTAGACTTGACCAGCCATCGACACCTTGAGCATGTAGTAGTGCCAAAACGACTCGACGTCCGGTTTCGTCCCCACGAAGGCCTCACAAAGATGCGCGAAGACAGCTAGGAGTAAGATCGAGCTGGGCGAAAGGTTTACTAGTTCGATCTCGAAGAAGGACAAGACATCGCGTAAGAACTCGGACATTGGAAGCCCGAGCCCGCCCTTGAAGAAATCTAGGAAGACGGCCAGGTCCTCCTCTTGGGAGAACGACGGGTTCCGGTCGGCGGGCGATCGGAAAGCCACCGACTCGGGCAACTCTCCTTCGCGTACCATGCGCGAAAGATCCTCCGGAGTAACATGGGAAGTAGGCAACCCAACCATTCCCGAGCCAGAGCTCGCTCCACCCCCGCGGTGGCCAACGGTGCCTTCAACCGAGCTGACCCCGGATCTTCCGCCACCAGCGCCTTGCCGCGGGCCGGGTCCTTGATCGCCACGACGGCCGGCGAAGCCTCGCCCGTGGGTGCCTCAGCGGCCCTCTCCATGGGCTCCTCCGCTACCGGCCTCGACTCCGCCGCCACCGTCTCACCGGATGAAACACCCATCGAGTTAGGGGAAGGCGGCTCGCTGGCGTACTGGTGCCCAAAAGCTCGGAAGCTAACTTGGTCGTCGTTCGCTGCGCTAAGAGGAAGAAGAAAGGAAACGAGAAGATGAAGCGCTGTGGAGAATTGGGAGCAAAAGCGAATGGAAGGAGAGAAGAGCAAGGAAATATTATTTAATTGCTCATACCGAGGCGCAGAAAGCACACTACGCCTGGGAAATCGCAACCGCTCTAGTGCATGAATAGGCTCACCATGCAACAAAGTGGGATCATGACATCACCATCCGTGAATTCCGCCGGACGGGTTCAGACTACAATAATGGGCTAAGCCCACCAAGTTCCGCAGCTAGGGAGCATCACCTCAACTTGGGTTTGCTTTGTCCAAATCTCGGCTTCATCACGCATAATGATGGGGGGGCTTGATGATGGGTAGTACTACTACCATATATTCGTGATAAGGTCCGTGAGTTCTCCAATGGGCCTCCAGAGGGAAGCCGTAGCCCAAAGGCCCGATTAGGAGGAGGCGTGGACCCCAAGTCGGTGTGTCCTGATTAGAATCGGAAAGCGACTCTCGACATACCCTCGGGGAGGAGTCTGACTTGTGTACTGCGAGGACTCGAGACGAGACTATCGCCTTACTCCGCCTTTATAAGGAGCACAAGACCCCTCCAGGAGGGGGGAGAAGTACAAGTTACTCTCGATCATATAGCCATAGTCAACTAGCCACCTTCGAGAGCCTTCAGCCTCGAAACCAATCCCACCAGGTTCCCTACCCGTCGAGTTCTCCTTGTAATCTCCTGTACTCCATACCGTATATCAATTCAATCATAGCAGGACGTAGGGCTGTTACCCGTCTTTGTTACCCGTCTTGGGGGTCTGAACCTAGGTAAATCGGTGTCGCAAGATCAAGCTGACCTGAGTTATCGCCCCGCTACCGTATAATACGTGCTATACGAGTACGCTTACCGGTACCTCCTATATACCATACATCGACAGTAGTTTTCTCACTTTCTAATAGTTCACTCAACAAACCAAAGCAACTCTAAACAAATCAAGAAATCCTTTTCTTATAAAATATAAGAGTTGAAAAGGATAATTATTAGTCTAAATAATCTTTTACATGTTTTAAGCATGGTTTGGTGAATTCCGTAGTAACTATCATGATTTACGAGACTTATTTTGTAAAAAATATGGGATTTGTTTACTTAAAATGAAATGTATATGTTTTGTTGTGTGCAAATTGTTGTTGTGTGGGTTTCACTGATTTATTTCAACTATAAATAAAATATTTTTATTATATGAAGAATTTTTTTGCAGTGTCGTCTGATCTGACTATGATGTTCGATTTCTAATTAAACACTGTAATGTTCTTATTATTATCTCGAGGCGATGTGAAGAATAGAAGTCTAGAAAAAAAAAGTTGATTTCTCTGCCACCCGTGACGTTGCTTTTATTTTCCCGCTGTACTGTACCCGGGCTGTAAAAGATTCATGGATTCGTTGTCCGATGTTATGCGATAAGGGCGACGGCTGCACGTAAAGCAAATCGGAATCCAGTCACGTGGGGTGTCGCATCGTAACGTTCATACCGACGCCCCCACACGTGCAAGCGAAGGACAAGGCCGGAGACGCAGCATCTCGTCCCTTGGTGTCCAGGCATGCTCCTACTTCACGTAAATTTTGGACAAGTTGGTATTTCTAAAGAGTAAAAGGGTGTTTGGTTGGATCTTTTAGTAGCCTTTCACTAAAAAAAGCTATAGCTCAATCAAATGGTCAGTTTTTCAGCAGCTTTTATCAACGGTAGCTGTAAATTTTATAGTGCAAATTCAGCTGTTTGAAAAAGCTGCTTTCTGCCAGCTTTTTGCAATGTGTTGAAACTTCTGTGCTCATTTTTGAAATGCTATAGATGGTTTGGATAAACCAAAAGACATATGTTCACTTTCCCACAACTACAGCAGTTTTTTCAGACAGCCAGTCAACAGCAGCTTTATCAACAGTCATAGCCTAACCAAACAGACCCTAAATCTACATACGGTACATCCAAGAAACTAATTTCTCTTCTGAACCCGAATCGGTGCCATTACCGATGGTGCCGACAGTACACATCTCAGCGTCAACCTCGATGGCGCTTCGATCTGTGCCACGCTGGTTACAGAGGTCCAAAGTGTCGGTGACATGGCAGAGGCCGACTGGGGACTTAGCCAATTCAGCGTTATAGACATGCAAGATAAACGCCGCATTCTTTGGCGCAAAGGGTCGACGCAATGGGGCGTTATGCCCTATTGCCCCAACCCCTGGGACATACTCGGTGGCTCGAGACCGAGAAAGATTATAAGTTTGATAATGAGACTCGACTGGACGTACAGATTAAGCATGAACCAATTGATGGAGTGATAAATTACTGACCACATACAATAGATCATGTATCTTCTAGTTTTTCAGCTCATGTCATTTGAACTATTTCGTTGTTAAGTCACAGAGTTGCTTTGTGCTATCAATGAGACGGGCGTCGTACTCGATACTGCTATAGGGGCACCGGAAGCGGAGGCCACACTTTTGACATTCATTGAGGTGACTAGATCTTCTTGTTTTTTCCATGATTTTTTTTTGAGAAAACCATCATTAGCATTACCGCCACAGTACGGGGACATATGCCCCAGATATTACATCACCACGTGTTACATGAGAACCTTCATGAGGGAAACAGCTGTCCCGATTAAATTTCAGAAAAGCCCCTAAACTAAAAGAAATAACAACCAGGTCCCTGGGGGCTACAGTGCAGATCCTGGGCGACGTCGCTGCGTTCGGCCGGAGCGGAGGGCGACGACCACCCGTGCGCCGCTGGAGCACCTGCACCGGCAAACAGAGCCAGAAGGCTCGGTGGAAACGCCGCATAAGAAGACCACCGCGAGAGGTGGATCTGGATCCCAGTTGAAAGACCATCGGCAGGGCCAATGCCCCAAACCCGAGCAGGCCAACAAGAACACGCCCGATGCCGACGACCTTCCGCGAGCCAAACCAAAAGAAGCGACCCGCCGGAGCTCGGAGAGAGACAGCTGAAAGCAAAAGAAGCAGGACCGAGAGAACCATCGCCGTACCTACAACGGAGACTCGCCCGAACCACCACCTCGAAGAACAACGCTCCACTGGCTCCTCGGTAGCGCCGGAGAGGACTGCACCGAAACGGGGCTGGAGCCGGGATACCAAAAAGCCCAACGACGTCGCCGCCGCCGTTGAAGCGACGCCGCTGCGGCAACAAAACGAAGCTACCCTACACATATCTACACACCGACCTTGAATCCCAGGTTCCCCAACCCTTCCGCCGCCGAAACGGCGGCCGGAGGGGCGGGGAACCACCAGATTCGGCGGCGGAAGACCGGGAGCCCTTTTTCGCCTCGCTCTCTACTGTAGAGAAGGGAGGGGAAAAAAGAAGAGAGTTTGGATATAATGTGTCATTTAAGGTGTGAATATAAAAAATGTCAAACTACTCCGCATATCATACGATATTGGAAATGTTACATTTGTATATGAGATTGTTGATGTGAATCGCAAAAAGATGGTATAACATTTGAGGACTAGAATAATCGTGAATTCCGCCATCTTTTAGATACAACATAATAGCTACCAGGTGTCAAACTCTAATTAACCAACATAGATATTGATAAATTGATAGCATTATTAGAATCAGTCACAAATGTAAATTGTCACCTTCTTTCTTTGTCACCGATTATTAGAAAATGCCATCCTTCCATCTCATTGATTAATTGATATGGCAGGAGTATATACACACGGTATAAATAGATGGTTTGCTCTTATATCAGCTGAATGGACCTCTCCCCGTTGCTCCTTTGATGGCAAGCAAAGGCACACTTCTACTCTTTTGAAGTTGATAAACATGAGCATTTGTTATGTACTCGTAACAGTATGCACGTTCAGCTCTGTTATTGGGCTCGTTGTTCATTATTGGACCTACACTTGTGGCTGGACGAGACTTTTTTTAGGGACCATAGGAACTACACGTTGTTTTTAGACCAGGTGACTCCCAATTGTAGGCTAGGATCATGGCGGTCAGGGAGCTTTTCTTCAGCTTTGTCTTTTCGAGGTTGTTAATGGGGAAATTTTTTTGAGAGGATATTTTGTTCGGTAACACCCCATTTAAGGATAAATATCCTAGATTGTATAACATGTCCCAACATTCTCATGTTATGATAGCGGTCGTTTTTCAGAACTCGTCTCCGTCCCTTGCTTTTTAGGCGAACACTAAAAAATGGCTAATCAACTTAAAAACAAATGGGATGTGTAATATACACCCTTTGCTCCTTTGATGGCTAGCAATGGCACACTTCTACTCTTTTGAAGTTGATAAATATGAGCGTCCGTTTTGTACTTGTAGCAGTATGCACGTTCAGCTCTGTTATTGGGCTCGTTGTTCATTATTGGACCTACATTCGTGGCTGGACTAGACTTTTTTTTTAGGGACCATAGTTACTACACGTTGTTTTTAGACCAGGTGACTCCCAATTGTGGGCTAGGATCATGGCAGTCAGGAAGCTTTTCTTTCATCTTTGTCGCTTCGAGGTTGACAATGGGAAAAAACAAGATTTCACGAGGATTTTTATTCAGTAACACCCCATTTTAGAATAAATACCTTAGATTGTATAAGGTGTTCCAACATCCTCATACTATAGTAGCGGTCATTTTTCAGAGCTCGTCTTCGTCCCTTGCTTTTTAGGCGGGCACTAAACAATTGGCTAATCAACTTAAAATAACAAATATACTGTGCAATATATACTTGTTTTTAAGGAGTACGTACGCTTTTTTCCTTTCAATTTTTAACAAAGGAGTATATAGAGGCTTAGCATAAAAAGAAGTATATACTTATTCGGAGCAGTATAGATGTTCTTTTGGAGTATATACTTACTTTTTTTTAGTATATACTGCTTTACCCATAGAATATACACTGCTTCTTCGCAAAGAAGTATCCTTATATCAAGTATACGTAAAGAAGTATGTTCTGTTTTTAAAGAGGGAGAAGGGAGATTAGATTAATTACATGGCTTCACGTACTACCAAATTAAATAAATCTTGCTTTCACACCTTTAAGATGTATATACCGCAAAAAGAAAATTAAAAGAGTATCCACTTGCTTTTACATCTTCTTATACTAAAAAATGGAGTATAATATAAAGTATGTCCGTTTGGTTTTTAGCCACAGTTTACCTTGTCTAATTTTAGACATACTACAGTTTCTTAACTATGTACTTAGTTTGCTACTGTAGTTGTGATTTGTCACACTTTATTGTCCATATATCACATGTGTTAAGACTCATTCTTTTACCAAGTTTGGCCACACGTGTGGCTTCAATTTTGTGGAAAACCTTTGCTTAAGCTTAGTTTGACAGAGCTAGCCTTAAACCAAGCATACACGTATCTTGCAACCAAGCTGCATAGTGCTTCGTTTGGTGTCAACATAACCTTTCATCTGACCAAATCATTTTTTTTAATATGCTACTGTTGAAGGAGGATATAAAGATCAATCAAGACATTGATTAAGAAATGTAAAACATAACTAAAAGCGGCTAATTATGAGAATTATTGTGTAACTAAAGCTGAACTTGCGAGGATCTAATCAAAATTATGAGTTGTTGGATTATAATTAGATAGATGATTCAAGTCGTTTAAATTTCGCAAACTCGTACCTTTTATATTGGCATAAATAAAAATGATTTCCTATTCTTAATTTAAATTGAGATTTTTTATAAGCCTTTCGACCGGTATCCAATCTAGACCTGTCCAAACTTCAGACCCATGACAAGCCAGGATTGAAAAGCCCGATCTAAAAAGCCAAGTTTAGGCCCAGCCTGAAACATGTAAAAGATAGCTTTTCTAAATTACAATAATTAATTTAATCAATTTTTGGAATTTAGTTAGCATAATTGTAACTATGACTCTAATATTAACATTATATTATTATTTTTGGCATTTCGGGCCAAAATTCAGAGTGCGAGACCGCCAATTCGGGCCACCAATGATCATGTCTAATTCAATCATCCTGATTTTTAACTCACTCCATATTTTACCTATTGACTTACGGTCACAGTTAAACTTGTTAACATTGCACACTTTCTCATATCATAATTGCATGCTCAAAATGTGCAACTCTAGGTTTTTTTAAAAGGAAAATTTTATTACTCTGCATTACCGTATTAAAATGATAAACATAGGCTATATTAACAAAACAAATCTTCCGCTTTCCTTTTCTGCGGTGTGGCTAAAAGACAAATGTTGAGTATCGTCAAAAAATAGCTATTGAAGTCCCACAAAATACACCAGGCATGGAATGATCTCATCGTAGAGACCAGCTAATTAAGACTAAATAACTAGCAAAGAGCAGACCAATGATGAGCGGGATGACGAGGCACTTGTAGTGACTTCATCGAATTTCAAGCTTCACATGGTCAATTTTCATTAGACGTTGTGTAAATATATATGGGTAATAATATGCGTGTGTATCTCTATGATTTGTACTGGTTATTATATCTTTGGAAAAGAACACTGGGACCCAAACAAAAGTGAAGGAACCACATAGTGCAACTTCTTTTTTCTCCTTCCTTTTGATGATGATTCTAAACTTGCATTGCGAACGGGGAGGCAAACGCAGGCTGGATTGGGACCAACAGAAAAGCCTCCGACCTGTATCGCCACCAGTACGGAAGAAGAAATTAACCAACGGCAGAAGAGAAAGATGGCGCTGCTGGATTCATCGTACCTGCAGAACCCCATAAACAAGAGCAAGAAAACAGAGCCCTCTGCATCTCATCATCTGCCTGCCTGCTCTGAATCTTCTCCGATCCCGGTGCGCCGTCCACTGCCGTCCGCCCGCCTCGGATAATGGGCTGCCTCCGCCGGCGGCTCGGCGGCACACGTACGTCCTTCTCCTTCCCTAGCTAGCTATCCGCGTCGTCTTGTTCTACCTGCGGTTGCTGCGGCTGCCATGGCTGCTGGTCCCTGAAGAAAAAGATCGGTTCTTGGTTCTGTTGCCGCCGCTTTACTTTTAACCTCGGGGCTTTGCTTCTGCAATTTGTTGTTTCTGTTGCCTTGCAGCCTGATTTGCTTGGAATCTCGCCACTATTTCTTCCGTCATTTGTTGTTTCTCGCAACGGAATCACGGTAAAATTTGCCTGCTCGCTATTGACGTAATCCATCCATGGCTTTTATTACCAGGTGCGCTGCCGTTCGTGAGGAGGTTCAAGCCGAGGGAGATCGAGGCGGCGACGAGCGGGTTCAGCACGGCCCTCGAGACCGGTGGGCCTCACGGCACGGCGTACCGGGCACGGTTCGCCGACGGCCTCGTCGCGACGGTGCGGCGGGCCGGTGGCGACCGGGACCAGGAGGAAAGCGCCTTCTACCGGGAGCTGCAGCTGCTCGGCCGCCTCAACCACCGCCACGTCGTCAGGCTCCATGGGTTCTCGGAAGGCCACAACAGGTTCGTTCATGCCATTTCTTGGTGCCTTTTCAGTTATCCTGATTCTTCGTAATTTTGATGTTTATGCTGCCTTTTTAGTTGGAGTGTTATCTTGGCCATTTCAGGTTTCTGGTGTTTGATCAGATGGATAACAGGAGCCTGAAGGAATGCCTCCATGGTATGCACATTCCAGACAAAAAGTCTTCAGAGATATGTGTTCTGTTGTCAGTTTTTATACTGATGAATCTTGGACAGACCCTCTCAGGACACCACTGGACTGGAGGACCAGGTTGCAGGTTGCTATAGATGTTGCAGCAGCTCTGGTAAGTACTACTATTAAATTTCACAACACTTCAAAATTTTGCAGAAAATTAAAAAAGATTCCACGCATTTAGCCATCCTGATGACAGATTTAGTTTCTGAACTTGAGTGAATTCAGGAATACCTCTACTACTTCTGCGATCCTCCAGTGTTCCATGTGACCGTAAACTCAAGCAACGTGATGATGGACGCCAATTTCGTCGCAAAGGTAAGACTAAGAATTCTGACAAACACAAATGCCACACATCTCCGGCAGCATAATCGATCGATCGAACAACTGAATCTGCATTTTTTTTTCTTCAGTTATCGGATGTCAGTGTCATCGGTTACGACTCGACATGCAGCGCAACTGGATCCAATGCTGCATCATTCGAAGGTTTTCGCCGCCATTTTGATTATCATCTTATTCTTGTGGAGAAACAACACTAACATGGCAAGCCTGCCTGACACTACAGACACTACAGCATTCCCTGATCCCTGTGTATGTGTTCTCCTTCAGGCCAGGTTCAGCAGAGGAGGACGGATCTGATGTTCCAGTACGGCGTGCTGGTCCTGGAGCTCGTGACCGGGCAGTCTCCGGGTGGCGACGACGGCGAGCTCGTGCGGTGGGTGCAGGAGCCAGGGTTCGCCGGCTCCATGCACAGGATGGTGGACGCCGATCTTGGCGGCACCTACGACTCAGGAGAGCTCCGGGACCTCGTGATCGTCGCGAGGCTCTGCACTAGGCCCGGCAATGGCGCTGTCGTCTCCATCCCGCAGGTGCTCCGGTACTTGCAAGGCAAGGTGGATGAGAAGAACAGATGAATGCCATGATCTTTGCGTCATTTTTCGTCCCCTTTCTCTCATTGCTTGTAGAAAATGTTTTCTCCTTTGCGTATGTTTAGAATTTGTTCATGTCCAAAGAGGAACACGGAGGAATTTGTATCATAGGAGCTGAAGAATTCACCACGAACTTTGAGTATTGGGTGCAGAAATGTCGTGCTCTCCCTAAATTCAAAAACACTAGGACATTTGCATTTTACTTGGCCAGAAAGTACACCACTTTATTTACAATATCCTAACCTGTTCAATATCGTAAGACATAAGCATACCATAGTCACGGTGGTTTTGGCATCGACTCCTCCGGACATCTCTTTGCGCCGATCATCACTTGGTCAGAAATTGACGGAATGTTTTTATTTGACAATTACATCAACATAAGCAGTTTACTGTCAAATCGATGTACCTTGCTTTAATGGATCAAGACACCCCTATATCAAATAAGAGACTATGGAAACTAAAGGTGTCGTTAAAGATTAAGATTTTCCTATGGTTCTTGCACCGATGCATTACTTTAACCAAGGATAACTTAGCTAAACGAAATTAGGATAGTACGAAGTGTTCTTTTTGTGATCACGAGGAGACTATCCAGCAGTTGTTCTTTGATTGTCGTTTTGCACATTTTGTATGGAGCATTATTCAGGCGGCATCTGGCCTTCCTCCTCAGAGTACTATTGATATGTTTGGTAATTGGCTCCGTTGGGTAAATAAGAATTTTAGGGGGAGTTTACTGGTTGGAGCACCTGCTTTATGTTCAGCAATATGATTGTGCCGAATGATATAGTTTTTGACAAGAGAAATATTTCTAATTATTTATAGGTGATGTACTTGTATATCTATTGGCTACGATCATTAAGTGTTGCTGCAGCGACAAGAGGATAAGGAGCTGGCACTTGTGACGTGCGTGAGATTAGAGATGGTGGTCCAACAGCTTTTTAGAGGCCATAGATGGAAGTCTAGATTTCATCTCACAACACCTCGAGGACCTTCGTACTGGCCATCATGAGAAGCACCTCGATGCCTTTTGCTTTCAATTCAACGGTTGAACTATTGTTCATGTTCTCCGTTTGCGTAAGCGGAGCTTTGTGGTCTTTCTTTGGCATGTGTTGTCGCTTTTTATTAGTAACTTTGTTAAACTGGTGCTATGTATGTTTAAGCATGCAAAGGCCGGGCTGAACTCACGTGCATTGTCTTGATGCTACAAGGCAATAGAAATTATATTATCTTAAAAAAATAGTCAGTTAGATGATCTAAGGTGAGGTGTAAATTTTGAGCAAATTTTCAGAAGACTCATCGAACATTTATATACAGACGTATGCAAACAGCAAACTGATCAAATTTCTTCAATTTCTTCAGAGACAAATCACTTCACAAATTTACATCCGGGAAAACAAATATCCTAACAAACTTGTAGTTAAATAAATTTGATCAGCCTTCTCATAATTACACTGTGGTGTGTATACACAAGGAAATTGGAAAGGAGGAAGACAGCAAAAGCAAGTGTCCAAGAGCGCCATGTCACGACGGCCTTACCAGCGCCAGTGGCGTGACCTCGGCGAGCGGCGTCGGCAAGGGGCTCGGCAGCGGCGAGGTCCGGCACACGGGGCACGTGGGGCGCTGCCGGAGCCAGGGGTCAACGCACCCGCGGTGGAACAGATGGCCGCAGTCCGGCAGCACCCGGAGCACGTCGCTGTCCGCGTAGCTCTCCAGGCAGACGGGGCAGCACGCCGCCTCCGCCGCTGCCCGCTGCTTCCTCGACTCCCCGTACACCACCGCCGGGAACGCCTGCAGCGTCGCCTCGTCGATGCCTAGCTCGACGTCCTCGTCCTCGTCGTGGTCGCGGCGGCGGTGCGGCAGCATCGGCGCCGGCACCGCGTCCGTGGCGATCGCGGCGGCCACCGGCATGGACGTGCGGGTGCAGAAGTAGATGGCGAAGGCGATGGTGGAGACGATGAGGAGGATGCCGATGGAGACGCCGACGCCGTAGCCGAACCCGCCGACGCCGCTCGACCCGAATATGCCATGCGAGGTGCCGCCGCCGTCGCCGTCGCCGTCGCCGGCCGGCGCCGGGATGGCGGTGCTCATGGCTCTGTCTTGGATGTTAGCGTCGTCAACGGTAGCTTTGCATGTTTAGTGCAAGGATCGGTGCAGGTAGAAGACATAGAGACGCATCCGGCAACGTGGCGTGCGTGTTTAGTCACGGCCAATGCATCGGTTTAGTTAGTTTATTTGGTATTTGATTGGTGTGGATTTGTTTGCTTCTAGAAATGGATCTTAATGTACTTAGGTTTATGCTTAGCTAAATTTAATATTTTTATATGACATAGTGTTGAATAATTAGGCAATAATAGGACGAATCTAATTCCAAAATATGGTATGACTTGAAAGACATGATTAAATCTAAACATGATAAACAATAGAAAGACTATCTTACAGTATAGATCTAGATCATAAATTAACACGAGCATCACAAAAAACACCATAATTAACACCATATGTAGAATCAAGGTGTTACCGAAAGCGACACGAAGAGTTGTCGTCGCAAGAGTTGACGCAGCAAAGAAGTCAATGCAGAGACGAGATCGATACATCACAGAGGTCGCAGTGGATCGAATAGCAATGAGCAGTCACGAGATTGCTTCCAAAAACCTTATTCGTCCTCACCCATACAAGATCTCAAAGGTGAGATGATTTCGGAGACCTGCTCTTCTCTAGACCGATGCACGCCGAGAGAGGGAACAGAGAAGACCTAGGGCGGCAACACAATGCGAACGGAAGCAGAGAGCAGTAGATTGATCTGTTTTTTTCCATGTGTTTCGCCTGGAGGAAGAGGGCCTTCTTATAGACGCACCGTCACGTGGTTCTAAATCCGATAATCACGCAACTACTGCGCACGATCCAATTGTCCCGTTTTGGTCCTAATCTAAATGAACCACATGTCCACGTTAAATTGTTATCATGCGTGGCAAAAGAAAATAGCAAAAGAGAGCTACGACTGGACCCCTTCAAACATGTCGTGTACCCGTGCCCTTTGACACACGCTGCCCCGCCGGGCCAAGCCAGCGAGTGCGTGCGTGTGGTATTCCTCTATCTCCTCATATTGCTTTAGAGGACTATGGAGCACCCACTGTTATAAGGTGGTCTCACTCCACCTCCACTAGTAATATAGGATTAAAGGTTTCCACTTGCTCTTGCCATGCATGAGTGTGCCTTTGAGATTTATAGTAATTAATTGTAGAACTCTTGGACTATACCCATTAATTCTAACATTCTCTCACTAGATTCCAAAGGCACACAAAATTTCTCTACTATTCCAAAGCATTGTTTATATACCAGTCTTTTTAGTGGAGACCTGTTAGGGTTGAACATCCACCTAGAACATCAAGCTACACTTATCAGCAACTACGTAATGAACTAAGCATTGAATTGGCAGTTTTGTACGAACAAGTTTTACTTAAAGTCTTGGCTAGTATTAGGCTACCAAAAGGCTTCCCCTCAGATAGAGCTTATATGTCAATACTCCTTAGTCTTTTCATGAGCTTCTTAGAGAGCCTAGTAAAGATGGAACAAAATTAAGAACTTTGCGGCGGTCTGTGTCATAAAGAAATTCCAAAGCAACTCGAAATCCATCCAGGCTACGACGTTCCTCAGAAGTGTCTAGTGGTGACACTGGAATATCATTTATTGCAACCCTTGGGTCTACCTTCATTTCCTCGAGCATGACAGAATTCCTAACGAGATGGAGTGCCAGTTCCCGTTGATCCTTGTGGCCAAGAAATCCAGTAATATGAACCAATTTGAGATGGGAGTGCAGGTATGAAGGATGGGCAGCAGTAATTTACGGACGACCGTTGTCACGATCGATTCCGACATTCCGTTTGCACGGTCGGAACAACCCCCTCAAAAACAGAACTTCCAACAAAATCAAAAAAGCTTTCAACTAAATCCATTAAGCTTCCAACTCCTTCATTCCCCGAGAGCTTTCTACTAGAATAACACAAACTTTCTACTAATCGAATCAAGCTTTCTACTGGAGCTTTCAACTTCTACCAGAACTTCCTACTAAAAACCACCGAGCTTTCAACTAGTTGATCTAAGCTTTCAACTAAAAAACATCAAAATTGGTGATTGAATTTAGCCTCCGATCTGAGCTTTCAACTCATTGCACACCAACTTCCAATTCATCCATTGCAAGGTTTCCACCAAAAAACCCCCAAAAAAGGAGAAAAATGAAGACAAAAGGGAAAACCCTAGATCCATCGCCGGCGGCTCCTGCTGCTCCTTGCGCCATTGGCCATCGCGCTGGGGCTCGCCGTGTCGGAGGGCACGGCTGTGTGGATGGCCGGCGACCGCGCCCGTACGGCGTTGCGGAGGAGCGGCGGTGCAGCGGCCTAGCAGCACTGGACACGGGGAAGGAGGCGGCCGTGGTGCTCCTCGCGCCGTTGGCCGCCGCGCTGGGGCTCGCCGTGTCAGAGGTCGTGGCGGTGCGGGGGAACGGCGGTGAGGCTCGGCGGGGGGCTTCGGTGACGGGGAGCTCGTCGGGCGGCTTGGGGAGACGGCGAGGGAGCTCCGGCGTCTTGAGGGAGAGGGAGGAGAGGGGGCTCCGGCCGGTGGCTTGTGGGGGCGTGAGCGTGGGCGGCGGCCGGTGGGAAGAGGGAGCCGAGGGGACGGGGACGGGGACGGGGGGCTGCGCCTACGTGCGGTGGAGAAAAGGAGGGGGGAGAGGATAAGGATGAGGAGAAGCGGGGCCCACAAAAATTGACCGCGGGAGCGGTGCACCGTAAGCTACAGGTTTTGTGAAGGATGACTCCTTAGTTCACCATCCTCATGCTGATATGGCTTGTGGTAATATCTCATTTTCATCTAAGAAGGTCAGTATCAGTACAAATATTCCTTGGGGGAGTGAGAATCAACAAGTTTTGGTAAGTTGCGAGAAAAAAAATACACATATACGAAAAGTCAAATTATCATGCCCCATTGCTCAGCTAACAGGGCTATCTGGCCATATAACGCTACCTCAACTTCAAAAATAAGCATGCTAGCTGTATATATACATACTTAAACCTACTGAACTTTGATCGATGAATTATATCGATATATGCAGATTAGCCAAATCAAAATGATATTAATTGACGAGATAGCCATAAATATGTTTTATTTCACATTTCCCCAGTTTGACTTCTTCCACTTTTGCTCACTTCTAGTGGATGATGGAAATAAGTTCGTAAAGTGCATAAGAACTTTTTGCCTTTATAACTTAGTAATAATGTTATTAAAAGGCTAAGGTCAAAGTTTGTCCAGAAGACTGAAAACCAGAAACATCACATTTGTCATTTCAAATAGTGTACTGTTTGCACGTTAACTCCACAGGGGCATAATGCAATCCATCCTAAGCGGTGCATTGATTTACTTTTATGAAACTTTTAAGTTAATTTGGTTCCCTGACCGGCATGTTTTCATGATTGTGTCTAGTGGTGTCTTTGCACTAGATATCGGACCTATTTGGTTGAGCTGTGACTTTCTGATAAGTATCTGTAGGAAAGTAGCTATTTGTTGTCTGCTGTGGAAAAGCATGTGGAGCCATTTGGTTGAGCTGGTGGAAAGTTCTGGTTGTGGGAAGATGTCTGAAACGCTCTAGAGCTTTGAGTGCGTATTTATGTGTTGATTTAGTGTTAGTCACCTTTTTTGTGCTATTTAACCTGCAAATGATATACATTCGAGCAAAAAATTGCATCTATTTTTAGGTTGCATCTCTTAAATCCCATATATTTATATATTGTCCATGTGACTCATGGTTTTGCTGATATTTGTTAACCTTGATCGGCCTGTTATGACATGTTTTTCATTCCTCACCATCTTGCCTCAATATTCTTCGTGTTCTATTGTTCTTTTAGCTTATGGGACATATTTTACCAATGTGAAAATGTGAGACGGGCAGGCCGTGGGAGGCGGAGTGGAGCGCATGCGACCAACGGCGAGGCAGGTGGCTGTGGGAGGCGGAGGAAAGGGACAAGCGGTGTGCTTGGAAAAGGGCAACGTGGGGCGGGCCGTGGAAGGCAGGCAGTCGTGGGAGGCAGAGGCAGGGCAGTTTGTTGCCAACTAGCGGAGCGCGGAGGGCGGAGGCGGCAGAAGGCTGCCGATGGCCAGCAGCGAGGCAAGTGGCAAAGGGACGCGGGGCAGGCCGTTGGTGTCTGCTCGGAAAGGGGTGACGCGGGGTAGGCTGTGGGGGCAGGCGGCAGTGGGAGGCAGAGGCGGGGCAGACCGTTACCGGCCGGTGAAGCACGGAAGCCGAAGGCTACCAACGGCCAAGGTTTTTTTTTGAACCCTAGCTCGAGGGAGGATATGAGTCGGGAGGAGAGAGGAGAGCTCAATTGTTTTTCTGGCTGTCAATTGAATGGCAGTGGTGGGTAACTAGAGTGCAACTTCAAGGACAAAGTGGGAAGGTGCGGTAGAAAGCCAGAAAAAGGACATTCGGAGGTGCTTCGCTCTTAGCATTACCAAAAGAAGTTGCTTTAGCTTGTAAGTACCAAGAAAATATCATTTGGTTGAGCTTTGTCTTTTAAGCAACAAAAGATACAGCGAAAACTCAACCAAACAGCCCACCGTCTGTTTCTATTAGGCTTATTGGATAACTGTTTGTACCCTTTGCAGAGTATGATACGGTGCAACTTGGTGCTTACTGAGCTATAACCATCCAGTGACAAACCGGCGGGTACAGGCTGAAGCAAGCAAACCGAAAACAACAAAAGAAGAAAGGAAAACTGCACAGATGAAAGACTAAAAACGAATGTAGCTTTGATTAGTTGGAATGGTGCAGGGATTAGTGGTTTAATCAAGAAGGAAGATAGACCAGGGGAAAGAGGAATACAGGAGAAGAAAACCCTTTTTTGCCCATTCTTTATCCCGGTTACTACAGAACCTGTCAGTTATTTGGCATGTGATGTGAGCTATTTATTTCTGATCCAAAAGATATGTCTAACTTCACACCAGGTTGCAACCAAAACTTACTTTGCATAGGGTACCGACCCATTGTATAATTGCGAAGTTACATGCTCCTCGCTGAAAATAAAGGCTAAAAGTTAACGGAGTTAGGTAGTAGGGCCTATTTGGTTGAAGCCTAAGAATGCCAAACTTCTTTGGTTAACATGGCCAACTTGTGTCCAAGGAAAATAGAGCCACAAGTGTGATAAACTTAGCTATTACATGAGTGTATGACACATAGGCCATGGGGATAAAAAAAGTATGACAGTGAACCAAATATTACTCAACTTTCTTAGCCAAGTTTGTGGCAAACTATAGCAAATTGTGGCCTCCTGCTAGTTAACTTCATCAAACAAGATGGTATAGAGATAGATGTCGCAATGTGTTGGGCGAGTGCGCTACCGCAGAATCAGCTGCTAGCTTTTCGGTACCAAGAATCAAATAAACCACGACATACAGAAAACATTTGGTCAGTTGCTAAATAGCTCAGGCTCTATTTTACTCATAAGGTATTATTGCATATTTGGCATGTTAGCTAAAGACAGAACTCAATTTGCTTCCAACTAATCGTTTCATCTTCCATACGTGAAATATGTATTTTTAAGGCTTCAAATGGTAAACTTACATGCACGTCCAGCTTTTCCATGGAAAGAGCAGCCTGCAGGAGATACCCAAGGTAAAGAACATCGGTTCTCCTTTTTGAAGAGATGAAAATAGTCACCTCCAATCTCACATTTTTAGATAAAGGAAGAATTTCATTACTTCCGACCTCTGCATAGCGAGATGCACACAGCCAATAAACCGAGAACAAGTTCAAACAATCACCAGTATCACAAACAAAACTTGAGGGCCTTCTGGGTGGAATAGGCCTCTGCACACACACAGCACACACTTTGTTAATAACGAATTTGGTCTTTCAAAACCTGAAACAAATATGTGCATAAATGCAGGAGACGAATACTATTATCAATTTGTTACATTTGTAGTATTACAGACCTTAAGACCTCCACATTTCAAGGTTACCATCTCAGGGCGGCATGTAGTACCAGGGAGTTCAGTGAAGAGATATTCAAAGGGAAGTACGAACATCCAATAACTTAATAATTACATCTGTTAGGCTCAAAGTTCCACCGGATACCAAAGATATTACGGGACCTCTGTATTCGAGCATTGCCAGGCCACAATTTAACTGTATCTCACGAAGTAAGGGGCAGTTATTGATTTGCAAAATGTTTAAGCTGGTTTGAAGAATGAGGCATCGTTAAACTTGTAAGCATTGTACAATAGAACATTCCAAGAAACTCCGGAAGATTGCATTTGGACAAGAAACGTCCAAGATCTTCGTCAGTAATATACACACCACTTAAGTAAAGCATCTTAAGGTTGACAAAGCCCTTGAAATCAGTAGGAAGCTTCATCAAAATAGAACTAAGATGCAGAGATCGGAGGTGTGAACCATTACGTGCATCAAAAAGCTGAAAAGGGAAGTTATATGATTCTTTTCTGTCTGGATCAGATAATTGCAAACGCAGGCCTGATTGTCAAACCGTAACTCAAGGGTAAATACCTTTGTCTCTGATGTAATTTCAAAGTTTACCCATCTATCAACATCAGCTGCATGTCTATCATCAAGATCAAAGCAGATATTAATTTTCTCAACCCCTGCACCATTGTGTTGTATCAGGATTACGTCAACTCTCTTTATGAACTCCTGTCGATAAAGGCTCCTTTTGCTATAGGACCATAATATATGTTGCATCATTGTTCTAAATTTTAAAGTTAAACTTGTCTGCTGAGGCCAGATATATCTCCACTGACTTGACAATATGCTTGTCCTTACAGCCTCTTTCATTGGCAATCGTGATAAGGTAGAACACAGAATATCCTGTTGCACATAAAAAATGGCATCGTAACTAGATTATTCAACAATGAAAGCAAGCATCTGCCATGGAACATGACACACTATCTTGTGGAGGAAGGACAACCCTACTCAACTGCAATTTCACATTACATTAGTACATACCATCGGAAGGTCGCTCAATTGAAGTCTTGGTGACAATTGCTCCATGCAGCTCTTCTGCAGTTTTTCTCTTTCTAGTTGCCATTTGACTATGTTAAACTCTTATCTGTGAGGGAAATTCAAACAAACATCGTGCATAAGAACATTAAATCATCAAGTTACTAAGTCAATGAAATTGCTACTGAGTCATTAGAACATTGTGCTCGGGTGGTGTCTTTGCTGTTGTGCAAGCACCGCATCCCGTGTCCGATCCCCGGTTGGACATGGTACGTCGCACCCTCACACGTATGCACGTTAAGTGGTAAATCATCAAGTTACGTGAGGTACCGGATAAAATTCTGGATTTATCTGCCGACCTTTGTTCTAGATCTAGCGTGTGACAGTAGGATGCACACTCGTGTGTGTGATAGTGTGCATGGGTGTGAGTCCATGTAATTAAAAAAGAAGAAATGGCCACTTATGGGACCATCCAGTAGTACCATCTGTTTACTATAAACCTGCACATGGATATTGGATGAAATATATTACAGTTTTCATGGTTGCACTGCATACACACTGCAATTTTAGGAGGGAAGTGAAGAAAAGAATTCTAGCAGCCTATGTATATACCATGCATCCTTTTGTTCTGAACCAAGCCACGAAAACCCAGAATTCGTATCTAAGTCTGCAACTGTTCCCCAGTCGAGAAACATGTCGCCTCTCCCCCCGCTCCCCAGCTCCACCCCGCCGCCAACCCCGCCGCCTCCTCCCTCTGACCGGCTTCCTCCCCCACCGCCGCCGCCCCCGCCTCCCATCCATCCCCCTCAGTCCCAGGATGGTCGGGTCCCCCTCCCCCCAAACCTCTTCCTCCCAGCGCTGCCCCTGGCCGACGGCTCAGATCTGTCCCCAGATCCAGATCCGTTCGGCTCCGCTGAGTTCGTCCCAGAAACCCAGCTCCCTCCAGGAGATGGCTGTCCCTCCGTGCCCATCCTCGACCGTGGTAAAACCTCCTTTTGAGTACGGGGAGTCTTCAACCCGTCCTTCCGGCTGCACCAACAGAGTCCCCCAGTTCGCGCAGGTTGCTTCAAAGGAGACAGCGCTCATTGAAGACTCACCAAACCCATGGATACAGGTCACGCGCAGGAGAGATAGAGGCGCCGCGGCAAATCGCCCTCAACAGGTCCTGTCTCCTCTGAGGGCACGTCCGCGACCTGCCCCTCGAGCCCCTCGAGCCCCTCATTTCCGCGCGCAGGTCGCTTCCACAGAGCTCCCCTGCATTCAAAGCTCCAACAGCTGGAATCCTCTGCGCCGGATTGCCCCGCGCCCCCCAGCTGCCGGATTGAATGCATCTTCGTTCTCAGACCTGCTTAAAAAGCGCTCGGCAGGCCGTTGTTTTCGCTGTCTTAGTTCCAAGCACTTCGTCGCAGATTGCCGAGACCCCCCGCGGTGCATCCTCTGCGACCGATCCGGTCACATTGCCCGCTGGTGCCCCTCGGGACGCCGCCGTTCACAGGTTAACAGAGCTCAGATCCCTCCGGTCAGTAGCGATTTCCCTCCGCTGCTTATCGGAATGGCGCAAGCTGCAAACGCCTGGTCCGCTAGACCGGACAACCTCCGGTGCTACGGCCATCTCTCCGCCCGTGCAGTGCGGAAGGAGGGAGAGTTAGCAGCCACAGGGGTGATTGTGCTCCTGCTAAACCAGCATTTGCAGAGCTCGAACAGACAAATCCGCAGGATCCTTGCTGACTACTTCGAAGTGAGAAGAGATGAGGTGGAGGTCACAATGCTCGGGCAGAAGGAGTATCTTGCGGTGTTTCGTGACACCGCTGTGCGGACCAGGGTCCTTGCAGAAACAGGGATCACCATTGAGGATCTACAGCTGCGCTTCAGGCCGTGGTCCAGGCTTGCTTCAGGTAATGTCAGCCAGGCGAGATATCGCGTGCGCCTTTGCATTGAAGGCGTTCCTCGTTCCGAATGGGGTCCAGAAGCTGTCGCCTCCATTCGTGCTCACACAGGGATACAGGAAGGCGGATTTGACGAGCCGCTTGCGGACAAAGAGACGGCATGCATGCGTGTTTGGATATCTGCACACAGCATCGAGGCGATCCCGCGTGCGAGAGTCTTCACCACAGAGCAGGCCGCGCGCCCACCCCCCTCGCCGTCGGATGAAGCCGCGGAGATCCGCCTCTTCGCTGGGCAGGGACGCCCAAGGGGCCCCCCCTTGTGCTTCATGTCGCACCCGGTGCTCATCCATGTTGATCAAGTCATCGATTACGAGCCTCCGGCGAACGCCCCTCCGTTCCGCCCTCAGGACCCAGCAAGCTCCGCTAGTGGCGACGTGTCGCCGGTCTCATCCGATGATGGGGAGCCTGTGCTCACCTCCTTCCACTGGGAGCTGGGGGTCAGGGATGGGCCTCTCCGGCCCCCTCGCCGCTCAGCGCACGATCGCCTCTCCAAGATCCCAGATGATGACAGTGATGACGAGAGAGAGCGTAGTCGGACCCCCACGCGCACCCGCCACCGCTCTGGCTGGGATGTGCTGCCGCCTGGGTTTGCTGCTCAGACACAGGGTCGTCGGCACCAACGGGGCAGTAGCAGAACCTTCAACAGAAGAACCGAGGGAAGCCGACAGCGAAGCCATGATGCAGTAGAGGAAGCTCTCTTCTTCCACCTTGCGAGCGAGAAGCGCCCCAGCTCCCCTCTGCTCAGCCCGAGCAGCGGAGGCTCCGTTCCCGCTCCCCGGAGCGCTTCCCTTTTCAAGCTCGCCAGTTCTCTGAAGACCAGCTGATCCAAGCTATGACCCAGATCCAGGTGGAGGACACAGTTCAAGCTGACCCAATGGATGATGAATTTATCCTGACTCCCGTTCTCCAGGCAACATCAGCTGCCAATGCCGAGACTCTGGAGCAGGGAGAAGCGCCCATGCCAGACACGGACACAGGAGGATCAGAAGCGGATGAAAATATGACCCTAGCCGCCTTCCAGAAGCAGCTGTGCCGTCCACTGCCAGCCCCTCTTCTCTCAACGGCCCCAACATGGCCGGTGTTGGAAATATGCCCTAGAGGCAATAATAAAGTTGTTATTATTCTATTTTCATGTTCATGATTAAGTTTATGTTCTATGCTAAAATTGCATTGGTTCTTGAATATGAGATTCAGAGGAAAACCTAATTGCATGTGTGGAATAATAAACACCATTCAGATCCCTAGTCAGGCCTCTGGACTAGCTCATGTATTGTTGATGATCTTGTTTTCCTGATCATGGGCATTGTTAATGTAACAAGGATGCCGGCAATAATGGGAACACATTGTTAGGGTAACAATGGTGTTGGATAGACTCCTTATGAGATACTGCGAGATCACTTCGTCAATATGTTGTCAGTATCTTCTCATGATGTGTTAACGTTTACTTGCGTCCTTAGACCATGAGAATATCATAGACCCGGATACCGGATGGTTGCTTTGGGGTCATCAAACGTTACGCCGTAACTGGGTAATTATAAAGGTGACTTCCAGGTACACCAGAAAGTATATCGTGGTTCTAGATATGTCAAGACTGGGATTTGCCCATCCGGCGATGGAGAGATACACTTTGGGCCCACTCGGTATTACGGTGTCCGGCATCGCCTGGCCAGGTATTGTGACTAAAAGGTTAGTCACGGGGATACCGGAATACGGAAACGAGAAAAGAGTACAAACCGGTAACGAGGATAACTAGGTATGGTGATCAAGGAGTTGATCACAGGGATACCGTCAAAGTCTCGCCTCGGGTTGTGTAATGTATCGTGAGGCAAAAGGAATTGTATGCGACAATACAAGGTTTGCTCGATAAAGATCTTCGATGATATGTGGGAGTCGTTATGGGTGTCCAGATCCCGCTGACGATTATTGACCGGAATGTATTCCGGACATGTCCACATATACTCGAACCTATAGGGTCACACGCTTAACGTTTTAGCGACATTTAGGAATGCTACGATTTATGGAGAACGAGAGAGAAGGGTTCCGAAAGTGTTTCGGATGATCTCGAAAGTGTTCCGGGAGGTCCCGGATGGTTCCGGTGATGTCCGGAAGTGTTCCGGAAAGTATTGAAAGGTTCTAGAAGGTTCTGGAAGGTTCTAGAAGGTTCTGGAAGGTTCTAGAAGGTTCTAGAAATTCTAGAAGGTTCTGGAAGGTTCTAGAAATTTTAGAAGGTTCTAGAAGGTTCTAGTGGAGTTGGACTCCAACTCCAACAGGGTGTCCCTGCTGGAGTAGGACTCCACCTGCCTAGGGAGAGCTGCCCCAACCCCTATAAATAGAGGGGCAGGGCACCTCAAAGGGTATCCCAAGCAGCCCCAGAGGCAGCCCTAGTCCCTTGGACTAAACCCTAGGCCGGCCATCTCTAGATTGGCCACAGCCTGCTTTTTCTCTCTCTTCTAGATTGGATCTAGTACAGCTGCCGGCGCGCTGCTGCTTCTCCTTCTCGTAGATCCCCGCTGTTCTTGTGTGCTGGTTCACACATTACCGCGGTATCGCTGATCCGGTACGCGTGGATACCTCGGAGACGTCGTATACTTCGGCGTTTGATCGGGCGAACTATTCACGAGGAGATCGCTCTCGCGGCTGGGAGGTATAACCTAGCTGCGGGAGTCTGCGGACTTCATCGACATCGGTCAACTTTTCCGCTGCATTGACGTGATCGTCGAAGGTATGATATCGTTACCTACACCTCGATAGTGTTTCTTGGTTTGGTTCGTGCGCGAAAAATTTTGTTTTGCGTAGCGCGTTCCCCAACAGTGGTATCAGAGCCAGGTTCTATGCGTAGTTGTAGGTACGACTAGAGCATATGTGATATGCGGCATTGCACATATGATGTGCGGGGTGTTAGATGAGATCTACCACCAGATTTTCTTGTTGTTTCCCTCTCATTGCAAAATTTTGATCTCGGCGGCATCGTGAAATTTTCAGAGGTCCGGCGAACCTTACGATCTTCGGATCGAGACATGCTAAGGATGACTTTGGTTTCACTTTAGTTGAGAAAGATAAATTTGCAATGAGCGGGCTTGTAGATGTGATCTACACGGGGGTCATGCGTATGACGAAGTTTAGTATGGGGTTCGAGATTTCCGAGTCTCCAATTCCAGACACCCCGACAGTTAAATAACTGCAAGAGCAATCATACTTATGGTAACGTAGGTAGCAAACGGTTTGCAACGTAGCCATAAAGCTACGTATTGTAGCATAAACGTTAGAGGCGTCTAACTTGTTTTTACAGGGTATGCATGTGATGTGGTATAGCCTATGTGATGCAATGTGATTGTATGAGATGCGAAGTGTTTGTAATTTTAATTTTGTCATGACCTGCGTGTCATGAGTACGGCAATCGGCAGGAGCCAATACGATTGTCATTATTTATTATATTGACCTACGCGTCAACTAGAAAGCCATGTAATGCATTTATTTTATTAGCTATGTGATAGCAAATAGTTGTAATCGAAGGACATGGTGGTGACAATCTTACATCGATGGACCTCGACGCTACGTCGTACGCGAAGAAGGAGTTCTCCGCCAAAAGATGTTGAAGAAGTCTTCTTCAACAAAAGGGGCTATACCATATCACAATAATTTAAATGCATGTGATGTTAATCCCTTTTATGCACCTTGTTTGATGCGTGGTAGACGTTGTTAAATAGGGTGATCCCTCACACAAATATCAAAGTAGTTAGTGTTCTTCCAAGTGTAGCACCGTCTGGAGTATTTGCCATTCTGAGGTGCGCCATGTCACATGGGTACGATAGGTTTGACATATATGAGGCGGGCGCGAACCGTTCGCGCAGCAGAGCACTCGGTTGTCTTGACGAGCTTTGCAAGATCGTCTTGGGCTCGGAACACACCCATCGAAAGATGAACAAGAGTCATATGGGATATGATTGGCATGTTGACCTACCGGTCTCGTTATTCCATCATCAGTGATGTCACATCAATGGTGGAGTAAGTGAGTCGTGGATCTTGAATCACTAATAATCAATTATGAGGGATATTGGTTTTAGTGGGAGCTTACTCTAATTAAGTGTTAATTTGAGTTGCTTTAATCATGAACAATGTCTAAAGTGTATTTGTTTTTAAGTTGTAGATCTATGGCACCCGTAACCACCTTTCCACTATGCGCGTTGCTTGAGAAAGAAAAACTGAATTCATCTGGGAACAACTTTACGGACTGGTACCGTAATGTGAGGATTGTCCTCAAGAGTGCCAAGAAGGACTATGTCCTATCGCAAACTCTCGGTGAACTCCCCGCTAACGCTACAGATGATGAGACTCGTATCTATCAATCTAAGAGCGATGATTCCATTGCAGTACAGTGTATCATGCTTGCCTCCATGGAACCTGATCTTCAAAAGCGTTTTGAGAATTGGGCTGCTTATGAGTTAATCCAGGAGCTGAAAGCTTTGTTTCAGAAGCAAGCAAGGACTGAAAGATATGAGATATCCAAAGCCTTGTTTGAATGCAAGATGGCTGAGGGCAGCTCAGTGAGTCAGCACGTACTTAGATTGTCTGGGTACGCGCAAAGGTTGGATGCGCTAGGTTTTCCAATCTCCCAAGAGTTGGGCACTGATCTTGTTCTTGCTTCCCTCCCTCCGAGCTATAGTAGCTTCATCATGAACTACAACATGAATGGGATGGAAAAGAGTATGGGTGAATTATTCACTATGCTTAAAACTGCTGAGAGTGGAATCCAGAAGGACGCCAATCATGTGATGATGGTGAATAAAACAACCAACTTCAAGAAGAAGGGCAAGTCTAAGAAAAAGGGCAAATCCAAGGGTGCTAGTATGACTGACACGCCTAAGAAGTCCAAGACTGGTGCCACTTCTGATGTTGAGTGCTTCTTCTGTAAAGAGAAGGGACACTGGAAGAGGAACTGCAAGAAATATCTGGCAGAAAAGAAGAAGTCTGGAAAGTCCAGCTCAGGTATGAGTGTCATACATGTTATTGATGTATTCCTTGCTGGTCCACAATGTAATTTTTGGGTATTGGATACCGGATCGGTTGCTCATATTTGCAACTCGATGCAGGAACTACAGAGGCCTAAGCGACTGGCAAAGGATGAGGTGACGATGCGCGTCGGGAACGGAGTAAAAGTTGCTGTGCTCGCCGTCGGTGTCCTACCTCTACATTTATCTTCAGGATTTATATTAGAGCTTAGTAATTGTTACTATGTTCCGGCCTTGAGCAAAAACATTATTTCTGGATCATGTTTGTTGCAAGACGGTTATTCGTTTAAGTCTGAGAACAATGGTTGTTCGGTTTATATGGATAATATGTTTTATGGCCATGCTCCCGTTGTGAATGGGTTATTTATTATGAATCTTGATGGTAATACACACATCCATAACACTGACGCTAAACGTCGCAAGATAATCGATTCGAATTCCACTTATTTGTGGCACTGCCGTTTGTGTCATATTGGAAAGAAGCGCATGAAGAAACTCCATTGTGATGGACTTTTGGAGTCATTTGATTATGAATCATTTGACACTTGCGAGCCTTGTCTAATGGGTAAAATGACTAAAACGCCGTTCACAGGCCACGTAGAACGGGCGACTGACTTATTGGAGATCATACATACGGATGTATGTGGTCCAATGAGTATAGCTGCACGCGGTGGATTCCTCTACTTCATTACCTTCACGGATGATTTGAGTAGATATGGGTATATCTATTTGATGAGACATAAGTCTGAAACCTTTGAAAAGTTCAAAGAATTTCAGCATGAAGTAGAAAATCATCGTAACAAGAAAATCAAGTTTCTGCGATCAGATCGCGGAGGGGAGTATTTGAGTTATGAGTTTAGCGAACATCTGAAGAGCTGCGGAATTGTTTCACAGCTTACGCCTCCCGGAACGCCACAGAGGAATGGAGTGTCCGAGAGACGTAATCGAACCTTGTTGGACATGGTAAGATCGATGATGTCATTAACTGAACTGCCATTGTCTTTTTGGGGTTATGCTTTAGAGACTGCCGCTTTTACACTAAATAGAGCACCATCTAAATCCGTTGAAACGACACCATATGAGATATGGCATGGGAAGAAACCCAACTTGTCTTTTCTTAAAATTTGGGGATGCGATGCATATGTAAAGCGTTTACAACCAAATAAGCTCGATCCCAAATCGGATAAATGCTTCTTTGTTGGTTATCCCAAAGGAACTATTGGGTATTCCTTCTATCACCGCGCCGAAGGCAAAGTGTTTGTCGCAAAGAACGGTGTGTTTCTCGAGAAAGAGTTTCTTGCGAAAGGGGTGAGTGGGAGGATAGTGCAACTCGACGAGATTGGTGAATCTTCGTCATTAGGTCAAAGTGATGCAACGCCGGAAGTGGTTTCGGAGTTTCCCACAATGACTGATACGGAAGCCCCTACATGTGATGTAGAGACTTCAGTCGAGCCAGCAGCTGAACCACGAAGGTCTGGTAGGATTCGCACGAAACCACAGTGGTTTTCGGACGAGGTATTGTTGTTAGACAACGATGAGCCTGCGACCTATACGGAAGCAATGATGGGCCCTGACTCCGTTAAATGGCTAGACGCCATGAAATCCGAGATAGAATCCATGTACGAGAACCAAGTTTGGAGCTTGGTGGACCCTCCTGAAGGCGTGAGGCCTATCGAATGTAAATGGATCTATAAAAAGAAAACAGACGCGGATGGGAATGTATACATCTATAAAGCTCGACTTGTCGCAAAGGGTTTCCGACAAGTTCAAGGAGTTGACTACGACGAGACATTCTCTCCCGTAGCGATGCTTAAGTCTGTTCGGATTCTTCTAGCGATTGCTGCATATTTCGATTACGAGATATGGCAAATGGATGTCAAAACAGCGTTCCTGAATGGGAAGCTAACCGAGGACGTGTATATGATACAGCCCGAGGGTTTTGTCAATCCAAAGGATGTTGGAAAGGTATGCAAACTTCAGAGATCCATCTATGGACTGAAGCAAGCATCACGGAGTTGGAATCTTCGCTTTGATGAAGTGGTCAAAGGGTTTGGCTTCATCAGGAACTGCGAAGAGGCTTGTGTTTACAAGAAAGTAAGTGGGAGCGCAATAGCATTTCTAATACTCTATGTGGATGACATATTGTTGATTGGGAATGATGTATCTTTTCTTGACAATATTAAGACTTCGTTGAAAAATAGTTTTTCAATGAAAGATTTAGGCGAGGCAGCATACATATTAGGTATAAAGATCTATAGAGATAGATCAAAGCGCCTAATAGGGCTAAGCCAGAGTACATATATAGATAAAGTACTGAAGAGGTTCAGTATGGAAAACGCCAAGAAGGGGTTCTTGCCGATGTCGCATGGGAAAAGTTTGAGCAAGAATCAGTGTCCTTCGACAACTGATGAGCGAGAACGCATGAGTAAGATTCCATACGCATCCGCGATTGGGTCAATCATGTACGCCATGATATGTACACGACCAGATGTGTCCTATGCTCTAAGTGTTACGAGCAGATACCAGAGTGATCCAGGTCATGATCATTGGACAGCAGTGAAGAATATCCTAAAGTACCTGAAGAGGACTAAGGATATGTTTCTCGTATACGGTGGTGACGAAGAGCTCGTTGTAAAGGGTTACACCGACGCCAGCTTTGTCACAGATCCGGACGATTTTCGATCTCAATCAGGCTTAGTGTATACACTGAACGGTGGCGCAGTGAGCTGGAAGAGTTCCAAGCAGGACACTGTGGCGGATTCTACAACGGAGGCTGAGTATATCGCCGCTTCAGAAGCGGCAAAGGAGGGCGTTTGGATTAAGAAGTTCGTCACCGAGCTTGGTGTGGTTCCGAGCGCGCTGGATCCTATGGAGCTCTATTGTGACAATAGTGGCGCCATAGCTCAGGCCAAGGAGCCAAGGTCCCACCAGAAGTCCAAATATATACAACGCCGATTCCACATCATTCGTGAATTGGTGGAGCGTGGAGACGTAAAGATATGCAAAATACACACGGATCTGAATGTGTCAGATCCGCTGACGAAGCCTCTACCACAAGCAAAGCATGAGCAACACCGGAATGCCATAGGTGTTAGGAGCTTAAGCATTGGCTAGATTATTGACTCTAGTACAAGTGGGAGACTGTTGGAAATATGCCCTAGAGGCAATAATAAAGTTGTTATTATTCTATTTTCATGTTCATGATTAAGTTTATGTTCTATGCTAAAATTGCATTGGTTCTTGAATATGAGATTCAGAGGAAAACCTAATTGCATGTGTGGAATAATAAACACCATTCAGATCCCTAGTCAGGCCTCTGGACTAGCTCATGTATTGTTGATGATCTTGTTTTCCTGATCATGGGCATTGTTAATGTAACAAGGATGCCGGCAATAATGGGAACACATTGTTAGGGTAACAATGGTGTTGGATAGACCCCTTATGAGATACTGCGAGATCACTTCGTCAATATGTTGTCAGTATCTTCTCATGATGTGTTAACGTTTACTTGCGTCCTTAGACTATGAGAATATCATAGACCCGGATACCGGATGGTTGCTTTGGGGTCATCAAACGTTACGCCGTAACTGGGTAATTATAAAGGTGACTTCCAGGTACACCAGAAAGTATATCGTGGTTCTAGATATGTCAAGACTGGGATTTGCCCATCCGGCGATGGAGAGATACACTCTGGGCCCACTCGGTATTACGGTGTCCAGCATCGCCTGGCCAGGTATTGTGACTAAAAGGTTAGTCACGGGGATACCGGAATACGGAAACGAGAAAAGAGTACAAACCGGTAACGACGATAACTAGGTATGGTGATCAAGGAGTTGATCACAGGGATACCGTCAAAGTCTCGCCTCGGGTTGTGTAATGTATCGTGAGGCAAAAGGAATTGTATGCGACAATACAAGGTTTGCTCGATAAAGATCTTCGATGATATGTGGGAGTCGTTATGGGTGTCCAGATCCCGCTGACGATTATTGACCGGAATGTATTCCGGACATGTCCACATATACTCGAACCTATAGGGTCACACGCTTAACATTTTAGCGATATTTAGGAATGCTACGATTTATGGAGAACGAGAGAGAAGGGTTCCGAAAGTGTTCCGGGAGGTCCCGGATGGTTCCGGTGATGTCCGGAAGTGTTCCGAAAAGTATTGGAAGGTTCTCGAAGGTTCTGGAAGGTTCTAGAAGGTTCTGGAAGGTTCTAGAAGGTTCTAGAAATTCTAGAAGGTTCTGGAAGGTTCTAGAAATTCTAGAAGGTTCTGGAAGGTTCTAGAAATTCTAGAAGGTTCTAGAAGGTTCTAGTGGAGTTGGACTCCAACTCTAACAGGGTGTCCCTGCTGGAGTAGGACTCCACCTGCCTAGGGAGAGCTGCCCTAACCCCTGTAAATAGAGGGGCAGGGCACCTCAAAGGGTATCCCAAGCAGCCCCAGAGGCAGCCCTAGTCCCTTGGACTAAACCCTAGGCCGGCCATCTCTAGATTGGCCACAGCCTTCTTTTTCTCTCTCTTCTAGATTGGATCTAGTACAGCTGCCGGCGCGCTGCTGCTTCTCCTTCTCGTAGATCCCCGCTGTTCTTGTGTGCTGGTCCACACATTACCGCGGTATCGCTGATCCGGTACGCGTGGATACCTCGGAGACGTCGTATACTTCAGCGTTTGATCGGGCGAACTATTCACGAGGAGATCGCTCTCGCGGCTGGGAGGTATAACCTAGCTGCGGGAGTCTGCGGACTTCATCGACATCGGTCAACTTTTCCGCTGCATTGACGTGATCGTCGAAGGTATGATATCGTTACCTACACCTCGATAGTGTTTCTTGGTTTGGTTCGTGCGCGAAAAATTTTGTTTTGCGTAGCGCGTTCCCCAACAGCCGGTTGATGCCCCAGTAACCAGAAGTAAGGCGAAAAGGGCAGAAGCAAAAGCAGCTACCTCTAACAGCGTCAACAGCTCCAAAGAGGCATCCTCCATGATGGAGAAGGCCCGGCTACTCCTCATGAAGAAGCTAGGAATTCTTGCAGCCAATAAAGACCCAGGAGCAGCCGAGTTCAAACGATACATATACCTCTTCAAAGAACCCCTGAACGAATCCACAGTGATTGCCTTCGCCACCCTAGCAGGCGTGTTAGGGAAGATAGATGTTGCAGAGGTCCTAGCGACCAAGGCTTGATAGCCTTCCGCGCGGATCGTTTTAGAGTCCTTTCTGTATTGCTTATGGACACAGCTCCATGTATCGTAGGCTTCTCGTGTTGTTTGCTTCCAGGTGTAGTTCTTTTGGTATGTTCAGGTTGGCTCCACGGCGACTTCTCTTCTAAGAGCAGTCTGATGTTAGCCATGTTGTATGTCCCGGTTTCTCCGGAGCCGAACGCTCCCTTTTGCTCCATGTTCTATCAGAAGCTGTCTTACCTGCTGTTGCCCCTCCTCTTCATCCTTTTTGCTGTGAATGCACATTTTTGCTTGCATCGCTGCACGCTAGTGCAGAACAGATTTTTCATACAGGGAGCAGTCCTTGCCATTCAATGGTACACAGCCAAGTGAAGATCCTCTCGTGGAACGTACGAGGCCTCAACAACGCCTCGTGGAGAGCTGTTGCCCGTGAATTGGTTAGCCAATCTAATGCAACGATTGTTTGCCTACAGGAAACGAAACTGAACCAGGTTGACAACGCAGATATTAGACAAATCATGGGGGCCTTGTTTTGTCGACAACTTCTGTTCCCTTCCGACAATTGGTACTAGAGGTGGAATTATCCTAGCATGCTCCAACAGGTTTTTCAGCATAAGTAACATTTCTCCAGCCCTTTTCTCCATCTCGGCAGACATCAAACACGTTCAGAGTGACCTCCAATGGACCTATACAGCGGTTTACGGGCCACAGTCCTGGCAAGACAAGCTTTCTTTCCTACAGGAACTCAAAGACATCAAGCCATCGACGTTATCCAGATGGCTCATCGCAGGAGATTTTAACCTAATCCTGAAGGCCGCTGATAAAAACAATAACCAGGTCAACACCAGACAAATTCAAGCATTCAGAGCAACGGTTGACGGGATGCACCTCCGAGAGCTGCACTTAAGCAACAGAGCATACACCTGGTCAAATGGACAGGGATCCCCGACTTGTACTAACATCGACAAAATGCTGTGCTCACCAGATTGGGATCTTGAGTTCAGTAGCTCTCACCTCCAGGCACTCCCGACGATGATCTCCGACCATTGCCCCCTTCTCCTGACAGGATCAATCGAGACCGCCAGAATTACAGCCTTCAGATTCGAGGACTGGTGGTGCTCTATCCCGGGCATCCACCAAGTAATACAATCATGCTGGCAAAGACCAGTTCTACCCGCAGACAACATCCTGCGCCTGCACATAAAGCTCTCTAGGCTATCCAAAACTCTGAAGAAATGGAGCAAGAACCTCTTTGGCAATATTAAAATGCAGTTTGCTATAGCATCCGAGCTAATCCTACAGATAGATAAGGCACAGGAACTTAGAAGTCTGATTGAAAGAGAATTGACTCTCCGAGCGAACTTGAAAACTAGGCTACTCGGCTTAGCTACAATACAGAGACTTCGATGCAAGCAGAGGGCAAGAACACAATGATCAAAATGGGAGACGCAAACACAAGGTTCTTCCACCTAAAAATCAACTCACGCAAGAGAAGGAACTTCATTGCCTCCCTCAGGATACAGAACCAGGACGTTTTCAACCAAGAGGAGAAGAAGTCTTTTATCACCACCCACTTCAACCAAATTTTGGGAACAAAACAACAGAGATCACACACACTAAACTGGGAGCTCTTACAGACCCAAAGTCACAATCTGACCCATCTAGACAATAGCTTCACAGATGAAGAGGTGCTCAACGCGATTAACTCCATGCCTAATGACAAATCCCCAGGTCCTGATGGATTCACGAACCGTTTCTATAAAACCTTCTGGGGAATCATCAAACATGACTGCCTACAGGCTATACATCAATTCACCATTTCCAAACAGATAGGCTGAGCCTCTTGAACAATGCGGATGTTGTCCTAATCGCGAAGAAAACACAGCCCACGACAATAAAAGACTACAGACCGATCAGTCTAATCCATGCCTTTGGGAAAATTGTCACCAAATCATGGTAAACAGGCTTGGACAGGAGATAGACTCTATTGTCTCAGCAGCCCAGAGTGCCTACATCAAAAAGAGAGAGATACAGGACAATTTCATTTTTACTCAGAGTATCATCAAAATGCTACATACGAAGAACATCCCAGGGCTCTTCCTGAAGCTCGACATTCAGAAAGCTTTGATTCCGTCAGTTGGGAGTACCTGCTAGAGCTTCTTCACAAGCTTGGTTTTGGTCCGCGATGGAGAGACTGGATTGCTTGCATCTTAGCTTCATCCTCCAGTCGGTTCGTCGTCAACGGAGAGCGTACCCGTTTTATCCCTCATCGCAGAGGCCTAAGACAGGGAGATCCCCTTTCTCCCTTGCTTTTCATACTAGCGATAGATCCTCTACAGAAGATTCTTATCCAGGCGATTCATGCTGGCCTGATCAAGCCTATCAAAGGGATTAAAAATGAATCGAGAATCTCTCTCTACGCTGATGATGCAACTATTTTGCAAACCCAGATGCGAGGAGCTACAAGCCATTCAAACCTGCCTTCAAGCCTTCGGAGATGCATCAGGTTTACAGACAAATATTCAGAAGAGTTGCATCTACCCCGTTAGATGCTCACAGATCAATATACAACAGATCACTCAGCACTTTCAAGCTCAACTTCGGCACTTCCCATGTACCTACCTTGGTCTCCCGCTCCACTATACTAGACTCACTAGAATGGACATGCAGCCGATTATAGACAAGCTCTCGACAAGACTCGCAGGGTGGAAAGGCAAACTCCTCAATAGGGCGGGAAGACTTACGCTAATCAACTCAGTTCTACACCGTGCTTAGTCTTCTTCTTATCTGCAGTGAAGCTAGACAAAGGAACTACAAGGAGGATTGAGAGAATTCTCAGATCTTTTCTTTGGAAGGGTGAGAAACCTGCTCTGGAGGGCATTGCCTCGTCAGCTGGAAACAGATATGCAGACCAAAATACCTTGGTGGTCTTGGAATCAAAGATATTCAACGTTTTGGTTCGGCACTCAGACTCCGCTGGCTATGGGGCGAATGGAATATGAAAACAAACCCTGGCGAGGTCGACAAACACCATGCAATGAAAATGACAAGCTATCTTTGCGGCATCAACAATTATACACATCGGTAATGGCCAATCCGCAGCTTTCTGGACTTCTAGATGGCTACAGAACAGAGCACCACGAGACATCGCCCCAGATTTGTTCAACTAGTCAAGAGAAAGCAGCGGACCGTAGAGTATGAGCTAACGGACAGCAGATGGTTAAGGCCCCTCAGGACGATCAGCACGACGAGACAGGCACAGCAATTCATCACCCTATGGCACCTTGTCCACGACCAACAGCTAGACGTGCAGATACCTGATAGCATTCAATGGCGATGGACCCAAAATGCGCAATACTCTGCCAAATCGGCGTACATGATCCATTCACAGGAGCGTACGCCAGATTCGACACCTCTTCCATCTGGGAGGCCGAAACAGAGCAAAAATGCAAGCTTCACATTGGGCTCCTCATCCAACACCGAGTGCTCACAGCGGACAAGCTCCAGCAAAGAGGATGGCAGAATGGTTCGGCTTGCACTCTCTGCAGAAATCATGTGGAAACAGCGATTCACATTACGATCGAATGTCCCTTCGCTAGGCAAGTGCTACGCAAGGTGGCTCATATGAACAATATTGCTTCCACTACCCTTCTTCAATCTAATCAACATGATTTGACGAGATGGTGGCAATCATGCTGGCCAGGCGCTACTAGAAAAGACAAAAGGAAGCTCTATGGTGTTATCAGCTATGCGCTATGGACATTTGGCTTGAAAGAAATGCGCGCATCTTCAATCACAAGTTCACGGATGTCGACAGAGTTGCGCTCAAAGCGCAAGAAGATATTTGTGCCAGGAGACTCGCCTTCCCCAGAACTTCTAGTGACACCGGCGACCCTTTTTGCTTCTTTGAAGTCACCCTAGCGGTTGTTTTTGTGCTGACTTTTGCTGTTCTCTGTAAATCCCCTTGCACCAGAACCAAACTTTTTTTTCATTCACCTCTAATCTAAGAGTATGGCAGAGCTCCTGCCACGTTCTTCGAAAAAAAGAAAACCTAGAATTCGATAATGGAAGCAGTCATTGGACATTCTATATCTAACAGGGTGTCAATCAGTGTTCCTGAAATTTAGAGAATTCTTCCTAATCCTCTAATCCACAGGCTCGGAAACCAGTCTTTTCGAGTTAACAATTTTGACGGCTAAAGATAGTCAAGATAAACTCAGATCGATCTTGCAACCTGGAGAAGAAGAAGCTAATCCAACCATGGATGGATGGATTACATTAGTGGAGAGATTACCACGCAGCAAGCAAACAAATCGGACAACTAACTGAACGGAGAGTAGTATTTATTAGGGCGTCGATCACTAACTACCACAGCGAGCAAAGGACGAATCCACGAAGAACAGAACGAACTGTTGGAACGATCCATCTAATCAAGCTAGGGTTTCCTTACCAACGAAAAGAAGAAATCAATCAAGGTCCACGCCAGTCAGTCAGCCCAGCACTTGTTGTGCCCGTCGCCGTCGCCATCGCCCGTCGCGCAACAAATTGGGAGGAAAAAGAGGACAGCAAACGAGACTGAGACTGGGATAGGATTGGTTTGGGGAGGAAATCGGAGAAGAAGAAGATGGCGCGAGGATGAAAGGGAATTCCTTCTTTGGTAGAGGAGAAAACCAGAGAAGAACACGAGAAGACCTGGGAAAATTTCAGAACTATAGCGGGCTGTTATCTTAGTGAGCTTCTTGGGACGGCCACTACCCGGTCGTCGTCTCCGTGTACCACCCGCGCCGGGGTACGGCCCACGGCCCATAGGCTGAGACGTCTCCGGCCAACTCCTTCTCCGGCGCCGCTCAACGGTGAAGGCCGAAGCAACCAAAAGGAAGCAAAACACCACCGCGACGATGTTCACGATCGACCTGAGCATACCTTGAGTCGTGTTGGGTTTCGAGGCAGGCTTGAAAAAGCCCAATCTGAAACCACCAAGCCCGAGGCTGGCCTGACCCGTAAAAAAATATATATATAATATTTTTAAATAAAATATTATTAAATTAATTATTTTCTGAATTTAAATAATATTATTTTTAATTATAATTCTAATAAAGCGGACTAATTCAGGCTTATAGGCTGAAATTTGAGCATGAGCCTAGGCCCAATTAGGCCGGGCAGCCGTGCCGGGCCACCCGTGCTCAGGATTGGTTCACGAGAGCGAATTCGATGGATGTTCGATACCTCACCCGATTGGAAAAGCAATACGTACGAATAGCAGAGGTGATTGTACATCCGTCCACTAAGATTAAATTTCAGATTTTTTTTTATATCATGTGTGTCTTATAATGAAGAATTATTGTTGGATCGAACTACACGATGACCGTTGCCCCAGCTAAGCCTTTGTAGCGATGGGCCGACGGCCCCGAGTCACTCCTCCGAGTTGGGCCGCTAACTGGGCTGATTGTGCGCGCGTGCCAGAACGCGGGACTCTCCAGCGAAGCGCACGGAATTTGCCCACCAAACCTCCAGCGAAGCGCGGGGCTCTCCACCAAAGTCCACCCACCCCCTCCATTCACGCACAGATTGCCTCATTCTCCCCTATCTTCTTCTTCCTCAAGTCATGTGCGGAAACTAAAATGGCAGATGTGGTTCCTCTTAATCCCAAATCAACATAAAAAGGGAACAAAAGCAGATCCTTCCAATAACCAGGTAAGTACTATTTTCCCTAACAAACCCTATCATAATTGACCCAAAAAGCAACAAAAACTGACATCACTTCATCACAGAAATTTTGCACATTGTTTGGCTGTATGTCACCTAGCATAAAAAAGAAAGCACACATCTGATATAAGCTACAAACCCCGTTTGTTTTTCCTTCACAACTATATTTGTACATATCAGAACATCTTCCACAAAAACCTGTCAGCACCAACCAAACAGAGGACATCTGAGTTGAATTTATGTGATGTCAGCTGCACCTCCCTAGCCTTGGCACTCAACCCTTCGAAGAAAAACACATAGTTACTTCAGAAAATGTCAGCTGCACCTAATTTTGAGGGTAAAAAAATAACAGACATGTATATAAATCTGATGACTAATAGTGCATGTTCATTACAAAAAAAATCCAGGTAAAGAAAAATACATCTAGAATCCCAAAACCCTCAACAACAACTTGTTCACCCTAACCAATCTCATCCAGGTATGAATTTGACACCATCATTCATATACCGCTCAATTGTTATCTAGTTTTATATACTGTGTTACCGGGTTACATATACCAACTTACCATGTTACTATCTAACAGTTATCTGCCCCCCTCCCGCATTGCCAATGGCCATGACTCGACACCCTGCAGCACCAAGTGCTACTCATCAGGATGCCAGTTTTGAGGCAACACACGCATCTGACATGGTGATGCATGGTCCAGAAAACTCCAGCTTGCATGCCACCACAGAACATACTTTGGATGGCTCTAGTGAACACACACCTCATCTTCCTCTTGATAACAATGGAAATGATGGTATTCCTGAAGTTATGTCTAGCCCACAGCAGCCATTCAAGTTGATGAGATTTGACACTTTGGAGGAGGCAGAGAAGCACTACAAGGTGTATGCCAGACGCAAGGGTTTTGGGGTAAGGTATGACTACAGGAGGAAGTCTGAAGTTCATGGAAAAATTATCAGAGCTTCACTAGTGTGCCACAAAGCTGGCAAAAATGCAAAAGAGAAGGAGGACACGCAAAAACCCAAGCCAATCATAAAGCAACGGCGGAAAAGCACTACTGTTAGGATAGATTGCACTGCCCGGATGATTGTGAAACACCAGAATAACAGTTGGGTGGTGACTGAGTTCAACGATGACCACAATCATCCCTTCATAGCGAAATGGCCATTAACTGGTTACCTACGATCACACCAACACATACTAGATGATGAGAAAGAATTCATCAAGATGCTTCACGCATGCAATTTGGAGACGAGCCATCAAATGCAAATACTAGCAGAACTACATGGCTGTCTTGACAATGTCCCATACACAGTGAAAGATGTTGCCAACTATAGAGCATCATTGCGTCTTGACCACCGCCTCACTGACATGCAAGACACAATGACATACTTTGAAAAGATGAGAACTGAGGACAAGGACTTCTACTACAAATTTTCAGTTGGATGATGAAGACAGGCTACAGAATCTATATTGAATTGATGGTGCAGCTAGAAGAGCATATAAATTCTTCAATGATTGTATATCATTTGATACCACATACATGACTAATATCTACAAGATGCCATGTGCCCCTTTTATTGGAATAAACAGCCATGGACAATCAATACAGTTTGGCTGTGGGTTCTTGAGGAATGAGCTCACAACAAGCTTTGTGTGGCTGTTTGAGACATTTCTTGAAGCAATGGGAGGTTTGCCACCAGCCAACATAATTACAGACCAAGACTTTACGATGAGAAATGTAATAGACCAGGTGTTCCCAGCTGCAAGACACAGAAATTGCCACTGGCACATAATGAAAAAGGCAACTGAAAAACTTGGATCTTTCTTTGGTCGTAGGCCACAGCTACATGCAGAATTTGAAGACTGCATAAACAACAGCCTGTCTATAGTGGAATTTGATTAGAAATGGAACAACATGATACAGAGACAAGCAGTCGTAGACAATGAAGAGCTGGCCAATCTTTTCGACGAGAGAAGCTGGTGGGTGCCCGCCTACTTCATACACGACTTCTATCCCTTCCTCCAGTCCACCCAGCGTAGTGAGGGATTCAATGCTGTACTAAAGAAGTATGTGAACCCCCAAAACTCCATATATGACTTTGTGCAACAATATGCCGCAATACAAGAAAAAATTATGATAGCCGAGGATAAGCAAGAGGCCGATACAGCCATTACTGTGCCTGGCACATGGTGCAGACACCCAATTGAAGTTCAGATGGCGAAGCTGTATACTAGGAACATTTACTATAGATTCCAGGCAGAAATGCATTCAAGCATGTCATATAATTGCCAGCACATAGGCAACAACATGTACTTGCTGATTTCTATAGTGGGTTTTGTACCACAGTATGGAACAAGAACCTACCAAGTTGCTGCAGATGTTCAAAACAGGGTGTACAGCTGCCAATGCTGCAAATTTGAAAGGGATGAAATACTTTGCTGCCACATTCTGAAAGTAAGTGAAAAAGATATACCTCGCAGCTACCAGGGATACAAAAGTGTACTCACTGTATTTCCTCTCTTGGATTGCAGGTGATGGTGCAGTTAGGTGTGACTGAGATGCCGCAACCATATGTGCTAAAAGGTGGACATGGGATGCAAAGGAGGTGTTATATGACCCAGAAATTCAACCAGATGTTCAACAACACGAAATGCCCGACGAGTCTAGGATAAGGATGAGGTTAGCAGTTATGTGCAGTCAATTCACAAAGCTAGTGAGTGAAGCATGTGTCTCGGAGGACGGCATACGAATAGCAACTTCACACATGAAAGAAATGAAGAACGAGTTCGCCACACTAAAAAGGAGTCAGCAAAGGATGAGAGCGAGAACTGCTACTGCTGCTCCTGCAAGTACACCTGCTCCTGTTGCTGCCCCTGATGCAACCACATATGCTGCAGCTCCTACCTCCAGTACAGCGGCTTCACATGCATCTAACACAGGGACAATCAGGGACCCCCCAAAGTCCAACACAAAAGAGCGAAAGAAGAGGAAAGCATATAAACACCCGCTAGACATTGTTGTGAAGGAGAAAAGAACATGCAGACTCTGTGGTTCAAAAGAACATGACGCATGCACATGCTCACAAAGGGCATCGTTTGCACCTACAAATACAATGTGACCCTAGACCATTTCACCATATTTAATTTTGTCTTGTAATACTTGCGCATGCAACTATGTACTGTTCTGAGCCGGCTTACCACCTAATGGTCAATTACCATGATATACGATCTCAAATACCGCTTAAAAATATGCGAGTTGCCATGATTTATATTCTGGATTACCACTTAAAAATTCAAATGACATAGCATCTAGTGCACTGATCGAAAAAAACAAATTCAGGATGCAAAAAGGTGCAGGGGGAATGTACCTTAACACATATTTTTGTCGAGATGTTCTCTCCACAGCTTTACTTGATTGTGTGGAGACGATAACCAATTATACACCATCACCTTCTTCAGGTTTGCAATTTGCTGTTGGCGCACATCAGGGACATGTTGTCCATCCCAAACTTCAATAAACTTCAGCATAAAAAAATCGCAATCCATCCTATATAGAACAAACAAATAAACATAAAAATGCTCAGATAAAAAATTAAACATGACACTTAAGTCTTAGAAACAAACACATAGAGAGAATAAAGTACAAGCGATACTCACGAGTTGGTTTGTTTTGGCACATTGATGACCTCAAGCTTGTACTCTTCGATCTGCACCCTGGACTTCCCATAGTACACCTGCTATGCTGCCTTGATTTTCTTCATGACTTCTGTAGCGTGGGCCATAAGTCCGCTGTCAGATGCACCACGTAGAGAGTCAAGCACCTCGAACCTTTGTGCTACCAAGTTAAGGCACACCAAATACCAATGAGATGGATCCATCACTCCAGTCCCAAGTTTTTGCAAGACTGGAAACATGATCTGGTACCAAAAAGCATAAAAAAGAAAATGTAATTATCAGAATTCCTGACTGCGGCTACCACTTAAAATGCATTAACTTACCAAAATAAATCAAAAAAGCATAGCTGAGTGTGAAAGCACAAACTTACTAGTTCTTGGCAACTCAGAGCAAAATCCTCATGTCTTTCAAATTCCAATGCAATAAATTTCTTATCTATATGTCCTTCAAGCAAGAACTTTGCGACCAAAAATGGAAAAACAATCTTCTTTTCTACCTTGTGATGCTCTTTGATATAATAAATTCTAATTTCGGCAACACTGTTGGATAATTCACCCCTAGGCTTCATAGATTCGGCCAATTCCTCGGTGCATACCCATGCTGGAGGATATTGAATAAGTTTCATTCTGGTGATGCATGAAAAAAAATAGAAAACATCAGATCGCGAGCAAAAAGGAATAGAAGAAAAAACAAAAAATATATTAGCAAGTGAGTGGCTTTTTACTTCTTGATCCTTGACCCCTTTGCATTCTTGGCACTGAGCTTAACCTTTTTGTATACATCTTCATGTTTGTCAGTAACATTCACCTGTAGAAAAAAATGATCAAAAAAGGAAAACAAAATAAACTTCTTAGGATAACTGGCTAAGATTACCAAGTTTACTGCATATACTTACTAGACTATATGTAAAAAAAGAACAGAACAATAATGACGACCTCAGAACTGTCAAATGGAGAGAGCTTGAATCTGGATGCTTTCTTTACTCTGCCTTTGCGGGGCTGTGGCTTCGGCGTAGTGCTTTTGACAGCAGCTGATCCCAGCTCGTGTGACACAGCACAAGTGGCACCTACCCCTCTACATTTTTCTTTTGCTTCTTTCTCCATTTGACCGAGTGCCAAATTTGTTTCTTCATCAATCTCATCAATCTCCCCAGCAAAAAATGCTGATAACATATCGATGCTTCCTGCTAAGGGCATCCTATTTGCTTCAGCTAGTTCTACATAAAAAAGCAACATCAAGATGATAGTTTGCAAAAAAAGCACACATAACAAAAACATACTACATAAAAACAAACACTAATAAGGTTCTAGTATCCCAATTATCACATTGTCATCCCATGGTTACCACGCATACTAAGAAACAAAAAAGAATACCTTCAGAGGGTGCCCATGCTAGTGGCATCACATCTTTTACTGGAATGTCACCCCTAGATCCAGTATCATTGGGTGATGGCAGCATTATTATAGCTCGTCCATCATCCCTACTGGGTGGCGTAGGTGTCAAACCAAGGGAGAACGGTGGGGGTGTAAACATCCCAGGACGATTGTCTCTTGAGCTGCCTGAACATGATGCTGCAATTCTGCTACCAGTTCCCGAATCTACAGTGATAGAAGGAGAGATCACAATGCCCGTGCTGGCATCAGTGCCTTTTGTGTGTTCTGCAGCATCCTTGTCGATCTGTCCCTCTGACAATAACAAGGATTCCCTTGCTTCTTTCTGACCAATGCCCAACTTCCTTACTGTATCTGATAATCCACTGACAAGCTCTTTAATCTCAATTGGTACATTCACTGGCCTCATACCACCTTCCAATGCCATGTTCACCCTTCTGATTACCTCTTTAACCCATGCTGATGACTTAACTGGGTAGCCCTCATAACTAGTTTTGGAAGGTCCTTCCACAACATTGACATTAACTGTTGGTGACAGCACAATAGCCCTACTTATGCTGCTACCTTCACGCATACCTCCTTCACATGGATCAACATCTGCTATGGGTGACAGGACGATGGCTTTGCTAGCAGCACTACCATCGCTGCCAGCTCCATTAGCATCTGTAATTCCTCTGCTTCCAGCTTTTCCCACTACCACACCTCTGATCGCTGCAGGTGTACTGATTTCAATAGGCTTGGACTTACTCCCAAGCCCAACTACAGCTTGAAGCCCTGCAAGACGGGGTGACCTCCTTGGCGATTGTTTTTTAACCAAGCTATGGATAGGTGAGTGAACATTTTTCCTGTTACATTTCAAAAAAGATGGCATGACATAACAGTTACCAAGATAAAAAACTACAGTTACCGACATAACGTCAAGCATTAGCCAGAATATTATTCTAGGATGACCGGATATATTAGGCTGGACCAACAGAAAAAAAAATCATATAATGACAGGGGCACAAATGAGTCTGTGTTTTGTTACTTTTCATATAGTTACATCCAAAAAGGCAAAAAAAGGTGAATCTCAGAAAGAAAAAAACATAAAAAAAACAAATGTTACCTTTTAGGGATCATTTTGCAAGAAGGCACAGCAATTGGAGCGGTGTCACTCTTCCTTCTTTTTACTTCTGGTGATACATCACAGCTATCCTTTAGTAGCCCAAGCTCTTTCGCAACTAAGTATTTTATCTCATTATGAACCCCTTCTGTGCCTGGTAGTGCATCTTCAACCCTGTGCCTTCTTTTCATTCCACTCAAAGTCTGTGCAAGATCAGATGCGCTTTCCCTCATTATACACTGCAAACCCTGGCTATTATCCTCTGATTCAGCATGCTCCCCCACCAACGATGGGCATGAGGCAGGGCACTCCTCATGGGGATCTGATGATAAAGACAATTGGGACAAAAGTAAAAGTGGAAAATCATCATGGGGCTCTGTGATGTTAACCACACCTTCTCCACCATCGTCCTGACTCATCTGGCCGCCTCCAACACCTACGGTTGCAATCCCATCATAGGCGCCAGCGGTCTCATCCTCATTGTTGCTAGACCTGCCAAGACCATCTGCACAACCTCCAATTTCCTCATCCTCCCCCTCGCTGTCCTCATTGTCTGTCCCATCATCCTCACCCTTGCTGTCCTCATTGTCTGTCCCATCATCCTCCCCCTCGCCGTCCTCATTGTCCGTCCCATCATCCTCCCCCTTTCTGTCCTCAATGTCTATCCCATCATCCTCCCCAGTGTCAGATCGAGCGCTTTGACGACTCCTCTGCCCCACTGCACTAGAACGAGGTGTAGATGTACCTTTGCCAAACGCAGAGACCTCACCAAACATCCTGCCAACAGATGCGCTGCCTGTTGGACCCATTGTTGTCCACCCTTGCACAAGTGTGCTAAGCAATCCACCTAAACCTGATGCAAAGTTTCCCATCAAATCAACAACCTTCGCACGTTCCTGAATTAAAAAAATTAAAACAAAAAATAGAAGGTGTGAAGAAGGGTCAATGTTTAGTCTACTTTACCTGTTCAGGGCAACTAGGGTCAATGTTGACATTCATCCATTGCTCAAAACTAGCAGGTCCGCCAAATAAACTCGTGTTTACAGCAAATGCAGGTTTCAACTGCTTGCATACACTGACAAAAAAGCAAAGGAAATAAAAAGGGAACAATAAGTTCCCATATTCACAACAATAAGCAAAAATATATAACTATTAAAAAAGTAACTCCCTATTAAGTGGTAACTCGTGACAACAAATCTGGTGCCCCTCAACATCATAAATTGGTAACCCTTACCAACAAAAACAGGTACCTCAAAAAACATAATGTGGTAACTCTCTCCAACCAATATGGTATCCTCAACACCATTAAAAAATGGTAATTCATTATTAACCAACATGATAGCTGCTAGGCGACGCTCGGATCCCATATTCACAACAATAAGCAGAATATATAAACTTGATACAACCTGTCACCATTGATTTGCAACAACCTGCTACTTGATAAAAAATTATGGGCAATTCACACCATTGATGCAGAGTCTAAGCATTGCATTGTTTTTCCATGTTTTACCACCTCGGACAGCAAAAAAAAAGAAGTTTTAAAACAACCTAGCACCCCCTCATAACCATTAAAAAAAGTGACACCCTATTAAGTGCTAACTCGTGACAACAAACCTGGTGCCCCTCAACATCATAAATTGGTAACCCTTGCCAACAAAACCAGGTAACTTCAAAAAAAATAATGTGGTAACTCTCTCCAACCAATATGGTATCCTGACCACCATTAAAACGGTAACTCATTATTAACCAACACGATAGCTGCATGACCACCTCCCCCACCATATATCAACTTGACTAAAACCAAACCTGCCAAAACCCCACCAACTTGAAAAGAAACAAAAAAATTACACACAAAAATCTAACCTCCAATCTCCCGAATGATTGAGCATCGTCACACTGTACATCCAAACCAGTGATGTGCTCTACAGCTTCTTTTGTCCACACATTGACCTTGAATTAGCCATCACCCAGTCCTATCTCACCCATGTTGCACTCTAGTGAATCTATATAACGTAACTAAAAAGAAGATAAACATATCATAAGATCATGAGGAAAAAATTAACAGAAAAAACAAAGATTGTTATAGAGAAAAAATGCTTATCATCTCACCATCACGTATAATAAACAACCCTTTTTATACTTCCCTTTTGAAAGCTGCTCATGCAGCTGTTCCAACACAAAACCACACAAATTCAGATGATTCACATTGCCAATACTTTCCTGAAAAAAAGAATTTCTCATGTAGTCCAAAAAAACCACTAAAAAACTCAAAACAAAAAACAAGGTACCAAATTACCAAAATAGGATAGCACTTGTTGCTGATTTTGTTGGCAGTGATTGGGGCTAAAACTGTGCTCAAAACAAATAGCATCTACAGCCTCTTGAAAGTGTCATCCGCTTGTCTATAATCTCTTAGAATCCTAGCAACTGTTGTAACCTTTGGCCGGCTGCCATCATTGGGGAACAAACTCTCGGATATGCTTGCCTCCAAATCAAAATCCTCATAATATTTTACCTTTTCAATCCCACGTGGGATACCCAAGATGTCATGCACGGACTCCTCTGTCAATGGAATACTGCCACGGCCAGGAATGACAAAGGCACGTGTCTTTGGATTGTACAAACTTGTAAGCCATGTAATCAGTGAGTTGTGGAGATTGTCACACTTTATATCCAGAAGGCTTGACAAACCCATCTCAGAAATCAAATTCTTCTGCTCAACGGTGAGATGCTTGTATAACTTCACAATAGCAGCAGGTGACGCTCGGTTCCTCTAAACAACAAGTACCTACAGCACAAAAAACCTATATGGTAACTGTAGACAATTAACAGGGTAAATGGTGCAACACAAACTGGTTATTGATACATAAGTAACAGGGTCAAGCAAGTACGGTAACTCTAAACAATTAACATGATAACTTATAAAAAAGAAACTGGTGACTCAGACATAATTACACAACGTAACCTTGCGCCTTTTCATTCCATCCGATCTTTTACCCCTACGATTGCCATCATCTTGAGCCTTCTTCCTTCTTGCCATTGTACTTACTGTACATAATGCGAACTAATGTTACCATGCAAACACATCATTACATAGGGGTTAAAACGAAGAAAAAACATGCAGCAACATATATGTACCACCATCATACCACACACAAAAAAAATACACCCCACACCGTCGTCCCTCCACCCCACACTATGCTCGATGTTGATCACGTCTTCTCTCCCCCTTCAACCCTCACGCCTCCAGCACGTCCGAACAAAAATGATACGAGCATTGACGGCAACCCATCACACATCATCATCTCTGAAAAAAAATCACGGCCCTCGCCCTCTTTCAGAAATTTAAAACATGAACAAACAAAAGTCTAAACCCTAAAACCCACATTCCTCGCAACAAACAACAGAGATTGCTAACAAATCTCCACCCGACCGCAACTTTCGTACAAAATCCCGCCACAAAAAAACACATGCATCACCACCCTCCCGCACAAAAATCACATGAATCGCAGGAATTAAAAACCCTCCGATGAACACCATGAACGCAGTGTTGGCTCCACCTGCCCCCGCATGCCTACGACGATCGACGAGCGCCACTACCCATCTGCAACCTACAACTGAATGCCCCTTCATCTACCCTGCCACCCCCCCTCTCCCACACAAAACACTTCTAAAACCGCCAAAATGCAGCACAAAAACGAGCAAGCTAACAGGGGGAAAAATGACTCACCGTACACTCCGGCGAGCCGGCGACGAACGCTAGAAACGGCGACGGAAGAAAAAAAGGAGCGAGAACCGCTTCTGGAAGTTATGACGGAGCGCCTCCCGAAATTTGAACAGTTCCCGTCGACGCCGCTGAAAGTAATCCGTCTCGCGCCGGACAAAACACCAGCGCTCACCTCTGTCCCGACGTCCAAATCACGGGCGTAATCCAACGGGCAGTATCTCGCGCCACCGCTTGATCCAACGGATAAAATCCCACGTCGTGGCTTTGATCCGATGGACAATAACCCGACCGCACCGATCAATCCGATGGACAAAACACGGTTCGCTGTGAAAGACATTCCAGCGCACGTGCCCCGGATAGATTTCTCGATTATTGTTTTAGTGTTAGGTGATGTATCCATTAATTGTGAGATGTCTATAGTAATGTATCCATTAATTGTGATATGTCTATAGTAATTTTATCAATTTTGAAACTTTACGATTCTAGTCTTCGATAAACGCTGGATGAATATGACACGATATGTGTATATGTGTACACCTGCGTCATGCTTGGTGTTTCAAAAAAAATTAACAATACCTACGTTTAGCATTTCAATCGTGCCATCTGTAGTCACTCAAAGCCAGGACCGACAAACAGAGCAAATGTTCGTTTTTGGTTTGTAATAACAGTGAAAAAAGAAAAACTATTGCAGTGCACCTGATAAAAAAATAGAAAAAAAAACTATAGCAGTGCAGTGCATAGCAGCCGGTCCGGTTCGGATTCCCCACTACCACCAGTTGCCACTCCCGAATCCCCCGATTAAACAAACCGCACCACGAGGGAAGCATCTCCCCACGACGCGCGGCTCAGATCTGACGGTCCATATCCATCCTTACCCTCTCACGCTCCACCCACAGCCGTCCATTCCTCCCTCACCCCGTCGAAAACAAAACCCCAGATCCCAACCCCACTGCAAATAGACCCCACAGACAGACGACCCCACATGTCAGTTACACGAAATGCCTGTGCTTGCGTCTCTTGATATTCCTGCCACGTCAGCGTCAGCCTCCTCCCTCCCCGAGCTGAGAGTGAAAGGGAGAAAAGGGAGAAAAGCGAGAGCGAGAGGAGAGGCCGACGCGAGACGAGAACGAGACCAGCCACTCCCTCCTCACTTCCTCTTCCTCCTCTTCTTCTCGCCGTTCTCGCGCCCCCCTTCCTTTCCCCGATCGAACCCTCTCTTCCTGATCGCGGAGATGGTGCTCTGATCCCGGATTCGACCTATTCGATCCGTTCTGCGCCACACCCGTCGTTCTCTCCCTCGATTTGGTGCCGGATTCGCGGCGGACTCGCCCTGCGCGACCGGGGCGCCATGACGTCGTCCCCCATGGTGCTTTCCCTCCTCCTCTTCGCGTCTCTCGCCGCGCTTCTGCTGCTGGCCCCGCGCGTGGCGCCGCCGCCGCCGCCCGTGGTGGTTGGGGACGAAGAGGCGCCTGCCGCCTCCCGGGGTGCGGTGAACGGCGGCGGTGGTGGTGGGGGAGTGGGAGTTCGAGCGGGAGCGGGAGCGGGGGAGGGAGCGGATGACCTCGCGCTGTTCCGCCGCGTGACGCTGGACGCCGGCGAGGGGGCGGCGGCGCCCAAGGTGGCGTTCCTGTTCCTGACCAACTCCGACCTCACCTTCGCGCCGCTGTGGGAGCGGTTCTTCGCGGGGCACGGCGACCGGCTCAACGTGTACGTCCACGCCGACCCGGCGGCGCGGTTACGGCTGCCCCCGACGCCGTCGTTCCGTGGACGCTTCGTGGCGGCCAAGCCGACCCGTCGCGGGGACCCGAGCCTCATCGCCGCCGCCCGGCGCCTCCTCGCCGCGGCCCTGCTCGACGACGCCGCCAACGCCTACTTCGCGCTGCTCTCCCAGCACTGCGTCCCGCTCCACTCCTTCCCGCGGCTCCACGCGGCGCTCTTCCCGCCAGGGCGGCCCACCACCACCGCCTCCCGAGCTACATCGAGGTGCTCACGGGCGAGCCCCAGATGCCCGCGCGCTACGTGGCGCGCGGCGAGGACGCCATGCTCCCGGAAGTGCCGTTTGACAGGTTCCGCATCGGGTCCCAGTTCTTCACGCTGGCGCGCCGCCACGCCGTGCTCGTCGTCCGGGAGCGCCGGCTCTGGCGCAAGTTCCGGGAGCCGTGCCTGCCGGAGTCGCGCCAGGACTCGTGCTACCCGGAGGAGCACTACTTCCCGACGCTGCTCGACATGGCCGACCCCGCCGGCGTCGCCCGGTACACGCTCACGCGGGTCAACTGGACCGGCAGCGTCGAGGGACACCCGCACACGTACGCCGCGCCGGAGGTGACGCCGCGGCTCATCGCCGAGCTGCGCCGGTCCAACAGCTCTTCCGCTTACGAGCACATGTTCGCGCGCAAGTTCGCACCCGACTGCCTCGGCCCGCTCATGGCCATCGCCGACACCGTCATCTTCAAAGATTGATTCATCCATGCGGTGCCCTGCACCATGGCTTTCTAAGGTATGAGCCAGTTCCTGAATTCTCTAGTTTCGGAGCTTTAACGAGTACTTCTTGACCCTGTTCCTGAACCATGCATGCCATCTGAACCACAATTTTGCAATTGCTAGATAATAAAAACCACTACCTATTTTCAGTTTCCAAAACTAGTTATCATCATAAGCAATATGAATAGCTTCTCTGCAATCTGCATATCAAATTAGTCTGCATCAATGTGGGCATCATGAGTAATATGTAAGTGTGCTGCTTGCTTCATGTGATTTGCGAAGAAAGATTAGTCCTGCATCATGCCAAAACTACACACGTAGTCCTTGCTCGATGAGATCATGTGTGTACGTGTCAGCACTCGACAATGAGATCCTGAGACCTCTGGACCTGGAATGAAGTGTTCGACCACCGTAACGCAGCGTGCTGCTACACATTGTCTTCCCCTTTGACTAGCTTTAGTTCTTTAGATTCAAGTGGTTAGTTGTGGCACATATACTAAACTTTGTCGGCTCGCGCGATAGAATTGGTCCTGACAAACAAACCTCACCATCTTTGCAGGTGGATTCAATTAGGCGCGCGCGTGCGACGACGAAAGCAGTGTCCTTTTTCTTCGCATCTTCAGACAGTTCAGACTTGAGTTCTCTCTGTCTACTCCCTCCCCTGTTCTTCTTCTCCTGTACTTTTCTGTAGAATTAGAGATTAGGAAATGAAAAGAGATGGCAACAACCTAATGCGAAGCGGCAGGTGTTGCATCGATCGTGATCCATCCGTCCTATGTATTTTACTACCACGTAGAGCTGCCTAAGGCATGCTAAATACATAAAGAGATGGATGATGCATGTGTTCAGTTCAGCTGAAGCCCCTTGTACAGTGTACTTGTGAATTCATGATCAGCTTGTGTACATAAGCGGAGCTGCAATAATCAATCTGCAAGTTTATGTAGCACCTTCAGTATCATCATTATACTACTTGTGTCTTGTACGAGGCACGCACGGTCTAGCTCATTGCAGAGATTGATTTGCTAATTTCTTGTCAAGCAGAGCAGACTAGGTGCTAACTTCACAACATCGATGCTTGACAGTGCACCGATGTTTAATTATTAATAGGTGCTTATGTACATAAATACCTTGATCAATAGATAATGCCACTGTTAAGCATGTACTAAGAGGGGTTTGAGCTGGAGGCCATGTCTCGTACGTGGTTCCCGGTGAATCTCGATGCAGGGACAGATAAAGAAGTGGAGAGACTAGCTCCTACTAAACAACTGCGAAATTATAGTAGTAACATAATAACATGTAGTGCGTCTGTGTGCATCTTCTCGCGCAATTAACTGTGTTGTTTGAGCGTTCGACCCCGTCACTTCCGGATCAGGGGCTACTCGTACTTAACCTAAAGAGAGAAAGCGACGCATGTGCATGCATGCATGCCCTGTGCTTCGCTAGCGCTACTCGCTAAAGTCAGGGGAGACGAAGGATCCTGCCCCGTTAATTACAGATGTGTGTAATTAGGAGGAGTATTGTTACTATCATTTCGTCAGAAACTGCACAGATTAATGAGTGGGGTAGGTGTAACCATGTAAAGTTCACTACAAACTGTTGAATCAGGACAGGAATGGTACGGAACCAGGTGATATCTTTGGCGTCGCTGCTTGAATTGCTTGCAATATTCATGAGTGACATCTATGTAGTAAGGAAGAAAATATTTGGATTAATAATATGATTACTCAAACGGAAATACGTATATTTTTCTTGTATGTGATTATTATATATGTTTATTTTATTGTATTGAAATGGCGAAATATGTAGCAGGACCTATTTGCTGTTGCGAGTACATGCTTGATGTTCTATAGGTGCTGGTGTGATGGAAATGGTCAAAGGTGGTGTGATGGAAATGGTTATTAAGGAATAAATTGTTGAATGAATTTGTGTAGCACTGAGGTGAAGTCATAAATATGTACACTATTTGTTGTCGTTTCAGAATTCAGGAATACATGTGTGAAATAGCAAACTGGCAGCACTTTCTTTTTTGTCTTAAGATGGACTGCTGCTACATGACTCGTGTGGGTATAAATGGTCTGAAAAAAGTCCAAAGCGAAAGATGACTGCCTGGTTGATGATAAATCTGGGAGATACATCAACAATTAAAGGGGTAGAAGTAATTGCGGTGAGGTGACGGACTATGAGGGCAAGAAAAATACTATACTGTCGAGACGGATCAAGATTAATAGATGCCTTTTGAAGCCTCCAACAAGCTCAACTCCAGAATAGAGTACAGGAGAAGATGTGTGTTATGATAAATTTCTCCTTGTACATAAGCAACATGAGTACAAGAAAAAATCGTCACGCATAGCAAGCTAAGCTCCTTAAAAGAGCTTACTAAGTTTACATCGCGGCAAACTTCAGAAGCAGTTGGAAAGTAAAGACATCCTCGTCATGGCAACCAAGCAAACTTAAACTAAGCAACTACAATAAGCCTAATTATTGATGTCAACCCAGCTAGCTAGCTAGGTCGCATGCTTGTCGTCCTTGAGATGGCGCGCCTTCACCAACTCCTTCACCTCCAATCCCTGCATCGTGTCATAGTCTGAACAAAGAACACAATTAAGTCGATCACTCGCATCACCAGATAAATCACTTCAAAAAGAAAAAGAAAAAAAGGTGACAAACATACTTACCAGGATGACATAGATGCACCTCATCCAGGGTTGAACACTGGGTCGTGTTCCCTCCGTAAACTCCTCCGAACCCTGCCTCGTCCGACCTCGTCGAGTAGCCCTCCCCAAACGAGTGGGTCATCACGTCCCTACGTGACAGAATGGCACTGTTTAATTCGCGTGCATCGCGCGCATTTCGCATGGAAAAGAAGCTCAAACAAATTATCCGGTGGCCTTGTGCATGTCGTAGCGGGTGTTGTTGCCCTTCTGCTCCCCAGCCGCCGCCGCCGCCGCCGCCGCCGCCGCGTCATGGCGGGGAGGCTGCTGCTGCTGGTGGTTGCCCTGCTGCTCGGAAGGGCGCTTGGGCCAAGTCCCTCTAACCCAGGGCTCCGATCTCGAACGTTTCAGAGTAGTAGCCAACCCGATAGGAAAGCTTTTTTAAGAGACAGGGAGGCCATGCTCGTATCTATGCTTTTCATCATTGGTTTGGTTTACTCGTACCCCACCCCACAAGATATATCTTCGACTACCATGCTTCTTTTATCTCGACTCGTCGTGTGTGATGGTATTCGATGGAGATATTCTTTTTCTCTGTTTATTGACTAGCCTTAAGATATACTGGTCATGTTCTCTTGAATAAAATAGAATGGTAAGCATATATACCACACTCATAGTAAATTCACACATCATATCGTATTCATTCACATTTGACATCCATTTCATCACAGATTATATCACATTAGTTCACAAAGTATATTTGACATCTATTTCAAAGTATACATATTCATATGACAAAACGCGCATATATATCACATTAATTAACAAGTTCACAATAATTTTTATCAACTTGTCTTGTTCCAAGTCGTAGGCATGCAATGGACCATAATCGTCGATGACCTCTATTCTGTCAAGATGGGATGTAAAGCAATGCCATCTCCGGGATGGACCTCTGTTGTCAAAATAAATGTATGTTAAAGTCATGCATTTATATAATCAAGAAAATACGAAAATAAATATAGCATTATAATAATTTTTCTTCAAATTTGTGACCATGATTTCATGTTGTGGCAAACATAAAAGTCATAAACGCTAGTTCCTTCTTGTTGTTGGTGGCACTAGAAAAATATAGAATTTAGTTACTAGTTCGAGATCATCATTAGTATAATTTATGATATAGTATCGTTGCATATTGAAGGATACCTTAATTCCCCTGTCGTGTATTAGCGGCGTACTATCATAATTACCTCTCGTCTTAGCGCACCTCTTAAACACCCTATGTGAATCCAAATAGTTGTCTTAGGTATTGCAATGTAAAAGGAGCAAACAGTAGATTTATGTATGTTGAAAATATGCCTACTTGTTGAGAAATCTTCTAAATAGTTCCACATCAAATTGTGCTCGCAATAACGAGTCCAAGTACATGACCTTTAGATAGTATGGTATAATGACAATGGGAATCCAATACTCCTTGTATGTAGTTATGTTGCCATGTTCAGTGAACCCAGATTCTTTAGGGGGATGAAGTTCAAATGAATGTAGCTAGTGCAACATTTTCGTCTGGTTGTATGGAAGAAGTATGAATTCCTTATTTTGTTGAGCAAGCGACGCGTTTATTACGTAGTCACTAACGAAGTCTTCATTCTCTTTAATATTTAGCACGGAGACCATGTGTGGGTTGAGAAACCTTGCCTTATGTGTTTCCTTCGGTATTGTTTAATCGTTAGTCAACACATAGAGAAAGTCGTAGTTACATATATGTGGCATTAGTCTGCATAACATGAATATAGACTGTGATTGTAGACACTTACAATATATAGCATCTAATGAGTAATACTTCCAAGGACTAGAGGTTGTAGAGTTCTCACAAGTCTACAAAGCTCACAAAGAATTGGTAGCCCTCGAAGTTGTGGCGGAGATTAATGGTCCTTAGTGAAATCCACCTTGATAGTTGTGGTCTATTGTCTCAACGGCTTCTTCACCTCTTTCAGGTAATACTTGCGCAACTCGTGGCTATAAGTTTGTAGTTTTTTTAGCCTCTCTGGCGATTTGACTCATGACTCTCCTTCAACGTATTTGCGAGCCATTAGTGCCAAGGGGAATTATTCCGTAATGTAAAAGTGTGGTTGCTTGCGTTCGTTGAGTTTCGACTTTTTGCCTTGCTTTCTCTTAGCGTCTAGCTTTAACGCCTTTGTAGAGATGAATGTGCCCTAGTTGGAAAATCGGGCGCAAATGATGTTTCCTGTTGGCACGATAGTCACCTTGGTGGCCTCGTTTGGTGCAACATTTGGCTCCATAAGCGCGGGTAGGTCTGGCTCTCGTGATTCAACGGTCGATATATGGAGGGCACTGGTCCTCTAAGACTATGTTTCTCTTGGGTCATTTGATGAATATCTCTTCTGCTTGTCCTAGTCTGATGATCTTCTTGTTTGGAGAAAACTTTAACTTAATAGTCTTTTATATGTTAGACACACCGTCTATAGTGACATTTGTGTTTCTTCACGCTATGAACACACCATGCGTGAGGTTGTCCTTATTGAATGGATAGGTTATCCTAACTGTAACCTCTAAAAGCTCATCATCGAGCAGCCTCACCAATAGTCTTCTTTAAGACAACAAATGGTATAAAGTAGAATAGTTAACTATATAATTTATAAAAGTATTATAAATGGGGATTAAAATGTATATATTTATCAAAATCTTACCGAAGGATACATGACGTCATGATCGATGTTTGCGGGGAACGGAGGCCTTCCTCGAGGTTCGGCTAGAGAGCTTAATAGAATTAGCAGCCGTGCTGTGGAGAGCCTGTGCCTTTCTGGTGACGAGGCACGTAGCCGTATGCCTCAGAAGGCCCGGACGCGTGTGGCTCGCGACACCGCTCCAGCAGAGGAGAGGCCGCGTACATGTAGCAACTAGCAACGCGTCGGTTGCTTCAGCTTGCTTCCCCTGCATGCCCGCATGTCCGCATGACCTTGCATATATGCATGCACGATCGGCTCGATCACGTACGTACATGTGGAGCATGCGGACACGAACGTTGGTGTCTATTGGGGAAGGGGTCCCCGCGCTAGCCCGTTTTCAAAGTTTTCCGCATCCGCCATCAATGACCAAGCTGACGGTGTCAAGGGCAGCCACAGTGTTCGTCATCATCAAGAACTACATCGACGACGTCAAGGGCAACCTCAGCGTCCGTCTACGTCGACGTCGTCAAGGACTACCTCGACGTCCGTCACCGTCGAGTACTACATCGACGTCGTCAAGGACAATCTCAGCGCCCGTCTACATCAACATCATCAAGGACTACCTCGACGTCCGTCATCGTCGAGGACTACGTCGACGTCGTCAAGGACTACATCAACGACGTCAAGGGTAACCTCAGCGCCCGTTGCCATCAAGACCTACGTCGACGTCGTCAAGGACTACCTCGACATCCGTCACCGTCAAGGACTACGTCGACGTCGTCAAGGACTACATCGACGACGTCAAGGGCAACCTCAGCGTCCGTCGTCATCAAGGTCTACGTCAACGTCGTTAAGGACTACCTCGACGTCTGTCACCATCGAGGACTACGTCGACGTCATCAAGGACCACCTTGACGTCCGTTATCGTCAAGGCCTACGTCGACGTCATCAAAGACTACCTCGATGTGCTTAGGGATTTCTCCAAAGATGTCAAAGAATATTCCTCAAAGATGCCCGGGAGTATTCTCCCAATATCCTCTAAGGATGGGAAAATGACCATAATGCCTTTGTAAATTCCCTCTCATGTGAGGGCAAAATTATAAGCTCACATTTTTCATTCTCAAACCCTATAAATACCCCCCATAGGGGTAGAGAGGAGGAGGGAGAACTCTTGTAACCCTGATTCTACACTTCAACACAAAAGTAACTTTCACCTCATTGTACAGTGGTGTGTTTCGCCTCCTCGTACATGACTCTTGTTTCATCTCGTCGTATGTGTCTCGTGCCTCACCTCGATGAACAACCCTAGCATCATACTTGCTCGTACTCCTCGTGCACCACCGACAGTCGCTGTAGCCAATCAAGAGTGCCTAAAGTACACTCCCTAGTCTTGTAGCTACGACAGTTGGCGCCGACCGTGGGGACACGGGCAAGAAGTCATGTCAACTAGGATGATGTCAAGGAGAAGCTCAAGAATGACGTCGACAACCGCGAGGCACACGACCTCTCCACAGGCACTGCGTGCGTGCTCAGCCTTGACATGACACGTGCTTTCGCGTGACTGCTACCTCATCTCTGCGTGTGCTCTCCCGCGACACCGCACACATGTGTAGGGACTCATCATCGACATCGCTCTCATCCGTGCTCTCAGGCTTGGCGTCCTCCACGCCCCCCCTTAGCGATACTAGGGGCTTGTTGTTAACATCGCCCTCACGCGCGCTCTCGGACTTGGCGTCTTCCGCGCCCGTCCTTGGCGACACCAGGGGCTTGTCGTTGACATTGCCCTCACACGCACTCTCGGACTTAGCATCTTCTGCGCCCGTCTTTGGCGACACTAAGGACTCGTCACCGACATTGCCCTCATCCATGCTCTCGGACTTGGCGTCCTCCGCGCCCGCCCTTGGCGGCACCAGGGGCTCGTCGTTGACATCGCCCTCATGCGCCCTCTCGGACTTGGCGTTTTCTGCGCCCATCCTTGGTGACACCAGGGGCTTGTCGTTGACATCGCCCTCACGCGTGTTCTAGGACTTGGCGTCTTCCACGCCCATCCTTGGCGACACTAAGAACTCATCACAAACATCGCCCTCGTCCACGCTCTCGGACTTGGTGTCCTCCGCGCCGGCGGCACCAGGGGCTCCTCGTTGAAATCGCCCTCACACGCACTCTCGGACTTGGTGTCTTCCGCGCCCGTCCTCGACGACACTAGGGGCTCATCAACATCGCACACGCCCCACGTGCTCGATCGCCTACGTGATTGCGGCTCGCTCGCTCACCTGCTCACCCTTGGTATACCACTCGGGCTCCTCATCAACATCACTCGTACGTGCACTCGGACTTAAGTGTCCTCTGCCCCACCCTTGACAACATCGCGCGAGCTCGATGTCATCAACAGCCTCACATGTTCAAACTTGGTGGCCTCAACAGCTGTCCTTGGCAACATCGCTCGAGCCCGACATCAACATTGTCGGGGCATGACTGCGCTGCCTATGAGCATGTGTTCAAACTTATAGACGAGCACGCTTGCCCTTGGTGAAATCGCACGACCTCGTCGTCCCGATGACCACTTGCCACTTTGGACTGCGTGTCCTTTGCTCCTATTGTCGTCGACACTGCACGGGGTCGTCATCGACATTAATCACGCGCACGTCTGCATTGCCCGTGCCGCTTTGGCCAAGCATGTCAGTAGCAGACATCAACATTAGCGCCACCACGCTTCATCCGTAAGTGTAGACAACTCTGTCTTAGCAAAGGGCTTAACACATCGACATGGCATCAAGCCTCCCTCGTGAAAGGTTTCAGCCATCTCCGTCCAGGATAGAGTGTCCCTTCCCTCCGGGATCGTGCGGCGATAGCTCCCCGCGACGTCGAGCCATCTCTGTCCGGGATAGAGTGTCCCTTCCCTCCGAGATCGTGCGATGATAGCTCCCCGCGACGTCGAGTCATCTTCATCCGGGATAGAGTGTCCCTTCCCTCCGGGGTTGTGTGACGATAGCTCCCGTGATGTCGAGCCATCTCCATCAGGGATAGAGTGTCCCTTCCCTCTAGGGTCATGCGACGATAGCTCCCCTGACGTCAAGCCATCTCCGTTCGGGATAGAGTGTCCCTTCCCTTCAAGGTCGTGCAGCGATAGCTCTCCACAACGTCGAGCCATCTCCGTCCGGGATAGAATGTCCCTTCCCTCCGGGGTCGTGCGACGATAGCTCCCTGTGACGTCGAAACAGGCGTATATGTCAAAGTAAGGTAGAAATGTTCTTACACGCGCCACCGAGCACCAAGTGTTTGCCACCATCGAGTGTCATGTGTTTGTCGCCATCGAGTGACCAATTGTTTGTCGCCATCGAGCGCCAAGTGTTTGCCACCATCGAGTGTCATGTGTTTGTCGCCATCGAACGCAAATTGTTTGCCACCATCGAGTGTCATGTGTTGTCGTCATCATACACTAAATGACTGTAGCCATCACATGCTAACTATTGGTCCCTGTCACATGTGAAGTGTCCATGTCAGGGGAAACATCAGTGCACTCCTTGCTACCCCCATCGGGCATTGAAGGTTGTGGTTGCAGAAGGCCACAAGCGATTTCAGCTATGCCCTCGAGCGCGAAGTTTTTTCCGTTGGGAGGCAGGGTGCTACACACCCCATAACACTTTGTAAGCTCTCATTATCGTGCACAACCAAAGGTCCGCAACAACTAGGTGCGACATACACTATCTCCTCCAACGCAGCGGCTTAATAACCCCCACCAGAGCATGCCACACAAAATTCATGCAAAAAGTGCACACACCTTGCAAGTACCGGACTTAGCACTCGGTGCCAGCCATGTGCGTGCACCACAGCTGACGTCTCGACAAAGTACCGCGGTGCGCTTCAACAGCATCCGCGGCCAAGGTACCACATGTGCCTCAATGCCCTCCACGGGCACAGTCCATGTGTGCCTCATCACCTTCCACGCTCGGCTCCATCCTAGCAAGGGGCTCCCCCAGAAACAAAGCCGAGCACCCAGCATCATTGTCTCGCTAGGCGTCAACACGCTCCGTCCAGTATCATCGTCTCACCCGGTGTCGACATGTTTCGTCTGGCATCGACGCTACACCCAGCAACGACATGTTCCGCCTAGTGTCGACATGCTCCGCCGACGCGGACATGCTCCTCGGCACCGACATACCCCGCCGACGCGGACATGTCTCGTCCGGCGTCGACATACTTCGCTAGAGTCAACATGCTCCTTAGCGTCGACATACTCCGCCGAAGTCGACATGCTCCGTCCGACGTGGACACACTCCGTCCGGCGTCAACATACTCCGTCGATGCGAATATACTTTGTCCAGCGTCAACACGCTCCTCGGTATCGACATACTTCGCCGACATACTCTGCCGATGTGGACATGCTCCTCAGCGCCGACATGCTCCGCCAATGTGGACATGCTCCTCGGTGCTGACATGCTCCTCCAATGTGGACATGCTCCTCAGTGCCGACATACTCCGCTGACGCAGACATGCCTCATCAGCATCGACATACTCTCCCGATGTCAACATGCCGATGTCGCCACGCTTTGCAAGCGTCACCATCGACGTCAAAACGCTCCGTCCGGTGTTTGACACTCCACCCACATCGATGCCTTCCGTGCACACGGCACCCGTGGGACAAAGCCGGCAGGCATCGTATGCACCTTCTGCAGGCACGTGATCAGTACATCATTGCATCTCATACATGCTATATGCACGTGTCACTATCGACTGCAGCCGCTGGTGCTCACTGTAGATGCCAGATTCGTGAAAATCTTCCGAGCCTAGCGCGACCGAGAGCTGGACCCTGCGCGGACATCTCTGCACCCCGTGCGGACATCAGCGGAGCTCTGTCACGACCACGCTGGGGCTTTGCTACGCGTGGTTGTGCCGAGCCCCACGCGACGGCGCATGACCCCTTGCAAACCCCACCGGACTCCGCTCCACCCCGCTGGACTCTGCTCTCGGTCAGACCACCCCGCTGGTCAGACCACTTCTCCCAAGCGGTCAGATCGCTCGACCCCACGCGACTCCAAGACTGCGGCACCTTGTTAAAGTTCAGAGCACCTGTTGCCCTACTGACCAGCTCGGACCGCGTGTCGACCCCTCAGGAATCGGTGCGCCAGTCCGGGCGCTCGTCACCCGACCGCCCGAATCGTCGAGGGGCTATTGTTGGGGAAGGGGGTCCCCGCGCTAGCCCGTTTTCGAAGTTTTCCGCATCCGCCATCAATGACCAAGCTGACGGTGTCAAGGGCAACCACAGTGTTCGTCATCGTCAAGGACTACATCGACGACGTCAAGAGCAACCTCAGCGCCTGTCTACGTCGACGTCGTCAAGGACCACCTCGACGTCCATCACCGTCGAGGACTACATCGATGTCGTCAAGGACTACATCGACGACATCAAGGGCAACCTCAGCGCCCGTTTACGTTAACGTCGTCAAGGACTACCTCGACGTCCGTCACCGTCGAGGACTACGTCGACATCGTCAAGGACTACATCGACGACGTCAAGGGCAACCTCAACGCCCGTCGCCATTAGGGTCTACGTCGACGTCGTTAAGGACTACCTCGACGTCCGTCACTGTCGAGGACTATGTCGATGTCGTCAAGGACCTCCTTGATGTCCGTTATCGTCAAGGTCTACGTCGACGTCATCAAAGACTACCTCGACGTGCTTAGGGATTCCTCCAAAGATGTCAAAGAATATTCCTCAAAGATGCCTGGGAGTATTCTCCCAATATCCTCTAAGGATGGGAAAATGACCATAATGCCCTTGTAAATTCCCTCTCATGTGAGGGCAAAATTGTAATATCATATTTTTCATTCTCAAACCCTATAAATACCCCCCATAGCGGTAGAGAGGAGGAGGGAGAGCTCTTGTAACCCTGATTCTACACTTCAACACAAAAGTAACTTTCACCTCGTTGTACACTTGGTGAGTTTCGCCTCTTCATACATGACTCGTGTTTCATCCCGTCGTATGTGTCTCGTGCCTCACCTCGACGAACAACCCTAGCGTCATAATTACTCGTACTCCTCGTGCACCACCGATAGTCGCTGTAACCGATCGGGGGTGCCTAAAGTATACTGTCTAGTTTTCTAGCTACGACAGTGTCATGCTGTCATGGTGCGGGTGACCCATGCTTGCATGAGATGTTGTGTACGCTGCTGCATAAACTATTGCGGCACACTGTTATGTGTGCATCAGTCAGTCATTCAGTCCCATGAAGGGAGCACATGCATTTTCTGGACGTATGGCCATGGATCATGGATGCAGAGATCTATGCTTTGACCTGCGTGGTTTGACCTTGTCGGGTATGGAGAGAGATTTCAAAAGCAGAAAATGCATGCAAGTGGTCTGGGAAACAGGAAACGAGGTAAAATCGAAGTGTTACAACCATTTGTTTCTATCGCCATTCGTAACAACTATTTACAGTTTTTTATTCTTCTCAAAATTCTCTCACTGAAATGTGAATTTGCATACCAAGTTATCTCCCGACGACGAGATGGCTCCATATAAAATTTTGAATGATGTTGCGTATGGAAGACTTGCCAATTAAACACTGATTATTATTTATTTATTTTATTTTTAAAGGGAAGATTACTAGTGTTTTCTTTCATTTTTGGAAAAAGAAAATCAATAGACGGCCATGTTCGACTCTTTTCGACAGCTGCGCATTGGAAGGGGCCCTCTGTACTTCCGCAAGGCCAGAATCTCTAGGCAGTCCTGGAATTGATCCCTACGTATTTCGTGAGTGTTAGAATTAACATGTGTTAATTATGGGGTAATCTTCCCTTGTCTTAACCGCAGGCGGTTGTCTCTCCCAACAGACACCTCTTCGAGGAGTCGTGTCTTTTCGCTTGTGTCTCCTCAAAGAGACGCATCCCTTCAAAGGGACATATCTTTTGGGAATAGTAACTACCATCCCTTGTACTTCTATATATACTTGTAATCACAAGTGCATCAATACAAGAATCACATTTGATTGTGTCCAAACACTGCTTCTATTCTCTTCTACATTTCAATTCCAAACACGTTATCAGCAAGCTTCGTTTCTACCACGAGCAAGAATCAAAGGAGAAAGAAAAAAAAGGTTAGAACCTTGCCATGCCTCAGGATTTCTTCTCCATGATGAGTTTGTTCCGTCGCTTCTCCGGGAGGACGACCGTCGCCTCGTCACTCGCCGCCACCGGGGAACCAATGGCCACCGCCGCTTCTTCTATGGCATGCGCCGCCTTGGTGCCGGCTATTTTGCGAAAAAACCCCCCTGCCTTTTCGGTCTTTCGCATATTAGCCCTCTAGCAGTATTTCTAGAAGTATTTAATTTTGTTCTAGACCCTGTTAATTACAGTATTTTAACTTCAGTACTGTATTTCTGTCGAATACTCTGTATTCCAGAACAAGTGTGATGCAATATATTTTCGTGTTATTCTACATGTTGAGATTAATTGCGTCCACTATTTTCAATCGAAATTTTAATTTCTTGCAAATAAACAAATTAATTCATCTTAATTAAGTTATCTTGACTTAATACGAGCAAGAATTAATTTGCAAAATTCAAAGTGATTTTCTTCAAATCAAGTTATGACACATGGCATTAGGAATATGAGTGTCTACTGATTTTACCAGACTATACTTATGTATCTACTGGTTTTATCAGATTATACTCTCTAGTGCTACATGTGGCATTAGGTACATAAGTATCTACTGATTTTATCAGACTATACTTGAGTATCTACTGATTTTTATCAGATTATACTCCCTAAATGCCACATGAGATTAGGTACATAAGTATCTACTGATTTTATCAGATTATACTTGAGTATCTACTGATTTTATCAGATTATACTCCCTAATACTGCGAGATTTACTCTCCACGATGTGTTATACTTAGCAAATTTGAGATTCACACTAATGTTTCCAAGCCAACTTCTTGGAATTTTTATTAATTTTGCAAAGTTCATTACAACATTAACCATGATGGTTTTTAATTTACTGAACGTAAATTAATTATCTCTGGTTTATCCATGTAGGTAAACAATGACCGCAAAAGAATTTGAGGAGCTTGCCCTCAATGGTCACAACTACCCTACATGGGCCATGGACATCAAGATCAGTCTTGCGTCCCGTGGGATAGCGCGTGCAATCCAGGATCCGGAGACTCCTCTACCGGATGGAGCCACGCCACTGACAAAACAGTAAAAATATGTTGCCTTATACATCATAAGGCACCATATTCACCCAGATCTAAAGTCTGAGTACTTAGAGAAAGAATCTCCTTATACTCTGTTTCTGGCCCTCAAAACAAGGTATGAACAGCAGAAGGCAGTTGTCCTGCCCGAAGCACTCCACGATTGGACTCATCTCCGTCTTCAGGACTTCAAGCCCATCGGAGAGTAAAATCACGAGGTTAATAAGATTAGTTCCAAACTACGCTTTTGCGGGAAGGAACCTACTAACGCGGAGAAGATAGAGAAAACTTTATCCACTATGCTCCCTTCAGATAGGATCCTCCAGCAGCAATACCGCGCTCACAACTATACCGTCTATTCCGACCTCATTCATATCTTACTTCAGGCTGAAAAGCATGATGAACTACTCGCTAGGAATGGCTCTCAGCGCCCAGTTGGGGCACAACCTTTACCTGAAGGTCATATGAATATTGCGAATGGACAGAGGTTTGATGGTGCTTTCCGAGGCAAACCATCAAATTTTCAGGGTAAGCGAAAGCGCAGTAGGAACAAGAAGCCTAAAAACTCAGACAAAGGGAAAGGCACCGCAAAGCCTAAGTATGACAAAACTAAGCTTTGCAACAAATGTGGATGCTACACGCACCCCACTGAAAAGTGCAAAACCCCAAAGCATCTGGTTATTTTGTACCAACAATCACAGGGACGCAGAGCACCTCAAGGGAAAAGGTTTGAAGCCAATTTCAACCTTCATCCAGACAGCGCCAATGGAGATGGTGGTTCGCACGACGTCCCTCCCGGACCAAGCAACACTATGACTTTCCATCAGCCTCAGGACCCTGTCGACACGGAGAACATGATGGTTGAATATGCCTCAACCGACATGTTTGGAGACTTCGACTAGTCTCTCAATCTCCTTTGTGACCTATTTATTTATGTCCATTTGTGATGTTGTACTAAGAACATAAGTATTGTTGTCGCTTTATATTGTATCAGCACATTTGATATAATAAGATTGTATTCTATATATTTGCATGAGTTTTCTTATTGAAAATTCTTCATTTATATAGTTCTCTACGGGGACAATCCGGTGGAAGAGGAATTATGTCTTGTGGACAGTGCTACCACAAACTCCATACTAAGAGAGTTAAAATATTTCCAAACTCTGAAAAAGATGAATGGAGATATTTTAACTATCGCTGGATGTGATACGGTAATTGTTGGCACTGGACGTGCCATATTTACCCTCCCAGGGGGTACACATGTGACAATTGAGGATGCTTTGCTGTATCCCGACTCGTCACGTACCCTAATCAGTTATCGAGATATCCGTAAAAATGACTTTTACATCGAAACCCATGAAGACAACAAAGAGGAGTATCTACTCTTCACCAAAGATTACGGATATGGCAAGCAAGTACTTGAAAGAATTCCTTCTCTATCGTCTAGATTGTACTATACGTACATCAAGCTCGTAGAACATGTTGCATACAAGGTAATTTTCAGAATGTTAACGCATTCCAAACCTGGCATGATTGCCTAGGCCATCCCAGGATCGGGATGATGAGAAAAATTACTCACAATTCCATTGGTCATAATTTACTTGAGTCAAAATTTCCTCAATCATCAGATTTCGTGTGCACATCTTGTGCAACGAGGAAGCTACTTTTGAGGCCCTCGCACCTCAAAATACAAGCTGAACCACTTCAGTTTCTTGAACGCATTCAAGGAGACATTTGTGGTCCCATCCAACTATTTTCTGGACCTTTTAGGTATTTCATGGTTCTTATTGACGTATCTACACGATGGTCACACGTGTGCCTTTTGTCCACACTGAACCATGCATTTGCCAAGATAATGAGGCAAGTAATTAAGCTACAAGCCCATTATCCAGAAAGTCAAATTAAGACAATTCGCATGGACAATGCTGCAGAATTCTCCTCACGTGCTTTCAATGATTATTGCATGGCCCTGGGGATTGAAGTTCAGCACTCTGTCCCATATGTCCATACACAAAATGGTTTGGCTGAATCACTGATTAAGCGGATAAAACTCATTGCAATACCTTAGTTGATGAAATGCAGCTTGCCAACCTCTTGTTGGGGTCACGCAGTTTTACACGCTGCTGACTTGATACAATTGTGACCTACTGCATATCACAGTACTTCCCCTCTGCAAGTGGTACGTGGAAATCCTCCTAGCATTTCCTATCTGCGTAAGTTCAGATGTGCTACGTACATCCCGATCTCACCACCGCAGCGGACATCCATGGGCCCACACAGGAAACTGGGGATCTATGTGGGGTACAAATCGCCGTCGATTATCAAGTACCTGGAACACCTTACTGGGGATCTATTCACAGCCCGTTACGCTGATTGTATATTCGATGAGGAACATTTCCCGGCATTAGGGGGAGATTTCAAGTACCAGAAAGAATGCCCGAAAATTGATTGAAATGCTATAGCCATTTCATCCTCTGATCCACGTACCCAAGAGACCGAACTCCAAGTTTGGAAAATCATCAATTTGTAACATCTTGCAAATAATCTGCCAGATTCGTTTACTGATCTAAAAGGTGTTACAAAGTCCTTAAATCCGGCCAGAAACGCGCCCGAAAGAGTGGAGGTACCAATAAAAACCACTCAACTCCCTGTTCCTAAAAAGAGGGGGAGTAGTACGGCTTCTGACCCGGAACCGGCTTCTCGCAAGCAACAAAGGAAATCAAGGGGAAAATCCTCGGAGTCAGTAAATGCAAGTCAACTCAACGTTGACAAACACCTGATGGGTAGTATACACCCAGTGGAAGGGCAACCTCCACAACCCAGCTCCAGTTTGCACACACTGGCTGGGCTATCGGAACACCCAGACTCACGCGTATTGGGAAATCACGAAGAGTCATCAAGGGTGCAAGAGATTTCCACCAACTATATCGATTCTGGAGAATCATTCAACCGTAAGTCTACGATTGTCGACACTTATTTTTCTGCTACAATTGCAAATACCCTTCTCAATGATCATGATCCAAGGACTATCGTCGAGTGTCAAAAGCACTCCGACTGGCTTCAATGGAAGGATGCAATACAAGCGGAAATTGCCTCGCTTAATAAAAGAAAGGTATTCACTGAAGCAATACCGACACCCCCCAAAGTTTTCCCTGTGGGATTCAAATGGGTTTTTATCCGGAAACGGAATGAGAACAGTGAGGTGGTGAGATACAAAGCAAGACTCGTAGCACAAGGGTTTACGCAGAGACCCGGCATTGATTACAATGAGACATATTCTCCGGTAATGAGTGGAATCACTTTCCGATATCTCATATCTTTGGCAGTGCAAAACCATCTATCTATGCAGTTGATGGACGTCGTGACCACATATCTTTACGGGTCACTAGATTCGGACATTTACATGAAGGTTCTTGACGGAATCCCTGTCCCGAATGCAAGCGCAAAATGCAACATGTACTGTGTAAAGCTAAACAAGTCATTATATGGCTTAAAGCAGTCGGGACGGATGTGGTACAACTGACTCAGTGAGTTCCTTCTTCAGAAGGGTTATTCCAACATCGATGATTGTCCATGTGTCTTCATCAAGAAGTCCTCTACAGGATTTTGCATCATTTCAGTGTACGTCGATGATCTCAACATCATTGGCAACACACAAGATATTGATGAAGCACACAATCACCTAAAGACGGAATTTGAGATGAAGGATTTGTGTAAAACTAAATTTTGCTTAGGTCTTCAACTTGAGCACCTTCCCTCAGGAATCATGGTATACCAAGCTGCCTATATCCAGAAAATATTGGAGAAGTTCAATATGGACAAATCCTACCAATCTAAGACTCCCATGGTTGTTCGTTCTCTAGACGTAGAGAAAGATCCATTCAGACCAAGGGATGATGGAGAAGAGATATTGGGACCCGAGATTCCATATCTCAGTGCCGTTGGAGCGCTCATTTATCTTGCAAATTGCACAAGACCTGATCTTGCTTTTGCAGTGAATCTACTTGCTAGACACATGGCAGCTCCCACCAAACGCCATTGATCGGGAGTCAAGAATATCTTTCGATATCTCCAACGCACAAAGGATCTTGGCCTATTCTTTCAATTCCAGAGAAATCAGGACTCTAATATGATTGGATACACAGATGCTGGCTATTTATCTGATCCCCATAATGCCAGATCATAAACCGGCTTTGTGTTCCTACATGGTGGAACTGCCATATCATGGAAGTCTTCGAAATAGACTCTTATGGCAACATCTACCAATCATTCTGATATAATTTCATTATATGAGGCATCACGCGAATGCGTGTGGCTTCGCAGGATGATAAACCACATACAACAGTCATGTGGAATTGGTTCTATCGAATCACCTACCATTATCTACGAAGATAATGCGGCTTGTGTTGCACAGATGTAAACAGGATACATCAAGAGCAATATCACTAAGCATATTGCCCCTAAGTTGTTTTTCCCCCATGAGCTCCAGAAAAGCGGGGAAATAAATATCTTGCAAGTCAAATCATACGACAACCTTGCTGATTTATTCACAAAGTCTCTACCAACTTCTACATTCTAGAAATATGTTCATGAGATTGGTATGCGACGACTTCGGGATTTGCAAGGATCAGGGGGAGTACATTCCTGAATTACTTCTGTTCAAAGCATCATATTACACTCTTTTTTCCTTTATGAGTTTACTTTTCAGGTTCTCATCAAGGTTTTTAATGAGGTAATATCAACATAAGATCATATGTCATATTTTCTGTTTTCCCCACCGGGGTTTTTAGGAAAGTATATACGACATATTTATTGTCCTCTAAAGCTCTATGAGTTTTTCTCGTATTGAGTTAAATGAGGCAATAATCATTATATGCTGTATCATTTTCTCCTTATTTCCCATTGGGTTTGAAGGAGTTTTAACAGCATATACGACACTATACTCCTTACATTTTTCCCACAGGGTTTTTGGAAGAGTCAACATTCAAGATGATGGTGCTATATATACAAATGTAGATTAGGAGGAGTGTTAGAATTAACATGTGTTAATTATGGGGTAATCTTCTCTTGTCTTAACCGCATGCGGTTGTCTCTCCCAACAGACACCTCTTCGAGGAGTCGTGTCTTTTCGCTTGTGTCTCCTCAAAGAGACGCATCCCTTAAAAGGGACATGTCTTTTGGGAATAGTGACTACCATCCCTTGTACTTCTATATATACTTGTAATCACAAGTGCATCAATACAAGAACCACATTTGATTGTGTCCAAACACTGCTTCTATTCTCTTCTACATTCCAATTCCAAACAGTGAGAATGATCTGACAGGCCAATAGAACAATGCACAACAAAGAAAGCCCAACTCTGATCCCCTGAGCTACATCATCAAATTGATATTACGATGCCAGACTAGCGACATTGATATTACATACCAGACTCATAAAACATACTGTATAATTACTTTTATATAGGACAACATATTTATGTAGAAATTGATAGTCAATATCACCTTAAAGATGATATCAACATCCTAGAAATAACTTTTATTATGACTCGAAGTGAGTATATTACCGTTGATCGCTGTATCGTCATTCCTAGACCAACCAAGCAGTACATGTGGCACCATGCATATAGTATGCGTCAATTGCCAACGCCAGGATTTTATCGCCGATCTAACCAGTCTAACGTGGATATGGCAACAATAGCAGGTGGATCCTACATGTAATGATGAAGACGGACACACAACTATCATCCGCAACTAACAGGTGAGGACTCATCTACGTACTTACATCAACACACACACACACATTTCTTAAAGCTGCAACAATGATGCAACTGTCGGTCTATTGACTTGTGTATAGTACGGACGTGCGAAATCCATAATTCAAGAATGACAGCACTCACAATCGATTTGTTGCTACACATGTTTTCACTAGGGCCGGCACTCTGTGGAGTCTTCCTTACGCAGCTTCAGATCCAAGGGGCCATTCCTCCCATTCTCTTTTCTTCTCCACACGACTCTCCATCGCGGGGTGCACGAGAGGGGAGGTGCTTGGTGGCTGGGAGACGTCGAAGCGGCGAGCCAGAGCCCCCTGGATCTGAATTTTTATTTGATTTTTTCTAGATCTTTCTTTATGATTTGAGTTCGAAGATGCATGTGTATTAGTGAAAGCAATGTGTTTGTGCGTACGTGAATGCCAACTGGTGGGTTGCAATCTTGTTTTTGTTGGATTAAGAGCTCTGTGAAGTTTAGTGGAAAGCTTTACCAAATTTAATTGGAAGTTCTATGAAAGTTAGTTGAAACCTCACCCAAATTGGGTTAGAAGCTACCTAAATTATAGTTGAGAGTTCTCCAGAATTTAGTTGAAAGTTCTAATTTAGGCTGGAAGTTTCAAAGAAAAATTAGTTAAAAGTTTTATGAATGTTTGTTGAAAGCTCTAAATTTGTTGATTGAAATCTTCTGTTTGGTGGCTAAAGCAGAACGGAAACAAGAGGAAGGAAAGGGGAAAGGGAAATATGTCAGGGTGAGGATGAGATCCATCACAAAAAATGCGTAGTAAGAGTTGGAGACTGTCGAAAGGATCGTCAAGGACGGTCAATGCAAATTAGACCCTTCCATGGCCGTGTTTGGTTTGTGACTAAAATCAATCTACCAACTTTTATATCATGATCAAATTCTTTGTCCTTGTCTTTTCGGTTCCCAACTTTTTGGCATGCCGATTCATGATTGCTTTTTGTGACCTGTAATTTATTTTTCTTACCAATATTAGTGATATCATGGTCAAGCAAAATCTTGACTAGAATTTTGGCTAGCCAAATTTTTTGCATAAATGGTTTGAGCTCAAATCAAATACACCATATATAGCCAGCGAATGCCTGTTTTGAACATAGCAATGCACGAATTTGACGTGAATTTTATGGAAATTGTCCGATCTTTATAGGTTCGTGAAAAATCCCCGCATTCCAAACTCGAATTAGCAAGATGTTTAACACAGCATGGTACCACAAAGCTAGTAGATTTCACTGGAATTATCTGAAAAATAAGTTCCGTCACCTCAACCTGAGGAATTCTAACGAAATACAAACAGCCATGATGGTTTTGTAAATTTTTGTAATGTATGTGCTGCTTCTTGTGTGAGAGATAACCAAAGGAGAGACAAGAGGCTTGAGTTAAAGCTAGCCTCGACGGTAGGATAACTAATTAATGTGACTCTTGAAGAGTGCAAATTAGTAGTTAGAAAAATGATGGGATGCTTAAGCAACTGATGGAAGCTAACCATTGCATAACTAGTTACTCCGTCTATTTTAAAAAAATAATTTTAACCTTGGACACAAGAATAAAGAGTGATGGTAAAATGATAATATTGCCCTTCAATTATTTCTTTCTCTACCTCTTTTTTCTCTCAAATATAATTACTTAACATATTAGAGCATACAACATCGATTGCTAAAGTGATATTGATGGCTAAAAGTATATTAGAAGTATAGAAGGACTTGTATTTTTGAAAAGTTGAGAGGCTAAAAAGATCTCTATTTTAAAATAAAGGGAGTACTAGCTTATTACTGAGTACTAGCTAGCTAGGGAGAGTGCAAGCTCTAAGTGTAGCACTGTACCAAAAGAAAAGATATATTCTTACTGCATCTGAGTCACACAAGAGGTCCTTTTAGAACGTGTTTAGACGTTGCACTGTACCAAAATGTTTAGACGTGGAGAAAGATCTAGTAGCATCATCAATATCAAATTAATATTATTAGATTTATAAAAATATTTTTTATAATGTATATGTGAGGTTAAAGACTATGTCAATATTTAAAATAACTTATGTATAACGATGAGCACTATTGCCATTAACCGTCATATCATCACAATTCCCAGACCAACCAACAATGAAACAGTACATGTGGCACCATGAATGTGGATCTTTGGCTAAGATACATTGATCGTGTGCAAGAATTAAAGCACTAGCTAGAGATTAATTGGGTAACTTGGTTAATACGTATGTTTTGACTGTATATTTATCACCGAACTATAACTTTTTAATGATACCGGTCGCACCATAAATCTTGAACACATCTAAATTTAGATATTCAAAAATAAACTTTAGTTGAGTGTTTTACAACATTTAGGACATTTTTTAGTACCGTTGTGGCAGAGAAAATCAGTTTACAATCATATTCACCCGCGTGTAGTTCGATCTAATTTTTCATATAACATTATTCACTTATCTGGCTGTCATATAACCTCCGAGCTACGGAGGCACCAAGCCGCTCGTTGCCTATGGTGAATGCTCGTGGACAGTCCGTTCAGAATAGTCTCGAGCGTAAGGCAATGCCGCGTGAATCGATGGTGATTGCGCTGTTCTCGGTGTGGTCCAAGCAACTCGAAGGACCCGATTGTTGTTTTCAAAATGTATTCAAAGTGTATGGTGCAAGAATGGATGACTGAAATATAATTTTACTTTTTGAAGGTCCTCTCTGTAACTGTGTGCAATAACTTTTGTCATCTAACACTAGCATCTCCAGGGGCCTTCTAGGCCCGGCTCCCTTCAAAAAGAAGTGGCAATATATGCCCGTGACAATATATGTCGGTGACGATAGAGACATTTAGTGAGGGTACTGTTTAGAATAATGTTGGGGAAGGTTTGTTGCTTGTGTGAATTCGAGGGTAACCTTAGGCTTCCATGTATGTGCCCAAAATCGGTCTATTGGCATATTTGGTTTTGTTTGATGGGTGAAACCTAATAGGAGTGGTTTTTCTCGAAAATGTGAACCATTGAAATTTTGTTTTGCTCCGTGCACGCACATCCGGAGACTAGAAAGAATATTCTAGCCTGTTTGGTTTGCTACCAATACTTGGTTTGCCTATGTTGGGGCAAGCCAATGGGATGCCAAATTTTGGCAAGCAAGTTGTGACAAAAACAGGCTTTGACAATGTTGGAGTCAAAACAAGTAAGAGCCAAATTTCGGCAAGATTAACATTGATAGCAAACCAAGTAGGCTCTCCATGCATATATATAATGTGGTTCATGGGATTGAGCTAAAACCAACAAACATATATAATGGTAGGTGTAAACAACAAAGAACTAGAAGAGAGGAATAAGTAAAGACCGATCCTAGGTCAATTGTGGGGAGTGGACATATAATGTCACCACCTAGATTCAAGTCTTTTTAGACTTGAATTTGCATAGTTCCTTTGGTTATTTCTTTTTATAGTATTCTGTTGAAAAATCTACCCCATGTAGCTTCAGGGAAAAAAAAGACTATATGCTTCTTTGCCTCCCATGTTGCTCCCTAGGGGCGACATCAAGGGTGACCCAACCCCTGTGCCTAGAACCTCCCTTCTCTGGCTCCTCTCACTGCTGTCGTTAGCAGCGGGGCCTACCTCCGAAGGAGGTGGGTGATTCACGTACTTTCTCCCATGCGACTTCTTAGTGGTGGCTCTGTTCTAGCACAGTTGTGCACGGAGGTCCATGTTGGTAGTCTTCCCAGTAGCAGGGCGGCTGCCTCTTGGTGGCTAGAGCAGCATGGTTGCGGCTGGTTGGTAGTGCTTCATGGGGCACAACCATGACTTTATGGTGCTGGCGTCCGACTCCACCCGGTCGGTGGTCTTCTTGGGCGTTAGTGGTGCTGGGCTGGTGGTGCCTTAGGACAGTGGCGGTGAAGCCCTCCCAGCATGGCTCCTCTCGAGATCTGGATCCGGTACGCTCGGGGGTCGCCGCGTTGCCGGTGGTGGCCTGCCCGCGGTGGGTGCTCAGTTCCATGCTTTGTGGATGTACGGGGGTTGGCGGGCTATGTGGATCTAGTGGCCGGTGCACCATGGGTAGATCTACCGCGCGCAGGCCCCTGTTTTCCTTAGCGCGATCGTTAGCAAGGCGCAGGCACCGGCGACACCAGATGGTGGCCCTAGTGTGGGTGGTCGTGAGTAGGGCAAGCGTGGAGGGTTAATATGTGACCGGCTTGAGATTGCCATGAGGACGGAGGGAGTTTGGTTCGTCCATGGATGCCGAGGCGGTGGCCCTGGACGGTGGTTCATCAGTCTCAATGCCGGGACGGCGGCCCGGAATATGGCGCTGCAATAGCAGTTCAAAGGGGTGGCGCTATGGTTTGGTGCTACAAGGGTGACCGCTCTGGGCTGCTGGTGTAGCCTGCTCAATCGGCAAGGCGCCCTTCCCTGGGCGGGTGTGCCAGGCCTAGCTGATGGTGATGGTAGGGTTTCTTGGCGTCTCGATGATGTAGCGAGGCCCTGTGTTGGGATGACGGATTTCCTCACTAGCTCGGTTAGGAGTAGATGCTGGGATGTCAGTTCAGGGTGTTGGCATGGTGGTTGTGGGCTGCAGACGGCTTTCTTGGGCAGCTAGGGTTGTGTGTAGGCGGTGGACATCGGGGTGGTTGTCCTGGGAGGTAGTGAGGGTAGACTGTGCAAGGCGCGACGGCTTTGGTCAGACGCCCGGTCCGTGGACCCAGATTCGACGCGACGTCATTGGGTGTCATGCCGATGTGCGTGGTGGTTTTGGGTTGTGTGTGCAATAGGGCCACAGGACGATAGGCGGCAAGGGCGGCGTTATGGACGACACGGGGTTTCGATGGTACGCGGCCTTTGATCAAGCTGAACGGCCCTGGTCAACTCCTCCGATAGTGGATTCAGTTTCTCTCTCTCTCCTAGCGATGGTGGTGGGGTCTGCTACGTGGCGGAGCGACTTTTGGGAGGTTCAGACCCGTCCACTCGGTGCTGCTGATGCCTTCCATGCTCTCTTTGGGGCCTGTCGAGGTTTTCGGCATCCTTTTTTTGATGGATAACGTTGAATCTAGCTTGCTAAGTTTGTGGGCTTTGGTACCCTCCCTCAGAGTGTGTCGGGAGTGGTAGTTTCAATGGTGTGTTGTTTTGTATTGGCTATAGTCTTGTCGGTTTGCAGGGCTCCTAGTTTTGGCTAGTTGAGGCCTATTGTATTTGGTTTTTATCTGACTAATTTTTTAAATAAACTGGAACAGTATATTCTACTTAATTGAAAGACAACTCTTTTGCAGTTCTCAAAAAAGAACAGTTGTCATGGTACGGGTTTAAAAGTATAATCTATATGGTCACAACTCATAATACGAATCAAACAGAGTGGTCCCGCTGTTATACGTCATGAGGATGTATCAGGTGCACCAAATCTTGGGATGCACCCGGTGCATCTGCGTACTTTATCCTTCCTAAAAGTTATAAAAATTCTAAGAAAAATTCATAAGATAGACACAACGTGCATCTACTATAACACAAAATTTTAATTTCAAATTTGATTCATAGCCTGAGAAACAAAAAAGATAAATCTAACTGTGAATAGTATCAAATTCAAATATAGAGTGAATAGTACTCATCTGATACTATTTTTAGGTAGATCTGTCTTTTTTGCTTCTGGAGCTGTGAGTTGTATTTGAAATTGAAATTTTTTCATGATGGATGCATGTAGTATCTATACCGCCATTATTTTTCAGAATTTCTCACGACTTTTAGAGTGAAGTTTCCAAACTAGCTTGGGGGGTGCGCGGAGTACCCATACGCGTAACGCCCTATTTTCGTGGAAATCCATCGCGAAGTTCCACTAAATTTCAGTAGACTTTTACAGTGAAGTTTCCAAGCTTGGGGGTGCGGGGAGTACCCATATGCGTATGGCCTATTTTCGTGGAAAATCCATCGCGAAGAAGTTCCACTAAATTTCTTGCTGACACAGTAGCAAAAGTATTGTTCCAATCTGTTAACTGGGATCAACGTTCCACCGAAAACACTAGTATGTACTTACTCCTGTTGTCTTGGTGAAATTCATATATCAACAGTAATGTCCACGGTACAACGTACGTACAACTTCATCAATGGTTGTTCCACTGGTGTGTGAGGCTCACCGAAGATGCTGGTCACGGAAGGCCTCGGCTCACGGAAGCCACCCCTCATTGGCACATCGAGCTGCCTTTCTCCCTCCTCCAGCCTTCTATTCACCAGTCCCAGCATATACATATGCTCAAACACACTGACACACGCACCTAGGCACAAACCTCACACCATTTTCTCCCAGGAAATGGTGTTCTCCTCATCGGCCATGAGAAGTGTAATTGATACTCTGAATCCTGGTCACCATTCTTAATTTCTCTTGTTGCCCTTTTATGTGTTTCATATATATGTCATGTGCTAGCTCCAAATGCTCTTATTCACAATTGATGTTGAGTATTCTGCTTCCTTTTGCGTTTTGTTGCCCGGTTGCATTTCTTGGTATGCTTCAAATGGTCATGAGAAAACATTCTGCAAAAAGTTGCCATCTTTGGCTTATGCCTCGAGATTTTCTGAATTCCCTCTCACGGCATTCTTCTTTTGTTGGCAATTGCCAAACCTTCTCGCTGATTCGTACAAGTTCTTGGAGAAAACAGGAGTAGCAACCAACCGTGACATTAAAATTTATGTCTCTGCAGGTAGCAGTAGAAGGGAGCTTCCAAGAACACGAGCTTGCTGGGCTGCAGGTGATCACCCACCGAGGCGGCAATGGCGCCGCGGCCGCGGCCGCGAGCGCAACGCTGCCGTGGTGGGTGGAAGCAGCAGGATCATCCCAACCGCTCCTAGGAGAACCTTTCGGCCAGTTAAGACAGGCGGTCATGGTGGGCCACCACCACCACCACCACCAGACGATCCTCGCCGCAGGCACCGGCGAGGCAACGCCGGCGCCAGAGCAGAGTGCCTCTGCTGCCACCGCCGCCGTCGCAGCTGAGCGTGGTGCGGTGGAGTTACCAGTTATCTCAGGTAAATATACAAACTTTCTGCACTTCCTTTCATCATCGTGCACCATGGATGATTGGACCATGAAATCTTTGCCATGGCGACGACGATCATCACTGGTCGTTGCGCCATCGCGTCGGTACCGTCGTAACTGCTGCTGTCCTTGATCTGATGGTCCACCAGACGGCAGCTCTGGACGGTTAATTACTATTGTGTTGTTACACGGTACTATGTATGCTGGTGTGGTCCTGGTCCTAGGAAGTGCTAATTAAATGGTGTTTTGGACCTTTTATTTAGAGGTGTTTCTACTCATGGTACATTGTCCTACACTAAACTTTTTGTGTTAATTAAATACTAAGCAGTCATAAAGTTTTAATTCTGAAGAGAATTTTCTGCAACCATGGAATTGGAACTAAGTCCCAAAGTCTGGAGTCTGAATTACCAATGCCTTTTGTGGCCAATTTTTGAAAGTGAAACCGAGTCTTTATCAGAAAAGGATCTAATGCTGCAAGTGTTAAACCAATAAGCACTAGTACTCTGTCCAGTATTCCAAATGAGATTCCACAAAAATTCTTAATCATTTCGACACCATCTACATCCTCTGTTTGGAATATTCCCTATCCACTAATTTGCCAAGCTACACTGTCAAATACTTCTCCCCTGCAAGATGAAGTAATTTAGCAGAGAGAATTAGATGCCATAGATGACAAACCATTTGATGATTGCAGGCGACTCTGATCTTGGGAAAGAGCTGAAATTTCAGGAACCTCCTGGGCCGGTCACTGCATACCTGGCATTGCAGCAGTACCAGGGCCATTTCGACCTTGCACTTGGACAATCCATGGTGAGACTTCTTGCCATAGGAGTATTAGTTAAGAACTACTACAAATCTAAATTATCTTGGTAAATACTAATTATCCTTGTAATTAACTGAAGGTGTGCACCAACGATGCTAGTTCTGATCAGAGCTATGGTGCGCCACTACGCCTATGGAGCTCAAGCTTTGGTATGTATGATCTCTCTCGTCTCTTCCTGAGTTCTCAATCTCTGAACATAACAGTTCAGCATGAAGCTAATGAAGTTCTGAGATGTTTCTCTGAAATAAATGGCACTTGTGTCTGAATTCTGAAACATCACATATTCTTGTGCTGATTCGGTTCACCATTTGCAATGAAGCCTGGACGGATGATCCTGCCGTCGGTGATCGCCACCAAGGGGCTGATGTACGTGAACGCGAGGCAGATCAACGGCATCATCCGGCGGCGACTGGCCCGCGCCAAGAACAGGATCTCCAGGAACCGGAAGGTAAGAAGAGTTCTAGAGGGTAAAGGAGTTGCTCCGATTCCACACTGAACGTTCCTTCTGCTCGCCATTGTCGCAGCCATACCTCCACGAGTCACGCCACCGCCACGCGAAGCGCCGTGCGCGGGGAAGCGGCGGGCGGTTCCTCAACACTAAGAACCTCTCTGGCAACGGCGGTAGCCCGCCGCGCCGGAGCACCGACAAATCGCTGAGCTCCGGAATTGGGCCAGACAACAACAACAACAATGGAGACAAGAACTCAGGCAACGTGGTGGGACAGACGGAGTCGGCGTCAAAGGCAATGAGTATGTACCCGGCGCAGGACGACATGGCTGGCTTCTGCCACCTCCGATCGCCGTCCTACTTCCCGTCTCTGACAATGGACAGCGGCGGCGAGGCCAGGTGGGCCACCATGACGCCCCATGGCTGCTGCGACCTCCTTAAGCTCTGAGGTGTGTCAGTCGTCGCCGGCAGCCAGGTGGCGAGAGCTCTTGCTGTCGCCTGGCTGCCCTACGAAGGCAAATCATTCTTGGCTGTAACTTTTAAGGTATGCGCAACGAGAAAACATAGAGATTAATCCGATGCAGATGCAAAGTTGCAAACTGTTCGTGGCTGAACTCTCATCTAATTCTGGAGCTGAATCTATCAGTTCTATATTGTGACACTATTTCATCTTGCTTCTTCGGTTATTGATTAGTTTGATAATGGTATTGGTAGTGTGGATCAAAGAAAAGGTTTCAGCTGTGATCCTGAGAGCCAAGTTATGTTCAGGATTGAGGTATTAATCTGATTATCAGAATCTAACGTTAAGAGTATAGTCTGTGTCGATATAAGTTGGTGCAAACCCACAAGACTGCACATTTAACAAATGAACCAGAGAAAGAGTTGATGTCACAGCACAGAAAGATGGTTTTTTTTTCCGGAGTAAAATGTCGGGAGTATTTCATCTGAAGTTACTGAAGAAAATGGCAATCTTGTGTATTAACAGGACTAGCAATAGGTAAATACAATCCATAAAAAAATGGTCATGACATTGCTTAGGTTAATCCGCTGGAAGCAAGGACTCAACATCACAGGACATGGTAGTAACCTGCATCTAGTCTGAATCTGGACAAATTCTCCATGGGGTGTGAGAACTTCTTTGATACTTTGGAAGAACATTGTGAAATTATATGTTTAGACCATATTAGAGGTAGAAAAAATAAGAAAAAATTTCAAATAATTAAATTGCCATGATTCTACTTAAAATCCATAATATCATAGTTCAGTTAACATCATAACAGGACCAGAGTAAGAAAAGAACACAATCCTGGCTGGTAACCACTAGGTTTCTGAACCTTGGATCAACCACATTCTGACTTTATTTTATTTTGGAAATTTTTTATACAGATTGGCAGAATATGCATGTAAACCAAAGAAAGCTGCAAATTACTGAAAGGAAAAAATCACGTAGCTAACCAAACATGACCATCGATGACATAGCAAGCCAGTTTATCCAATCAAACACAATCGCGATAAATTAATACCACTTCCAATTCCTAAAGATGTTTCTTTTTCATCTTTACCACATGTGTTAGTGGTGATGGAAAGTCCCAGGCCAAACTAGAAACTAGAAAGCTAAAACAAAACCAATTCATAAAGAAATAATCTCGCATTAGAATAGTGACAGTATTTAAGTAACTGATGTTTTGTTCACTCATAGTATTTATTATTTGCGATTTACACCATACAACATTCAAACAACTGCTTTGGCCAGGTGACTAGTTAAAAAAATATGTCATCATTTGACACAAACAAAAAAGCTGATCGAAGCTTAAAGACCTGAAATCTTACTGGTAAATGAAGGAAACCACTCAATGACAGTAACCAACTGAAAATTAGTTCAGACTTATTCAGCCTTGCAATTTCAATGCAACTCAAGTCCACTGTTTCAGACATCGCAGTCACCAGGAGTAACTTGTCACAACAACTTAACCAGTGATGTAATATCAATGCAACAAACAACCAACATAGTGAACATGTAACTTATCGTATAAAAGCATCAAAAAGTTCTTCAGTAATGAAGGCCAATTGGAGCCCAAGATCATCATTTTGGCACAAACAAAAAAAGGTTGATTGAACCCCAAAATCTTACTGGTAAATGAAGGCAACACATAATTATGTCAACCAACCGAAACTTAATCTCAAAACTTACCTACCCTTGCAATTTTGATGCAAGGCAAGAAACACTACAGTAGACATCAAAGAGTCGCCATGAGTAACTTGTTACACCAAATTAACAAACAATACAATTTGAACGCAACACGCAACAAACATAATAGACATGTAACTTAAGCATCAAAATTTGATCAGTAAATTGTGTATCACGTCCAACAATTATTCGAAGAACAGCCTTATTTCCCCAAAAGGGGACAAAAATTACCCTCACGAGCCTCTACGAGATCATAATTCGTATTGAACACAAAAATACCACGAGCTCAATGATCTACCCACCAATTGTTAGTTACTCAAAGACAAGGACTCGACCTTCTCGACAGCCGCTTCTTCCTTCTTCGTCCCCTCGGCAGCTGTGGAGGAAACAGCAGTGGAGGTGGACTCAGCCACTGCATCTTCCTTCTTCTCCTCAGTGGCCGGGTAGGACGCGGATCCCTCTCCCTTGTTCTCGTCTGCGCCAGCGGCGGCGGCGGCGACGGCGGCTTCGGCCTGGTCGGAGACGGCCTGCTCGGCCTGAAGCACGGTGGGGCGTAGTAGTCGGCGTGGGCATCCATGCAAGCCTTGAGATTGGAGGTGACCTGGAAGCAGCGCTCGACCATGTCGGAGCCCTCCTTCTCCGCCGCCTCCACGCACTCCTCCCACGCCACGAACGCCTCCTTGCAACCCCCGCCCTTCATGAACAGGCAGAACCCGCACTCCCCTTCCTCCTCCTCAACCTCCCCCTCCGTGGCCTCCTCCACCTCCACTTCTACCGCCGCCGGCTCCGGGGGCGCCGTCTCTTCTTGGCTGACCCCCGCGCTGGACGACTCCTCAACGACGTGGGGCTCCGTAGTGGGATCGAGGTTGGAGGCAGCGGACGCCATTGCTACTCTCTCGCGGAAGATTTGGATTTAGAGGGGTAGAAGTGTTTGGGAGTCGCGCGCGTGGTGTGCTGCTCCGCTTCTTCTTGGGGAGGAAGAAGAAGTGTTCGTGCCGCCGCCGCTCGACGAACACGCGGAGAGAGAAACGAGTTGTCCCGCGTAGGGCTTCCTCGTGGGCCTTGCGCTTTGTTGCGCTCGAGTAGCCAAGGCCCAAAACACATTGGATCATACGGGCCAGATTAGGGCCGGCCCAATAAGTAGAGCCTGATTAGACTCTGACCGACAAGTAGAGCCCGATTAGAGCCGGCGCAGGGCCTGTTTGGTTGAACTGCTATTGTTGACAAAGTTGTTATTGCCTGGTTATCTGAAAAAAACTGTTGTAACTGTGGAAAATAAATATATGGCTTTGAGTTGATCCAAACTATTTATAATATTTTGGGAAATGAACTCTGAATCTTCAACACAATACAAAAAGTTAGGGAAGACAATATTTCTAAATAGTTGAATTTATACCACTGTTGGCAAAGACTGAAAAAAACTGATCGTTGAATTGTGCTACAATTTTTTTAATAAAAATTATATTAAAAAGCCCAATCAAATAAGACCTTAGAGCCCGATTAGGCCCGGCCCAATAAGTAGCGGATAAGAGAAAAAGCTGCAGCAACCGGACAGCGCCACACCGCGCACGCACTCTGCTCCGTGTCCAGCCTCCTCCTCGCTTCTCCCGCCTCCTCGTCGGCCATGGCCGCCGCCGTCGCCGCCACCGCCACCGCCGCCTTCCGCTCTCTCCTCTACCCCACTGCCTCCGCTGCAAATAGTATACCTGTCCCATCTCACCTCAGCTTCAAGAGCTTCCAGCACTACCGCGCCGGCCTCCACCTCTTCTCCTCTCCATTCCGTCGTCACCACCCCATTCTCCTCCCTGCCTCCGCCCTAGCCGCTTCTGACGAGGATTTCTCCTCCGACGGCGAAGAGTACGCTGACGAAGAGGAGGAAGGAGAGGAGTACGGGGAAGAGGAAGAGGAAGGGGAGGTGGAACCCCAGGTCCAGGCGGTTCGTGGTTACTATCCTCCGAGAATCCGGCCAGCGCTGGGCCAGGAGCCCGGGCGGATCTACGTCGGCAACCTGCCCTACACCTTCACGGCCACCGAGCTCTCCGCGGCCTTCTCCGAGGCCGGCAAGGTCGACGACGTCCAGGTACCCTCACGCGGCGGAACGAATCGAAATCGTGTCTTCAATTTGTGCGTATCCCTGGTCTTCCATGGACCGTTTCCTGAACAGGATCTTAGTTTGGTTGATGGTTCTGCTCCTGCAGATAATCTATGACAAAATCACCGACCGGAGCCGTGGCTTCGCCTTCGTCACCATGGCCACCGCCGAGGAGGCCACCAAGGCCGTCCAGATGTTCAATGGGGCTGTAAGTTTCGCACCAGTTGAATCAATTCTTCGCCATTTCCATTCCGCACAAATGTGTGTTCTTGTTCTTGGCATGTATGTGTTGTGACATTGATGTGTCAATGTAGCTGTTGGGAGGGAGGACGGTCAGGGTGAACTTCCCGGAGGTGCCGCGAGGAGGAGAGAGGGCAGTGGCGTCGGCGGCAGTTGCAAGGAGTAGCTTGCGCGTTGTCGACGATGGTACATACAAGGTTTACGCAGGCAACCTGGGGTGGGGTGTTCGGGCCGACGCACTGAAGACAGCATTTGAGGGGCAGCCTGGCTTGGTTGGCGCCAGGGTGATCTTCGAGCGCGATACGGGTCGGTCAAGGGGTTTTGGGTTCGTCGCCTTCCGGACCATAGAGGATGCACAGGCTGCCTTACAGGCCATGGATGGAGTGGTATGTCTTGTCTTAGCCTAGAACAATGTTACCCATCACATTGCCTAATTGAATTAGCAAATTCCAACTGATACATAGCATGAATAGACCAGAAGGTGCAAAATATGAAATATACGAGTGCATGAAAATATGAATTATGAAATGTGGCAACAAGGTTACTAGGTGTTATTTGTTATAGTTTGGTATTCTGTGGAGAAAAGAGTCACACTGATTACTTAATTATGTCTCTATGCAATAGAATAATTGATAGATCAATAACCAGGTATATAAGACTTGGGTTCATTGGCAAACACGGTGGTTGGTTGACATGTTTATCTCATGGCAATGCAGGAACTGGATGGGAGGCCACTCCGACTTAGTCTGGCGTCACAGAACCCTCCAGCTGGTTCAACTCCTAGTACAGTACAGTCAAAGCAAGAAGAAACTGCCTCAGATGGTTCTGAGGCAGATGTGGAGGCAAACAGTGCTTCAGAGCAATTTGAAGCTGAGATGGAAGAGAGCAACTTACAGACAACTGCCAGTTATTAGTAATCGACAGCTATAGATGATTGAGTTGCAAGTTGTGGTGCACCGGTTTACCAAATTCTGCCATTCTAGTCCAAGATGTACTGGTCTTAGCGAAATTTTTGACAGAGAGACGCTAAAGTGAGACTTCAGCTACGGACACTAGAATATTAGACATGTAGGAGCTCCCAGTTCCAGTTATTTTTGTAATATATGGTGCAGACAATATGTCGATCTAAAGTGCCTCGCAAAAACTGTTCTGTTGGGATGTTCTATATAATGTAGAGTACTGCGTTGACTCATGAGTTCTGCACTTCGCTAAAATAAGTTGGACTGATACTCTTTGTATTAGCTACGGGCTATTGTCAATTGTAGTTTTTAGCTCTCTTTTCCTGTGGTTTTGCTTCCTGAAAAAGCCATTCAAATGCTTTCTTTCAGGCTATAACCCCTATTTGGGATACGGTGGTAAGACACCTACTTGCCTTGACATCTGTCAACTGCAGGGACATGAACATATAATTGCATTACAAATTGACAATTGTCAAAGTACAAATATTTTAGCACACCAAAATATTTCATAGACTCTCATACTGTAACACGAAACTGAATAGCAAACAATATGAAATGATTCAAAACCATTCACTCGTGCCTCATCAGCTATTCTGGACAGCAGTACCAGTACCACTCTCAAGCTGTGCATCTGCAGAAGCATCGAGGTCATGAGGGAAGAAGAGCCTGCAAGGTAGAAATATCACTTATCACATCATTTGAAAACTGGAGACATGGCAGAAGCTGGAGCTAGCATCATCAGCAAAACTATCTAACACTTACAGAAGCTATTCATTAATAAGTGCTTAGAGGTGACATGGGATGTTTACAATTTAGTGATAGCTTACCTGCATGTGTTGTGGTACAGAGTTTTGCTTAAGCCTTCTATGTCAGCAATTCCTTTGCATCCAGCGACTACCTCAAGGACTTGCCTGCAATTGATAAATCTCAAGTTATCAAAAAATTCTTGAGGCAAAAGTCATGTGCAAGTGCAAATATAAAATTAAACAAAATAAAAGACTAATGAACTCAATTTCCAACCCACCAGTAATTGGATTCTGCATCTCAGGGGGCACAAGGCTAATCAAGTAAGTTGCCGCATGACAGCACACTGAATTTTAAATGGTCCAGAACTTCATTGATCAAGAAATGCATTTCAAAAAATGTTCTTCAATCAAATTTAATACTTTAATGTTTCTACAGGGAAGAGCATAAGTTTTGGTCTGTCTCTTCAGAAAAAGAATGCAGTACTAGGTGCATGAAATGGAAATAATCACTTCAGGTGTTCAAGTAACCTTGACATACCAAGTTGAAACTTGGAGACCAGTCCAAACATTTGCTTAACCAAGAAACATATTGGAATTTATTCACAACTGCCTCCACACACCTGACTAAACAAGGCTCATTGCGACCCTTAACCGTTGAACCAGGTTCATACTTTTCTTTCTTCTTGGATGGCCAGACGGATTTTACAAACTGGATTCCAGCATGAGTATTTTTAATGTCACAATATGGAGAATCTGTCTCTACCATCATCCTCTCTGCAGGAATGCCTTGTACAACCTCAAGATTTTCATTAGTCTTCAGAGAGCAGCCGTTAATACCTGCAATGGTGCATGGAGACTTCAAATTTACCAGTGATTATGGAATTATAGTGGACAGAACATCATGTGCTAATGTTACTTCACGTGACATTACCACACGGAGGTTTTCCACCATAAAAGCCATTAAGCCAATAAAAGTTGAAATAACCTTTTGCCACTAATGAAAGCATGTTTGTGGTACTCAAGTTTTACAGTTATGATGTTGCATCACATGCAGGTTTTTTATAACAAGGGAGGGAAATGACCTATAAACATCTTCTCAAGAGAAAGGAGCTTGTCACGTTCTTCTGCGGTACCAGTGAAGGAATGTGTAACCCCACCTGGGAATCTGCGATAGAGAAATGTGGTTCTTAGACTTGAATATAGGATATAGCACGTATAAGTGACTTCAGAAAGGGATACAACTAAAGCATAATTAATGTGTCGACTGTTTTTTTTTCCTGATCTGGGACAATGTAGGAGTATGCAACAATGCTTATAACCAAGATCATCACTTGTCCCTTAGCATCGTGGTCTAGAGATTAAACATTACCTGTACATATTTCGTGATACAATTTCAGAGAAGTCTTCACCAGCAGCACGCATGTGAAGAAACATCGGTAGTTTTACTGCTTCAGCCAACTCAAATTGTTTCTCGAAGTACCTAAAACGAAATAAATCATTCAGAAAATATGCAGAGTAACTGTCTGTTGTCTTTGCGCTTGTGTGTGGCCATACTTCTTCTGTATATCTGACGGACAAAAGTGAAGTCTATCATAATCCAAACCACATTCACCAACTGCCACAACCTGCAGAAATTGAATTCCATATAGAAGGCTGCAATTTTCAAGTCCGAAGAGCAGCATAGGGTAAAATAACTACTGTAGAATATGTACAAAAGATCACATCTTCATGGAATCCGATCAAACAACTTTGCAGCCGAATACTATTGCACCATGGCTTGTTGTTAACTAAATATTGTACATTGAAGACTGCAGAAGCACTTAAGTAGATAAAACATTCTTGCACTTCAGTACCTTACATAAACAACGAGTTGGGTCCTTTCTTTATATTGCAGTTTATGTGTAGGAACAATTCACAAGATCCAGCAGGCCCTATTATTTGTACGCAAAGAACTAGCTTATCAAAGGACTACAAGATTTTCAGTCAATAGAGAATATGCTTATCTTTCTAGTTTCTACAATTAAAGCCTCATGCGCCTCTGGATCCATACACAAACCTTGCCCTTCTCAATGCCCTCCTTCGCCAGAGCCAGTAACGCTTGAAAATGCCCTTCTGGGTCTCCACTCTCCTCAAACTCCTAACAATATAAAGAGCAATATATTACATAACCAAACCACAGAGGCACACGCCAATCTCAATATCAGTCACGACCAAGGCAAGAAATATCATCCAACATTACCCCGCATCTCGTCGGGTGGACGCCCACAGTGCAGAACAGCCTCCCTGCATTGCACAGAAGGAAGAGAACTCCTCAGGCCCATTACACCAAACACCTTACCGGCACCAACAAGAGAATGGGAGCAATTGGGCTTACCGTCAGTCTCGGCGATCTCGAGAGCCTCCCTTGATTCCTTCAAAGACCCTCCGGTGACCTGACTCCGCATCAAACCAAGAGATTAACATACAACGTTCAGACCAAGCAACCGGAGCAGGATAACATGAGGCACATCAGGCAGGTAGTCGTACAATGATGCGGTCGACGCCGGCGGCCCAGGCGCGTGCGAGGACGGCGGGGATGTCGGCCGTGTGGCACTGCTTTCCGTGGTAGATGCCCTTGAACATGCCATCTTCGCAGTGGGAGAACGGCACAAGACACAAGAAGTTGGTCCGAATGAATCAGTAATTCGCCAAGAACGAAGCAAGAAGAGGAAGAATGCTAGTTTGAAGGTGGTGCAAGGGATGGGAGGTCCAACCGGTGAAGTTGACGGCGATATCTGGTGGCCGCGCCGGAGACGGAGAAGAAGATTAGAGGGGGCAAGTCAACTAGTCAGTTTGGGTAAGAGCAGTAAAGCGGCGAATTAGAGAGAGGGAGGAGGGGAGAGGGAGTAGTGGTGTTGGTGTAGGAGTAAGGGAGCAGAGCATAGCACTTGCCGATAAGCTTGACGGTGGTGGACGCCATGGCCGCCGCGCGAGGAGGAGGTCGGGCGGTCTCAGAGCTGGGAGTCCGGCCATGGAAAATGGAGATGCTTCGCTTATGAAATGATTGGGCCATCGTGTGCCAATCTGGGCCGTTCTCGTCCTAAATCTGACCCACCCAACCCTAACTGGGCCTACATTACATGCCGTCTCGAATGCATTCGAAGCGGTTTTGTGTGTACCATGTCGTAAATGGGTTCAACCTCAATTATCGATAAATCACTAACAACTTCCTAAGGCTGCTTCCTCTCAAGACAAAAATAACAAATCACATGACCTACTATGTCCTACTGTACGAAGGTGTCTAAACGTGAAGCACATAGAAGGAGTAGACATATACATAGATATATAAACCTTATTAAAGAATTTTTTTTTACGAACCTCGTCAAGAGGCAGATGGTTCCGAGAAAAACCTGAGGAATACAGAGGCCCAGAGTAGGAAGTGAATAGAGCTCTTCGACAACACCTTCATAGAGGGAAACGATGCCCGTAGGCCCCATTGTCACCGGCACCGACACCAATCGGGATAAGGCTTTCACACCACCACCTTACCGAACCTTGAGGGGTTTTAACAAAGATGAACATTTAATTTTTTTAACCAAGATGAACATTCATTTTTCTCTAACCAAGATGAACATATGTAGAAAATTTATCTCTTGAGAGGTTAGTTAAGCTAGGTGCATGTTATCGAGCTTCCTCTTTGCCTAGAAGTTGTTTTTCGTACTCCAAATTAAGATATCTTGTGACTATATGTCATGGGTCTGGGAGACATCGGGACAAATCGTTTTACAATATCTCCAGCTGAAGCTTCAGCAGCACCTTATGCCCTTAACACGCACTGAGTGATGTGTTGGTAATGCGCATTTGATCCCCTGAGGAAGCTACCTTCATGAGCAAATTGTTCTAGCTACCGCTACACCTCAGCTTTAGCAAGCTTCATTTTTGCATGCTCACAAGCTCAGTGTAAACAATGAGTGATTTACTTAATTAATAAATTATAACATGAAAAACAAAATGTTCTTGGTACATTAATATATGATCTCGAGTTAATCAACCCACACACTCTGTTATATATTAATTAATTTTTCTAGGTAATGAAACAGAAATACTCCTCCTCCGGCCTTTGCATCAAGCTATATGCAAATCTCATTACAAGGTTTGGGCTAAAAAGCCAAAAAATCACCTTTAATAGGGGTGAAATATTTACAATAGGTGGTTACAAGCCTATAGGCTGATACGACTTATTATTGTAAGCCATCCAAGATCTGGAACAAAAAACCTTTATGCTCTTCTCTGGCCCGCTGCTAGGGGTGATGCCTTCAAACAGTCTCCCATTTCTCTCATTCCATATATTCCAAGCAGCAATAACAAATATCTTTAAAAAAAGGTTGCTAGAAAGAGTGCTGAATAAGGTGAATCATGTCAATCAGACCAAGCCGAATTTCCATCTAATGCGAAAAGTTCGCCAGTAGGTGGCGCTGAAGGTGCATTCACAAAATAGATGTCTCAGTGTTCTCTCCATATTAGGTTGACAGATGCAGCATTCAAAATCATTGCTAGTATAATACTGTCTCTATCGAAAACATATATCTATTATTTAATTTATCTGATAATATTAATAAGTAGGTCTTATTTTTATTTTCTTTTCACTCTCTCAATTTTAACCTAACCATAATAACTGATATTCAGTCATCTTTACAACATGTACTCACCTACTGTTTAGTTATTTCCCTCTTTAAATATCTTTTTCACCCTTCTCCCTTATATGACTTCTCATTTTCTGAAGGCAGAGAAGAGCAATGATATATATCCACGATGAGAACAAAGGAAACCCATTTTTCTTGGGGAGCCTGTGGTTCAGGGTTTACTGATTTTGAGTTTGATGAAATGTGAAATTTGGTGCTCATCGTGCTTGTGTCGCACCTGCGTGGGGTTGGGAGGCATTTAGATGAGACGAATCAGGGCGAGCTACTCTGGAAGTGCTGATACTAGTTCTGTAACTTTTAAATGTGAGATGAAACTTACTCGGACACTGAAAGAAGTAGCAACTTTCCATCGTCTCTCCAGCTTCAGGCTACAAAACTCAGGCGATCCATTTATTTGAGGCATTGTATCCACACGGCCAATAGTTATAAAGGGTTTAGAGAAAAATGAATGTTCATCTTTCTCTAACCAAGATGAACATTCACGGCTCCAATAATTTCTCTCGAAAAAAGATTCCGTGGTTATATATACATTATATCTCCATCGCAGTTTGATCACTATGAGGTTCAACTCGGAAAAAAAACACTAAGTGATTCAAAAACTGAATTACCAAAAAGGTTGTATACATAGTTCTTTCGAGAACATACAAAAGACATTCGGTCATTTCATTAATTAAGAAGAGAAATATGTTCCCTAAGTACCTCCCTAAAGTCCTCACGACAACATATGGTGCGTGTGGGGTTGCGTACATCCGTGTGGTACAGATTAAGCTATGTTGTGACTACATGGCATGGGCTTGCGAAACACCGAGAAAAGTGCTTTACAACATCTCGAGCTTAAGCTTCAGCAGCGCTTGAAGCCCTTAACACGCATTGAGTGATATGCTGGTAATGCACATTTGATCCCCCAAGGAAGCTTCATGAGCTAAACCTCAGATTTATCAAGCTCGATCCAGTTTTGCATTTGCACGAGCTCAGTTAAAAAGAACATGTTCTAGGTACAGTAATATATGATCTTGAATTAATCAACACGCAGACTCGGTTATATATTATTTAATAGGGGTGAAATATATTTACAATGGGTGGTTACAAGCCTTTAGGGGTGATAAAACTTATTATTGCAAGCCTTCTGTAAACTAGAACAAGAAAAACCCTTGTGCTCTTCTCTGACCTTTGTAGCGAGGACCCACTGCTAGGGATGATGCCTTCAAATTATTTCACATTTCTCTCTTTTCATGTGTTCCAAGCATCAATAACAAAGATATATTTGAACCCAAGCCTATGCTGTAAAAAAATTAGCTTTTCTCAACAACAACAAAAAAAAAGCTAGCTAAAATTTTTGCATGCCCGTGATTGATCCATGTTGACAAGAAAATTGAACTAAAGTGAGCAGAGGGGCAAGTGGTGCCAACAATTTAATAACCATCCAAACAAAGATTAAAATTTTGATCATGACCAAAAAAATTAGTAGAATAGGTCCTGGACACAACCAGACATACCCATAAAGAGTTGCCGGAAAGGCTTTTACCAAGGTGTATCGATCATGTCAATGAGACCAAGCTATCCTTAAGAAAAATCAGATCAAGTTGAGATTAGCATGTAATCCTAAAAGTTTGCCGGCAGGTGGTGCTGGATGTGCATTCAGAAAAGAGATGTCTCAGTGTTTCCTCTACACTGAGTTGAGAGAAGCGGCATTCAAAATCATTACCAATATTGTACTGCCTCCCCCAAAACATAATCTATCTTACAGAAATAAGGACTTTAACCTCGATGTACGTTGCACACCATATAAAGCACACCCCTTAATTGGGGTGTCCGGATTCGACACCGGTGGGGTGGTTGTACTCTTGCAAGACCCACTATTTAATCTATCTGATACTAGTAATCAATGTGTCTCATATTTTTCTTATTCTTTTCATTCTCTCAGTATTGACCTAGCAACAATAACTCATCTCCAATCACCACCAAACTTCTACCCACCTACTATTTAGTTAAGTCCCTCGTTACGTTTGTTTTTCAGCCTTCTCCCTTGTATGACCTTCTCATTTTCTGAAGGCAGAGAAGAGTAATGATATATATCTGGGATGGAAACACATGAAACCCATATTTCTTCTGAGAGATTGTGGTCGAGGGTTTACTGATATGAGTTTGATCAAATGTGAAATGCGGTGTTCTCATGTGCGTGCTTGTGTTGATACTGCATAGGGTTGGGACTCGGGAGGCATTCAGAAGAGATGAATCAGAACGAGGGACTTATGAGGTGTTTATTTGTAGGGCTGTCTAGAAAGTTTCCTTCCAATGTATTCGAGTACAGAGTATGACACGTGTACAAAATAGGGAAATTCTAGTAGCAAATATAGAAATTAGGAGCGTCTATTTGAAAAATATTATTTTTAAGTCAACGATCTTGGATGTTGATTCTTTGTCTAATGGTTAGTTAGGTAATTACATATTTTAGAAATTATTTATAATTTTAGATTTAGAGATGTGTAACTGGACACTTACACATCCAGAAGTCTAATCAACAAGGCTTCGCTAGCTCGCGTTGATGCACACACGTGGAAGCCAGCGAGGCATCTCATTGCGGCCCACCTCCTCTATTCTTTTCTTTACTGCGTCGGTCTTTCTCTTGTTTGTTCTTCTTGTTCTTTCTTTGCTCTTCTCTCTACACAGAAAGCTGAACCAAGTGCTCCTTTCATCTCCGTCTCCACTCTTCACCACATGCTCGTGTGCCACCGGATGTGCCTCTCTCTGTCTCACCGCCCCAACCCTCCTCACTCCTCCACTCTGCTGCCTAGATGCACCCTATCAGTGGCCTCATCGCGCCTTCAAGCTCGCCCCTGCCAGAGACGAAGGGGATGGGGCCCCTGAGACAGTTATCCTAGGCACCGGCGAGGGATGAGAAGGTAGAGGGGGAAGACCAGTGGTCTGAATCTAGGACTTTTTGACCTTTTTACTTTCGATTTTCTATAATATTTTCCAGTTGAAGTAGCAATATTTGGAGGTTAAAAAGTCAGACCTCCTAGTTGAAAGTCTTATTTGTGTTCGTTGAAGGTTGATTTTCTTGGAGTTGAAAGATGGGACTATGGGAGTTGAGAGTTTGTCGCCTTAAGCTTGAGAGTTCATTCTGATGATTGAGTTATAAGTTGATGGATGTTCAGTTGAAAGTATTTATTCATCTGGTTGGAAGCAGATTTCTGTTGAAAGTTATTTCCGTGCTAGTTGAAAGATGTTAAAGCTGGTTTTTGTTGTTGTTGTTCCTTGTCTCCAGTGCCCCGCTACTCGCAGGTCACGGTGCCAACGGCGAAGAAGGAATTGGTATGGCTACAGATGGATTGTGGAGTTTGGTTTAGGGGCGTTGTGTTCGCAACGGGAAGAAAAAGCAGAAAGAGAAGGAAACAGAGGAGGTCGCTATCGAAGGAGGGTGGGCCACCGTAGGAAATTAATTACAGTCGGGAAGTGATCGCTATATGGTGAAGTAGCATAGCTTTATAAATTAGCAAATTCCTTCTAGAACTAAAGTTGCACAAACATTTTTTGTGCAACTCTAGGTTCGATGATGTGCAGCTCGGTCGATTGAGAAATATTTCTCAGCAGACTGAGAAATAGCAAATCCAATAAAAATTAATTATTCTAAACACAAACTTAGTTTTTGGAAAGTTAATACCAATAATCAAGCCCTTGTTATATCAAACATAAAAGAAAAAATTATATTTCAAACCTAGAACTCCGGTGCTCGGTCCAAGTTTAACCTCGATTTTCGCATCTCTGAAAGTAGAATCTAAACTTCCTAATCTCAACCAATCATACGCTTAAGTTGTTTGGCACACCAGGAAAAGAATGATCCCCGCTTTAATCACGTATCTTCTCACTCTTTCCCACTAAGAACTCTAACCCACTGTCCCAAGAAATGATTAAACCAGTCTACAGATTTTGTACTATAAATATGATAAATTGCAAAATATGCACTCGATCGGTAATAATAGCGGCAGGGACACTTGAGCAAGTTCTTAACAAATAAGTATATTCTTCTCACAGCTGCAAGAGGCTGTACCATTAAGCCTCAGCAACTAGTAGTTGAACGATTCACACTCCAAATGCAAACACGTTGTATCCAATAAATCATGGGGCGAAACACCGGTGCATAATAATTCATCAAACTACTTTCCTTCAAAACTTAAAAACACAATTAGTCCGATCTCTTATATTGTCACTAGATGTTGAGTCGTCCATAGTTAACACTAAAGCAAGTACTAATCACCTAACCGTTGGCCATACGTACCGTGCTAAGTATGTGCTCACAAACCGGAAAACGCATTTCGAGATTAAGATCTCACACCGAGACAAAACCATATAACTCAAGCAACAAATTCATAAATATAGTGTTAGTATTTCCGACATAAAAAACATCCCACCCTCGAACTGCTGCAAAAAATCATTAGATCAATACAATCAACTCAACCAACCACAAGCATCAAAACAACAAGGGTCATCAGTGAGAGGAGTGAGAGAAGATACGAGATTCTAGCTGAGAGCACTCTTTTCTCGGTGTGTCAAACATTTTAAGGTTGAGATTGGTCGTGATTAGGAAGTTCAGGGCTCTAGTTTCTAGGATTCAAAATTTCAAGGTGCAATTTAGACCGAGCATCAGAGATCGGGTTTAAAATGGACTGTTCATAATAATATCATAAGGCATTTAAAAAGATAGAGTTAGTTATTGACTCTTTGATTCCTTTAATGTCAGCTAAAGTTGATATTTAACATAATCATCTAGTGAGTTACCTTTTAAACTGACTCTACATGAAGAGTTAGCATTGAATGTAGCAATATATAAAGGTAATAAAGTTGACTCTGGAGCTTCCATTCTTCATATAGCCAGACTTTTCACGAAGAGTCAGTTTTATTTTCTCTCCTCCCCCTCTCTCCTTCACATCAGCAATTATCCTACGTGGCAGGACAAAAAGTCAGCTGATGTCACATCTTTATAGATGCCCTAAATTTTCTGAGGGTGACCCATGCATCTCGAAGAAAAGGGTTCAAAACTAAGTGATTTCTCTCTAAAAAAATTCGTGTTAGGAAATAATATGATCAAATCTGGACAACATCAGAGCAGCTGGGCCTCGGGTTCATTGACCAGGTCTTGCAACTAATTTTTTATGTGATTCCAACAAGAAGATTATAACATTTTTTGCACGATTCCTACATACAAATATGCTTATGCAACAACTCGATAAGAAATTGAAGGATAGTGTAATAGGATTCGTAGAAATTTGCAACAAAATTAACTAAAGTATACAACAATCCCCATCTATTACCACAACATAAACAAGTAACAAAAACATAAAATTTGCACAGAATCCCCAAGTGTATGCAGCAACATCTAGATCCAGCCGCATCAAAAATAGAAGCCTACTGTAAAAAAAATGCTTCCATGCAATACCACCACCTACCTGCCTCCACTCAATCGCCGCCACCGACGAGTTTGCCGTGTGGAGAAGTGTTGGCCTCCACCCGATGGTCGAACAACGGTGATGTCTTCCTTCCCGGGGAGAGAAGAGGAGATGAGGAGGCGCCCAAGACGGACTGCAGCGTCGTACTCGTTCAAGAGGTTGTTTGAGTAGGAAGATAGTGAGCAGAGGATGGGGCAAAGGCATACATACTGTTCTTGTGTGCTCTAGAGAAAAGGATGAGGATGAGGAGAGCGTGATGGGACCTTAGAGGGCACCCTATCCCCTTTTTGACACATCACGGGATATGTGTTGGAAGCACGTCAGGAAGAATGCACACTGTAGACCATTGGCATCCATACTCTCATTGCTCCCATGGGCGGCACCAAGGGTGAAACTAAGCCTAGTAGCCACCGCCATTAGGGCCGTGGCAGCGGTGTGGCTTCTTTCCATCTGTCTTCTTTCTAAGTTCGATGGAGGAGTTTGGGGACCGCGGCCGGCTTCCATTTGTCCAAGGTATGTCATCGGGTGGTGGCATCTGGCAACCAAGCTTCATGGTGCAGAGGCTTGATAGAGACCAGCGTGGATGGATCTTCCGGCACCATTGGTTTGCCCTCACTTCAGAGATTAGATCCTATGACGAGGTTGTGTTGTGGCGTGATCTTGGAGTGCTCGTGCCTTTTATCCATGGTGAAAACTCTTGATCTAACCTTTGTTGATTGAATCTAGCAACGATATGTGGTACCTTCTTAAAGGCATTGTTTGGAGCACCAGTACTTGTTCTCCGGGGTGAAAACCAGTGATCTCACCTTCGCTGATTGGATCCGACAATGATGATGTGATTTGTATCCCTTTTTGGAAGCATTGTTGTAGAGACTTACCCTTCGTCATCTCTATGATGGAAAGTTGTTGTTCTGGTCTGACAAGCTCCTTGGAGCCTCTATTCTTCTTAGGCTAGTCTTAGTATGATAATTCTTTGTCATGTCTTTTTTGGTTTTTTGGCCTGTAATAAGCTTTTAGCTAACGGTATTGTATTGACTATGTACATCTCTAATTGTGTGGAGGTCAGGAGTTGTACTTTCAATATCTTAAAAAAGTACGATATCCGTATCTTCATAGGCGCTTTTATGACTCCTTTTACAACCTCATGCTCCAATATACCTTCTAGGTCCTAATCTTTATATACAATAGTCTGAGTGCGAAGCACAAGGGATGATGAATTCTTTTGGAGGGGGGAAGTAGGCTCACATTCTATTGGTCTAATGTGTTCCATGTTTTCTCTGAAATGTGTTGTTCTGTACAACACACTTGTATGGAGTTGGGAGGCACCAAGAAAGCTACTATCAGTGGCAGACAAACTCAACGCTCTTGGAGAGATTGGCCATCTCTAAATCTGCAGCGTTGTACTATACTTAGAGGTAATCTAAATTTTGCTGGTCGGTCCACTGCCCACCATGGCCCTCACCGGTCTCCCCCTGGCTATTATGGACTGTAGCAGGCTTGTTATGCTTACCACTATTGTTTTGTCTTTGACTCGTGATGGATCGAGTTTGAGCAAAAGCAGTTGAAACACATGTTGAAGTAGCTCACTTGTGGTCTTTTTAGAAGGTAAATTGTTCTCCATTTAGAAAATTAATTAATTTTAGATAAAGGAGAAGAGGTTCCCTCACAATCTCTACATCGATTGATAAACATAGCCATCAATTTTATTTTAACAGATGCCAAAGACACTAAAACCGAACAAATCAACTTACAAAAGGAAAAATACAATAACAAACAAATTGTCAAAATGTAGCTAGCTTTGATGGAACCAAACATAGCAACGAGAATTAAAATTCAAAACACCTACGACGCTACCAAGGATCAAAGCTAGGTCCAACCAATGAAGGCAAGATCAAGACTTTCAACCACTGGAGCAGATCACCGTCTTCCACAACAATGCCTTCAAGAAGGAGAGTACGCACCTTGACGTTATCGGATCCAACTAGTGAATGTTAGGTCGAGGATTTTCATCCTGGAGAGCACGTACCAGTGCATGAGACATGACACACTTTCATTAGATCCACCAGTGAAGTCCAAATAGCCAGCACCGAAGACAACGCCTTCAAGAAGGGGACCACGCATATATATCATCGTTGTCAGATCCGACCAATGAAGACTAGATCCAGAGTTTTCACCCTGGAGAGCATGAACCGATGCATGAAGATCCCCATTGTCTTTGCTGCCAAATCCAATCAATGAAGATCAGATCTTCGTCCGCACATGAAGCCTCCTAGGCCGCCGCCAAAAACCACCAAGAGCTCACCTTGGACATGTCTCCCTACTGCCTAAGAACGCGCTCTGTCCCAGAGCTATCGCCCTACCGCCAGCACCCACATCGCCCATCAGAGCAACAAGAGGAATGGGGGCCGATGAGTCAGGACAAGGGCGGAGATTCCTACGGCCGCCGGTGGTTGGCCAGTGACTGCTGCCTTCAATGATGATGAGGAGACGAGAGGAGATGACGGCACTTGAGGGAAAACCGGAGTTTCGCCCCTGAGCCTCAAGCGGGGCTAGAAGACGTCCACTCTTTTTCCGTTGTGACGTTAGCTCTCTCTTAATTATATTAGAAAATTAATTAGTCGGTTCCAAAGAAAATATATTAATAATGCTAGAAAGCTCACACCGATCTCACGGAATTAACATGAACGAAGAACTCTTATATATATGATTCTCTTCTAGCACTTACTACATACAGGAGTTAAGGTCCCTTATCTTAATTTATTTATATGATCGTGGTGGACTATATAAGAAATCGAACGCGCAGCACAATTGATCAATCGATATGGTAGGTGTAATATTATGAGCACTTGAACCTCTGTACTTGTCGAGAAACAGGTTGTGTATGGGGTTCCGAGGCGTCAGGATAAGGTCTCTTGCAGTTGCCAAGGCTAAAATTGTGCACCTATTGGGCACCTTGCCACACTAGTGGGAAAATCGTTTGCTTGTGTAACAAAACTGCCCTCAACCCCCATCGTCCATCGTTACCAGCACAATAACACATAACAACCCGAGAGGCTTCGCCTCCCCCCATTTCAACTGGTCCATGTCAAGAATCAGTGTACCAAAAGACAAAAATGTGATACTGTACCGTCTCATCCTTGTAACGCTTCTATCTTATTCTATCAATTTTCTTTGTCATGCACATATGCATGCCAAGAACAGAGTATTGTCAATTTTCTTGTGCATAGACATGGTAGTTGTAATAGTATGAGCACTTCTTTCTCTTTACTTGTTGAGAAACGGGTTATGCATGGAGTTGCGAGGTATCATTATATGGTTCCGGAGATGCTAAGGCTAAAGATGCATACCTGTTGTGCACCCTGCCTCACTAGTGGGCAAATTATTTGCTTGTGTAACAAAACTACCCTGAACCCCTATCGTCCATCATTACCAGCATAATAAGACATAGCAATCCGAGAGGATTCGCTTCCCTACATTTCAACTGGTTCACGTAGAAAATCAGTACCAAAAGAAAAATGTGACATTGTCTCGTCTCCTTCTAACTCCTCTTCTATCTTGTTTTGGAACAGAAAAATATATGCACTATGCATGCCAACAACAGAATATTGCCAATCTTCTTGTCCATATAGACATAGCACTAGTAGTAGTGGTTTTTGTTCAGAACAGCACACGGAAACTCAATAGCTAACTTATCTTTTCCCCAATCTTTTCCGCATTTTTTTTCTTGGATCAAGATTCAACTGCCCAGGGGTGACAAAGTTTATTGGGCTATCTGGAAGCTCAGGAGCAGATTATGTTCTACAAAGAAAAATTATTCGTTCACATGTCACATCATCTGTAATTATGATTGTACATGCTTTTCTTAAAATTTTGGGCATCCTGGGGAAGGGGAGTACAAGAAGCTGTGGAGCACATCCCAGAGGATGTCCTTTGTCAGGATCAGTAGACCTCACTGGTGCATCCGTGCATGCCCCGACTAGAGTTACTCTTCTTGCTGCTTTTGGCCAAAGATGTTTAGTGGTGGTTGCTGTCGGTAAACTTCTTTCTTCCGGGTAGTAATCCTTAGCCTATGTCTATGGGTTATTAGGTGTTGCTGCCTGCTTGGCCTGTGCCTATTGTTGTAAATTTTAAACAGTTGAATAAAATTCCTTCTGAAAATAATAGAGCCCAGCATAACCCCGTCAGAAAAAAGAAAACGAAATTTTACGTGTGACTCAATTTATAGACATTCTTGTTAAGCCAAGGGGCTAGATGATCATAGATACTTGTGGTCTGGTTTTAATTTTAAGTGCGGTGGCTACTTCTTGTACTAGATCTAATTAAGTACTTGTTTTTCTTTTGATGAGAAACAAGTTGTCCATGGGATTGGCGGGCATGAGGAATTGTTTTTTGCTGACGTGCACCTACTGTGCACTCTAGCTCGGTGCTAAGAAAATATCACCTGCTTATGAGTAAAGCTATCGGCCTAACGAGTCGAAGCATAGTGTAAAAAACCGAGCTTTATTCGAAATTGACACGTTTTTACCTCTCAAACAAACTAACCAGCACAATCTATCGAAGCAATTCTACCGGTGCCACGAGCCCGTTTACAAACTTTATTTGTAGCCGTTTAAGCTTTTTCTCTCCGGTTATCGTTTGGGCATCATCATATCATAGTGCTCCAACAATTACACGTACGAGTTTTCAGAAATAGCAATATTATTGGATGCACACATGCACTGTATACCACAGCAAGTACTCGATCTTACTCAGACCTTTATTACTTATTTATGACCCTTGCTTTACAACCTTCTACACACACACACACATATATATCTTCCCGACCGGTCCTTCTCTTTGATAGGAGTCTGAGTGTGAAGTGGAAGGGAGGTGGAGTTCATATCTAGAGAAGGAAATAGATGACATGCCATGATTCAATGTAACTCATGCTATTTGTTCTCTTTATTTCCTTAGAAAGCTGTCTTTCTTCAAAGTAACAAGGACAAATGTTTGTGCTACTCTACACATACATCACACCTTTGTATGGGGCTGGGAGGCATCGAGGAAAGCCATCGTGCACCGAACAAGATAGGATGTGCTTTCCTCAGCTCTCATGTGTCTGCATCTCTCGACACGGAGACGGAAACCTCTGGTTCAGCGACAGTCTCCCATAGATGAGGCCGTATGTAGTTCATTGTCCAGTATGGGCATGTATCTGTGTTGCCAGGTTTGACTCCATAAGCTTCAGTTCTTGATCATTATTCTCCGCTTGAGAGATATGTAGAGATTACAAAAAAAAAGTCCAAGCCAACCTCATGGGATCAATCAATGAAGTAAATTGAACGGAGTGTACCTCAATCTCTAGTATTTAGTCCATATAGGAGTTAAGGCTAATTTCGAAAAAAGAAGGGGAGTTAAGGCCCTTATTGCGTTAGACTACAGTGTAAGTACATGGATGTACAACACAAGTAATCAACCGACACGATAGGGGGCATATGCCTATTAGTGTGAGTACTTGTTGATGAAAATGTTGTTCACGATATTTTGGTTAGGACGCACCGGGAAAGATTTTACACACGACAGGACTTGAATTGCATGCGTGCTGAGCGCAGGTCATTCCGCTTCTTCGAGCGTTCTGAGAAAGGGCAAAGTGACAATTCTCAACCATGTCAAGAAACGATCGAGGTTGCTTCAGACTGCTACAATTGTCGGGCTGGGATGCTTTAGCCATTGTGTTTTCAGCTGTTTTCTTTTCGTGTTAGATCAAGTAATTTGTCCTCATCTCAAAAATAAAAAGTAAGATGTTCCTTTCACTTGAAAAAAAAATCTGGTCTAAGTAACAAAAGTATCCCCTTATATATTGCAATGGTACTATGGCAATGCCACATTACAGATGTAAATAATAATTTTTTTCTTTCAATATAGTGTATGTTATTACAACATAGAAGAATATCAGAGAAAATGGACTCCATATACTTTTGTTTTGTGTAACTTGTGAAAATTGTTGAATTAATTAGCAATTTTTGAATTAATCTAATCCAGAAAAGCATCATGACAAATGCACAAATGAGATAAACCAACTCAGGCGAACTAGACATGCAACTCAAAACTAAACAACAGACTAGCATGTCTATCTCACTTGCATCAAAAGCAAAACAGAACCACAGAAGGCCTAGGAGCACATATGTGGGAATAGCAGCAGCGAACGATCCAGTGTTGGCGTCAGTAGCCATGGCGATGAAGTCCTCGTAGTCGAAGCAGTCGCCCGACGACGAGGAGGCAGTCGAGGCAGCCGTGCAGTCGTCGATCGTAGCCGAAGTAGTCGTCTGACGCTGAGGAAGCAGCGAGCAGTCGCGCCGAGACGCTCCCCAAAAACCTTATCGCCCCTCACCCGATACAGGTTCTCGAGAGGCGGGGTTCCGGAGGCCTGCTCTCCCGTGCAGCCGTGTACATGGTCGCGGGGATGGGAAAAACCTGAAGACAGCGGCAGCAAAAGGAACGGAGACGGCGGCGGTGGAAAGCGTGCGCACGAGGAAGCAGATGCAATCTAAGCGTGACGATAAGCACGGGTAACGCGTCCGTTAACAACTCGTGCAAAAACTCTGTCCTGAGTGGCAAAAAATTCACGCACAGATTTAGCTCGGCTCGGCTCGATCACGAAACGTAACGTGGCGTGGCGGGCGGCGGAGGAGGAGTGCGCGTGAACTAGTCCTCTTCTCAAGCCTCAAGGAGGTGGGCAACACAACTCCTTATAAGTTGGTCTCCCTCCACCTCCACTAGCAATATGAGACTAAACTTCCACTCATGCCATCCAACCAAATGGGCCTTTGAGATTTTCCAGGAATTAATTGGAACATGGGCTTTAGGCCTATTAATTCTAACAAAAATACCATCCATAATCCATGTCCCCTCTAGCCAAAATGCGGGCGTATTCGCAACCAGTTACCTAAACACCACTGTGAGCTACCAACAGCTAACGAGAAGAGGAAAAGACCCAATCATGGTTGACAGTTCACGCCAAGAATCGCAAACATCACTTAGTTAATCATTTGGTGGTGTCGTACATTCTTCTTCCCTGCTTAACGAGGGAGGGACGGGAAGACGGGGGTTGGAACCTTGATGGGGTGCTTCTTTGACGTCAAGGCAGAGGTAGGGGTGGTGGTGGCGGCAGCTGCAACAATTACTGCTTTCGGAGGCAGAGTGGAGCCGACATCGGCGATGCGTGGCCACAGGGAAGAAGGACATTGGCGATGTGGCTGCCGACAGTGTTGTTTTTGGGCGAATCCTATATGATGTGCTAGATTACAAAGGGTTCATGTGCCTCCCTGCCTCTTGCTGCAGCTTGGTTTATTTTGAGCGTAATTTTGAATTTTTACCGATAGTCTTGAATTTGGTTCGTGAGACTTGCCATTCAGGAGAATGAATTGTGTATTCGAGGGTGCCGTAGTAAAACGTGCATGTTGTTAGATTTGTATGGATGATAGTAGGAGGCCGGAATTAGACTATACCTACCAAGAGTATTAGGTTTGGCTAAATACTTATTTTCCTTTACTTGTTGAGGAACACGTTGTGCATGGCCATTTACGGTTGGGAGGCATCGAGAAAAAGATCTTATATAGGACATGACAAAAATTGCAGGCCTGTTGTGCTGAGAGCGGGGGTCATCCCGCTTACTCTGGAGTTTTGAGAAGGGGCAAAGCGACAATTCTCAACCACCCTAAGAAACGAGAGGTTGCTTCGGGCTCGGCTGATGTTGGGCACGGATGCTTTAGCCATTGTATTTTCAGTCCTTTCCTTTGTTGGATCAAGTAAGTTGTTCATCATCTCAAAAACAAATAGTAAGTTGTTCCTTTCACTTGAAAAAAATTGGCCTGAGATGCAGATAATAATTTTTGCAATGGTACTAGGGCAATGCCACATTCTGAGATGTAAATAATAATCTTTGCTTTGAATATAGTGCGTGCTATTGCAACATACAAGAATATCACAAAAATAGCATTCCCATACAAACATGTTTTGTGCAACTTGTGATCGTATACTGTCCATCTATAGTATCGATTACATTTTGGAAAATAGCAGAGAAAATGACATGTATATAGATAACTATTATAGTAAGGCTCATCTAGAACACCTCATCACAGACGGTCTAGAGTTTATCACAGACGGTCTTCATCAAAATTAACGGACATGTTTATTTTCAAATCTTCTGCCATAAGTAGTATGTGATAATTGGACTGAAATCACATACGTTTTCTTTTTTGACCTGTCTCTGATGAGTCTGGACCACACAGACCTAACAAAAAAATTGTTCTCCCTACCTCTATATCCACCCTCCCTACCTATTTCCCCTCCCACGCCACCCCTCTTGCTGACGACCCCTCACGTCAACGACCCCTCTCACCGACAACCCCTCACGCGCCACCCCTCACACTGATGGCCTCTCTTGTCGATGACCCCACTCTCCTCAAGCCGCGTGTCAAGTCCTCGGTCGGCGACCCCGCCCCCTCCTGCCTCGTCCTTCCCTGCCAGTGACCCCGTGCCTCCTCTGCACCTTCGATGCTGTAGCCCGCAAGCTCGCGGTGGCCAGATCTAGCAGTGGCACTCCTCATCCTCGTGTTCGGGAGACCGGATCCGTCGGCGACATGGTCACTACCGGCAGCCATGACAGCGTGCTGGTAGCCGTGGGTGTTGGGGAACGTGCTACGCAAAATAAAAATTTACCGTACATGAACCAAACCAAGATCTACTATCGAGGTGCAGGCAACGATATCATACCTTCGCCGATCACGTCAATGCAGCGGAGAAGTTGACGATGTCGATGAAGTCCGCAGACTCCCGCAGCTAGGTTATACCTCCCAGCCGCGAGAGTGATCTCCTCGCGAATAGTTCGCCTGATCAAACGCCAAAGTGTACGACGTCTCCGAGGTATCCACGCGTACCGGATCAGCGACACCGCGGTAATGTGTGGACCAGCACACAAGAACAGCGGGGATCTACAAGAAGGAGAAGCAGCAGCGCGCCGGCAGCTGAACTAGATCCAATCTAGAAGGGAGAGGAAGAGGAGGCTGCGGCCAATCTAGAGGTGGCGGCTGCCTAGGGTTTCGGCCAAGGGGCTAGGGCTGCCTTTGGGGCTGCTTGGGATGCCCTTTGAGGTACCCTGCTCCTCTATTTAAAGGGGGTGGGGCAGCTCTCTCTGGGAAGGTGGAGTTCTACTCCAGCAGGAACTCCCTGATGGAGTTGGAGTCCAACTCCACCAGAACCTTCTAGAACCTTCTAGAAACCTTCTAGAACCTTCCGATACTTTCCGGAACACTTCCGGACATCACCGGAACCATCCGGGACCTCCCGGAACACTTTTGAGATCATCCGAAACACTTTCGGAACCATTCTCTCTCGTTCTCCATAAATCGTACCATTCCTAAATGTCGCTATAATGTTAAGCGTGTGACCCTATAGGTTAGAGTATATGTGGACATGTCCGGAACACCTTCCGGTCAATAATCGTCAGCGGGATCTGGACACCCATAACGACTCCCACATATCATCGAAGATCTTTATCGAGCGAACCTCATATTACCGCATATCATCCTTTTGCCTCACGATACATTACACAACCCGAGGCGAGACTTTTATGGTATCCCTGTGATCAACTCTTTGATCACTATACCTAGTTATCCTCGTTACCGGTTTGTACTCTTTTCTTGTTTCCGTATTCCGGTGTCCCATGACTAACCCTTTAGTCACAATACCTGGCCAGGCGATGCTGGACACCGTAATACCGAGTGGGCCCAGAGTGTATCTCTCCATCGCCAGATGGGCAAATCCCAGTTTTGACATATCTTGAACCACGATATATTTTCTGGTGTATCTGAAAGTCACATTTATAATTACCCAGTTACGGAGTAACGTTTGATGACCCCAAAGCGACCATACGGTATCCGGGTCTACGATATTCTCATGGTCTAAGGACGCAAGTAAACGTTAACACATAATGAGAAGATACTGACAATATATTGACGAAGTGATCTCGCAGTATCTCATAAGGGGGTCTACCCAACACCATTGTTACCCTAACAATGTGTTCCCATTATTGCCGGTATCCTTGTTACATTAACAATGCCCATGATCAGGAAAACAAGACCATCAACAATACATGAGCTAGTCCAGAGGCCTGACTAGAGATCTGAATAGTGTTTATTATTCCACACGTGCAATTAGGTTTTTCTCTGAATCTCATATCCAAGAACCAATGCAATACTAGCATAGAACATAAACTTAATCATGAACATGAAAATAGAATAATAACAACTTTATTATTGCCTCTAGGACATATTTCCAACAATTGGTCACTCAAAAGACCATTGATTTTAAATTCATAGAAGACAACAAAGAATACTTCCCAGGCATCATCGAGGCTTGTGAGAAGTTGGATGTATTGAGGTTAATGAAGGTGAATCAAGCATATTGTCCGGAGCACATTCGGTAATTCTATGCAACTGTACATTTCTATCATGATGAGGAGAGATCTCTATCTTGGATGACTGGACCTCACATGTACAAGAAGCCCTTTGCTCTCTTTGCATAAGTGCTTGGTTACTCGTTTAGATTTGATAGAGACAACCGTGGCGTCCGTATTCACAATCAAGACTATGCTAGTAAGGATGAGCTTAGGTTTTGCTATGGACCGGGGAGGATCAACATTGGGTTCACCAATGACATGCTGCCTTTCTATGATGTCATGTACAAGCTCTTTCGGCAATCCATCGGTGCAAAGGTTGGAGACACTATAACTGTGAGAGGGCCTTTGATCAACCTCATGCTCTACACAAGGCCGGAGAAGCAAACTCGCATTGATGTGATGGATTTTCTCTATCAAGAGATGAGGCTTGTGGTGATTGAGAAGATGTCTCCTACATATGCTCCCTACATTGAGGCCTTTATCATTAGAGCCACCTCTCCCGCAATTCTCGAGACTGCTCCGAAGCAAAAGCATGGGTACTTGAGGCCTACTGCTTGCCACTCACCTACCAAGGACACCACTACTACCTCTAAGAAGGGAAAAGAGATTGAGCATGGAGCCTCTTCTAGCCAACCCAAGAAGAAGGAAAAGAAGAGCAAAGCTATGAGGGCTCTCAAGTCTATCTCTGGGTATGTCAAAGTTATTCATGTCCGTCTGCACAAGTTGAATAAGCGCGCCAAGAAGAACTGTGAGAGTCTAGTTTCAACTACTAGACCCCCCTGTATACATCCTCGTCAGTCCAGGATCATGCTAACGGTACACAGGTGAAATGAATAACATGGCATGCATTCAAAGTTTAAAAAATTAATTGAGTACAATATGCCACATGGCTTGCAAAGTTCCATGTCTAACGACATTTATTACATCAGAGGAAACAGCGGAAAATAAAAGCGAAACAGCTCTATCCGTGCCACAAGCAATTGACAGAAGCCGCGTGACCTATTCTTCGGGCTCATCATAGAAGAAGTCTTCATCAGCTCCTTCTTCAGCATACTCCTCTACACACCACCACAAAAACATGCACGATGAGTACTTCACGTACTCAGCAAGCCACCTGGCGGAAGATGGTCCTACCATACTATATGCAAGGCTTCAAAGGAAGGCTTTAGGGTTTATTTGCATAAATGCGGTTTTAGTTGAAATATTAGGGTAGATTCGAAGGCATCTTTTTGAAGTAAAATAATTTTATTATCAGGGGTGATTTTCAACAAGTGTGGTCCACGACCAACGCATTCGAGCAAGGAACTCCCGCCTTAACTCGACCATAGGTTTCATCAGCATAGGGGTAGAGGGAAAAAGCAAGGGGAAGAGGGACAGGTCCTTTTCATCAAGAATGAGTCATGTGCTGTCCATAACCGTGGACACGGCTAATCAATTAGTTTATTACTCTGCAGAGTTTGTATACTTTACCCACATGACACAATCCCGCCTTGTTGCCACTAGCCGTCGCCAGCATTACAACAGGGAGATTGTGACGAGGTCTTTTAGCTAGATCCCCCTAAGGTGTGACATGCCCACCGGGTCTGGCTCGAAGTCGAGAATATGTCCCCGCACTCCGGTCCCCCCATCTGTGCCGAGGGTCCTCGTAGCTACGTCCACCCCTTCTGCGGTACGGCAACATCGGCACCAAAGGCTGACTAACCTATGACCAAGCCATTGCCCATATAGCATGTGGTTGCACTATTGACACACTTCTCTAACTTCAAGACTTCAGCCTTAAGTGGTACGGACGACCAATGGTTCCTTTAAACCGGCCTTCTGCCGGTAGGACAACCATATGCTCCTTCATCACATGATCTAGCTGTCGCCCGCACCATATTAGATGGTAAGTTTCACCCAGAGTAGAATAGGAAGAATAGAGAGAGAGAGGGAAAACATCGGGCATCCGGCCCTAGCTCAGCGAGCTCAACAAGTTTCAACAAGGATTATCGATCCGATATTCATTCCTCCGTAGAGGCAAAACAAAACACCCTAAAGATGAATTAAGCATGGCTAAGCATTCTCTACTCTATTCAGAATAAAACCTATTATACTACTCAGGGTATCAAGTAAAAAGGGCGACAAGCGGACAGGGTAAAAGTGTGTCAATCGACACGCTAACTACTGGATTAAAACAGCATGCATGTTTGTGACAAAATATTAATGACTTCGAAAATATAGGATCAAGTATGATCAAGAAAAGGGACATGCCTTCGTGGTAGCACTCTCCTTCTTCAGCTGCTTCGGTCTCCAGGTTGGCCTCTTCACTCCCTATCGTCATAACAAAACGAGTGCAAGCAAATAAATAACCAAATCCAATAAGAATAACTCGGAAGCAACACGAGAAGAAGCACGACGAAGGTAAAATGAGGTGGAATGGAACGATGGCGCGATAGCGTTATCGCGAAGAAGATAGAAGCTAGGTCTTCTAGGATTGGCCATAACCATATATAACACATATATATATATAAAGATAACATCTATCCCTTACCGGGTATTTTAACAGGTATACATATATATAGACACAACATGCACCTTAATATGCTAGTAATCATGATAAAAGGACAAAACCATTCACAATTAACCACAAATAAATATTTAGGTAGGCCCTAAATATTTATAATGGTTAATAATAGTAGGGAATAAATTAACCACATCTAATCATATTTACACATGCTTTCCTATTATTTTAAAGACTAGAAATTAAGCTAAAAGCTATTCTCTATCATTAACATGAACTAATTAAACATGGAACATCTTAGAACATGATAACAGTACTGGAACAGTACCAAAAGTGATTTAATAACAATTTTTAATCTGAACATTAATTAATTAAGGCAATTACTAGCATTTCTAGTGTAACAATTAAGTAGAAAATACCAATTATCATCAATAAATCATACAATTGGAATCTCATGTCATAATACCAATTCCAGAGACATTTCATATTTGCAAGTGTTCTGGAAATATAATTTAAGTAATTATAACTATTTTTCTAAGCATGAAAATTACACTAAAAGCATGGTAAAGCATTATTTAATCATGCCAAATGAGTTATCATGACTTGAAATCATCCCTAAAATACAACATGATTTATTGGGTTCTGAAAATGGATTTTTAATAGCTAAAACAGATTTATAAAAAAACTATTACTAAAACAGAATTTAAATAACAATTTTAAATAGATTTAGGACACATCTTGATTTCTATAGCCCTAACAATTGCAGGAAAAATGTTTTAGTTTACATGGTAAATGAGTTCTAGGGTTCTCTGATCCTAAGAAAAAATTGAATAAAAATAACAGAGGGCATTACTATTTTTAATAATTAAAATAAATCTTATTTTAATTCTAGAAAATTCTACACTAATCCAAAAATTATGAAAATTTCTAGAAGTACTCCCTATCATACTAGTAATCTACAAAAAAAGAATCACTTCAAAATAATCAACCAGTACAAAGTTATCACGAAATTAGGTCAAATTTCACCCAAATTTAAATATAATTCAAAATCCAGTGGTCGGATTAATAATCCAATCGCACCATTGGATTCATGGGGTTCTAAGGGTTCCATTTTAGTATTGAGATCTAAGATCGGACAAGGATTGGATGAATCCAAAATTTGGACACAGGGGTGGCAACATAGCTACTGTACAGGGGTTACTGTACATGCGAACATTGTAGCGCGAGTACTGTAGCAGTAGGGTTTGGGGATGAATCAAAACATGGTTACACAAGATGGAGGTGGATATGCGCAAAATTGGTTGAGGGGTTTATATGCGCGAAATTAGTTGAGGGGTTTTGATCTAGGGGTTGTGGGGAGTTTACCTCGGGAAAGGATTGGAGAGGTACTCACCGTGCATGGAGAAAACGAGGAGAGAAGGAGATTGCTGGATTGAGGAAGATGTCACGGTACGATCGATGTAGAGGAAGAAGCTCCCGGGTTTTTGCAGTAGGAGATGCACGTCGGCGTGGGGAAGCTCCAGCAGCAAAGCCTTGGTGTAGGGGTGCGTCGGTGTGGCCGGAATTCCTCGCCGGAGTTGAGGAAGATGAAGAAGTGGTGGAAGAAATTTTGGTGAGGAAACAAGGGGGAAAAAGCATGGGGGAGGGGGCCTTTTCATAGGGGAAAAGGAGGGGAGATGAAAGGGCTGCAATGCACTAATTAGTAGCAATTAGCAACCAGAATAATCAAAAAGGAAACGCCGGAATTAAGCGCTGAAGAAACGGCCGGACGAAAAACCAATCGGCGGCGGCATAATCGCGCGCGCGGCGCGCTACGCACGCGCCCGTGCTCGGCAACAGCGGCCGCTTCGGCTGCCTTGCTAGGCCTGCCGGCGCCCCCTAGCAGCCCAGGAGGGGCCTGCTCGGGTGGCCTGGCCACCGGCCCAAGGCGCAAGGGGGGCGGCCTGGCAGCCGGCCCAGGCGCTGGCCCAGGCGGGGCGCCCTAGCGGCCTGCTGGCCCAGCACGGTGGAGAGGCGGGGCGGCCTGCTGGGCCGGCCCAAGAGGAGGGGGCGACGGCCCAGGGGAGAAGGGGAGGCGGGCCGGACGGGCCGGGCTGAGGGGGAGGCGGCCGGGCTGGGCCGCCGACGGCGGGGCGGGCCGGGCTGAGCCCGGGTGGGGCCCGATAGGGAGGGGAAGTGGGCCTTTTGGCCTAGGCCGGATAAGAAAACACCTTTTCTGATTTTAAATAAATGCAGAAAATCCATAGGGGCTTTTAAAAATACCATAGCACTTCCAAAAATTCCACAAAAATTTCACAAAATCAAATTGAGCATGGGGAACTCAATAAAAATATGTTTGAGGCAAATTTTCCAATGATGATCGATTTAAAAATCAAAAACACACTTATTGCTTCTCAAATTAATTCATATAGTTGAATTAATTTGAAATAAAATCCAATAAAAATACATATTAGCATATTACATAGTTGCACATCCTCTTTCCTTTTAAAAAAATTTCAAGCCCTCAAAAATCAAGGATGTTACAAGAACTCTTGTGTGATCGCAAGAGTGGAGAAGACGTTGCCCATGGATCCGAGGAGTTCGAGAGTGACTTGAAAGTTCTTGAAGATCCTTTTGAGAGTGACAGTGATGAAGAACAAGATGTGCATGAATCGTCTGCCCCTGCTCATGATGATGAAGATGCAAGCGAGGAGGACGACAACGATGACGAGGAGACGGATGATGATGAGTAATCCTTCGGGTGGCGATAGCATCGCTCACGTTCTCTCCTTTTTGGTGTCTAGATGCCAAAGGGGGAGAAGTGGAGTTCTACTAGGTTTTCTCGTGGTTGTTGGGTGTCTATGGGTTATTTGCATGATCACAAGCCCTCGTTTTTCGCTTTGATTCTTATTGGGCTTGTGAAACTCTTTATTATGTACCGTACTCTATATTGTGTGGTTGTGTGACTTGCTACTCATATGCTTAAATTATTGTATGGATGATGGATGAGACTTGCTTATGCTTTAATATCATGGTTTGTCGCTAAGGTGGCTTATGGTGTATATTCTTTACCTTAGGTTATCCATGATATCATGTTTATGTCTCATATGTCTCATGCCATGCCTTATTGTTGAGTAATGATATTGCATATCATATATCTTGTCACACACACCATGTGTTAGTGAGTTTGTGCTTTATGTTTATTGCCACACTCTCACCAACTTGTGCAAAGGTGTTATCTTTTTTTTCATATCGTACATTTTGCACCACCCCATGGTTTCTAAAGACTTAAGGGGAGTTTCATCAAACTCTATATTTGTGCACTTTGCATTCAAAAGCGAAACTATTCAAATAGTGCACAAATCTAGGGGGAGCTCTCTCTATATCCAAAGAAACCAAAACCTTCACTTTATAAAACATTTAATGTAAGCTCTAATCATGGTTGTCATCTACCACCAAAAATGGGGAGATTGAAAGGACGTTTAAGCCCCTACGTGGGTTTTGGTGTAAATGACAAATGATTAGGGGACTAACCATGTTTACGAAGTGTATCAACAGATGTTAGTACAATAGTTGATAAGCAAAGGTGGTCGGTGACCCCCTAAGCAAAATGGAGAGAAGAAGACAGCGTATTTAAATTATGCATTTTACCTTTTGAGTCATAGGAAAGCCGGACTATTAAGAGGGGTAATGTGATGAACAAGAGGGTGGTAACAAATTTCTTATGAGATCTTTCATCCATAACCCATGTTCAAGAAAAACTCCAGGAGAGAGCAAGTGAGAAACCTCATTTTATACCCTGCCTTTACTCTCTGTATGTATCTGGATGTAGGTCCGAAGGTTCCGGACAGAACCTCCGGGTGGTTTGGAATCCGGATGCTTTCCGGATGGATTTCCGGACGAGTCCAGTAGCCTCTGGACTCGCCCGGAAGGCTGTCCTCCGGACAGCCCGAAATTCAAGTTGGCCCGGAGTCTGGGTCCGGAGGTTCCGGGCTGAACCTCCGGGCGACCTTGTTTCCGGATGGATTCCGGATGGAGTTCTAGACGAGTCCAGTAGCCTCTGGACTCACCCGGAAGGCTGTCCGGAGAACAGCCCGGACCATGCGCGCAGAGCCCTAACGAGCAGATTTCGGGGGGCCTATAAAAGGCCCACCCCTTCTTCCCCAAGGGGTACCCAACTTGAGCTTCTTGAATACCTCTCTCCTCTACCATTTTGAAGCTCCTAAGCTTGAGGATCTCCTCTCCTAGTGCTCAAATCCCATCAAGCCTTTGAGGGAAAAGAAAGAGGAGCCCTAGATCTACAATCCCACCAAGCCAAATTTGAATCCCCTTGAGTTCATCGCTTTGCTTGTTACTCTTGGGATTTTGGGGATCTCTAGATGGTTGTTGTCTCCCGGAAGCTTCCAAGGTGTGGATTTGTGCTCTGGGATCATTTGTGAAGGTTTGGAGGCCACCTCAAGGTCTACCACGAGTTGCTTGAGCTCGGGCTTGGTTTGCCGAGGCTCAAAGGAGAAGAAGGTGAGACTTTGTGTCGTGAGGTGCTTTGTTTGGCCTCCGCCTCTCCAACGAAGATTAGCACCCCTCCCAAGGGTGTGAACTTCGAGTTAAATCTTCGTCTCTAACTTGTGGTTATTTCATTTTCATATCTATATTGTGCTTGTGTTGGGTAGCTAGTACTCCTTGTGTTATCCTTGAGCTATTTGTATCTTGTCATATAGGTTGACTCACTTAGTTGCACATTTAGAGAATTTATATTCCGCACTTCCCTAAAAGCAACCAAGAAAAGGTTAAAATTTGTAGTCACCTATTCACCCCCCTCTAGTCGACATCTTTGATCCTTCAAAAGACAAACAAGGTTTGCAAGGGTTGAGCAAAGGTTGACGTCCAAGACCTCCCCTAGTCCCCTATATATAGGGTCCACAGGCACCTGACCGTTACACTCATGCCACGTAGGATTAAGTGAGTCACCAATGACAAGCACCGGTGACACAGCTAACCTCAATGCACAACGGTAACAAGGCTTCAGGCAGACCGACACCTGTGTCACCGGTGGCTAACACAGGTGAAACCCTAACTGACGTAGACTCCCTACTCAGTCTGGCCTTGGCACATTACATGCCCTCAGCGCACACAATAAACTCTGATGCTTAACAGGAGAGAACCTCCAACAGTTTTCTGACTCAGCAGACAAACCATTGCGGTGCAGTTCCCTTAGCATTTTCAAGCTCTCCCCTGGCACAGAGGTGTACCTGAGTCATAGAGCGGTTATTCATCGGTGACACAGCTGTGCCACACAAGTAACTATGGCTCTAGGGTTTTAGGAAGCTAGCACAGCAGTGTACTAGCACAACCTAGTTTCACACTTGTGCAAAACTGTTGCTACAAAGTCACTGACCTCAAGGCATCAGTGCCACTGTTCAACACTCTGAGCATTGAGCATAAGAACTTCCAAATGAGCTTGCAGCTTCATCCTTCTTGATAGTACAGGTGTTACATAAGGACTCAAAGAAACTAGCAAACCTAGGCTTCAACTTCCACCAACTATAGTCAAGGCTCTTGACGCATCAAGCAACCATCACCTTGCTTGCTACTCCTAGCACAGCAACCGCTTCTTTGCAGCTGTGGCACAGCTACCTAGCACAGCTATTTTCTTGACCTGAGTAACCATCCTTATATATTTTTTGTGGTCATCCTTCCTAGATGAATCATTCTTCCTGGAACCTAACTTTTCTATTAACACTCAAAGTAACTGTTAGATCCCAGTTGAGTTGCCATTAACCATCAAAACCATTTAGGGGCCTAGATACTCTTTCATAGTGCTCAACACTTTGAAAATCCTCACTCCTTTTGGATCTCTCTCTCAAGAACAAGTGCTCTTAGCTTTGGAGGAGGAGAAATGGCTCTCTTGAGTGCAGGAAACGATTTCCCAAAAAGTTGGAAGTGAATGGGGAAGGAAGGGTATAAATAAACCACTCACAAAAACTAGCTGTTGGAGTTTGATTTAGCACATCCGGACATTTCGAGCTACTTAGTCCAGACACTCTGGGTATACACATCCCAACGGTCACAAGACACCATACTACAACCGGATATTCCGGGTATGCCAGATACTCCGGGCACCTACGCGAGAGTGGTCCATCTGGGTATTGGACACCCGGACAATCCGGGCTAGGTTGGACACTCCGGGCATCAACCCGAGAGCACCTCACACATAGGTCTGGACACACAGACATTCCAGGAATGGCCGATTACTCCAGGTACGTACCCGAGGGCGAACTTCTTAGCGCCAAAGCAGTCGGACATTCCGGCCCGGGGGGCGGATACTCCGAATACTCAAAGGAAACTAGATTTTGGCTAAGTGTACGTGGCAAATTTGTGGCTCCAACACGAGAAGACTATTGAGCAATTTAGCACTGAGCTTTCTCACCAGCGTGTCGGCACACCCACCTTTATAGTGCGGCATTCCTATACTCAAAAGAATAAATCTAAACCTCATAGAGTATGAAATCTATAGAAATCTTCAATAGAACATACGCCGTCTCCTTTCTTCACCTTTTAGGGGTCATCAATGCTGATTGTACTTCACAATGGAGACTAAAACCTGATTGTGCACTCATTACAAATGTTAGTCCCTTAATCGTTCATCATCTATCACCAAAACTCAATTAGGGGTCTAGATGTAATTTCAAATGTGTCTGCAGGTGACAGATTGGTCCTAATCAATTCAATTTTATGCAGTCTTCTAATGTTTATGATGTCCTTCGTCGAGCTACCAAAAGGAGTGAGGAAGCACCTCGATTACTATCACTCTCGGTTTTATTGGCAGAGCGACAACCTTAAGCGCAATAACTTCTAGTTAAATGGAGCATTCCGTGTTGGCTGAAAGATCAAGGGAGTTTGGGCATTCAAAATTTAGAGCAAAAGAATATCCGCCTCTTGAGAAAATGGATGTTTAAGTTACTAAACAAGGATGGTATGTGGCAGCGTCCACTATAAAATAAATACCTTAGGGGCCAAATTCCATTGTGGGGACTCCCAGTTTTGGTTAGGCTTGATGAAAGTTAAATGCCTCTTTTTCCAAATGGGCATGCTGCAACTCCAAAAACAGACATCAAATCCGCTTCTCGAAGGATACATGGCTTGGCAACATACCTCTATGAATGCAAATATCCGATCCTATATAATGTGGTTAGAAGGAAATATGCCATTGTGGGACAAGTCCTCCAATCCAACCCTTTAAACTTAGAATTTTGGAACCTTAACTGGGCCTAAATTGATGGCTTGGAATGAACTAGCTTCTCGTGTAGCCGCAATTAATTTGCTAAACGGCGAGGATAGATTTATTTGGTCCCTAGATCACACTGGTTCCTTTTCCATTCAGTCTATATTCAAAGTGTTGATGGACTCCAACAGAAGGTTTGGGCACAAACATTTATGGAAACTAAAAGTCCCACTAAAGTTAAAGATTTTTATGTGGTATGTAGGCAGATGTGTGGTACTGACAAAAGACAACCTTGCAAGGTGACAAGGGAGTAAATTTTGTTCCTTTTGTGATCAAGAGGAAACCATCTAACACTTGCTTTTTTAGTGCCCGGCTACTAGACTTGTCTGGGGAGTTGTCCATATTGCTTTTAATTTAGAACCACCAACGGATTTTGTTAATATGTTGAGCAATGATTGTGTGGGCAGGACGTACTTAAACATCTCTAATTTTAGTTGGGGCATTTACACTATGTTGGTCTATTTGGTTAACACGTTACGAGGTTGTACATCTCTAATTTTAGTTGGGGCATTTACACTATGTTGGTCTATTTGGTTAACACGTTATGAGGTTGTTTTTGACAAAGAGATTTTTCACCATCCAATTCAGGTGTGGCAGTTTGTTGTGGTCCTAGGGACCCTTGAAGGGAACGGGTTATAGGAGGCAGTATCAAACGGAGCCGGTGACTGTCCGACAGAGCTATTCTCGTCTAGTTGTTGGTGCAGGGCTTCAAGGATGTGATATGTCTTTTTTGCCTCTTTTCTTATAGTTGTTTTAGAGATACTTTATGTGCTAGTTTGTGAGTATTCTCTATGTCACCCGTCGTGGTGGACTTCGACATTTGCAATTATGAACTTTGATAGGTTATGTGCATCTTCTTCATGCAGAGAATTGGAGATCAATAAAATTCTTCCGTTTAAAAAAATAGACTTGATCTAGCGACAGTCACCATATAGAATCTTTCTTTAGGAGTGCAACTTGTAACTCCCGGCCATACGTTCAGAGTCTTTGGAGAGCCTAGGCTCCCCTTAAACACAAGTCGTCTACGTGGTTTTCTTTTCTGAAAAAGAAGAATTTGTTGCTCTTCCAACTCCCTGTGGTTAATTAGCTCAACAAGATCTTTTTTGGAGTTCAGATCAGTTGTTATGCGTCAATGTACATACCCCTCTATCATATGTGCCAAACACCTTCTAATGTGATGATGTTTTGCTAGATAGGTATATATGGTATAATGTTTTGCTGTGGTTATGAAAGCAGCGGCTTACACCTTCAAGAGATGAGGTCCGATAGAACTGGTGGTACTCGGTGAAACAAAACACTGCACAAGACGGAAGCTAAGGGTTTCAATGCATCTTACTCATTCTTCACTCAAACTAGTCATCGCCCTGTGTATCTACACATGGGCTAGTAATTTTGAATAAAATTTGTCCAAATTATAAATATGTGAAACACTTAGGATTATGCTTTTGCAGTTATTATATAAAATATGTAATAGTTTTCTTTTCCTCGATCGATTGTATCTCTTATGTTGTTCTATTGATTGAAGTGACTGTCCTACATGTATTTTCTCAATTATAATTTCTTTTATTTCATATTTTATTCAATTAGTTTCCTCTGTCCATTGTTCTACTGATTGACGCATGTGTCTTTTACGGACTTTATAAATCAAAATTATTTTTATCTCAGATTTATTTTGTACGCTTAGTTTTAAAGCATAGTAATCATAGAGTCCACGCGAAAAGACTGCATCCATACTAATAAAGGACAATTTGGACTATGTGCAATTGTGCCCTCACGTGCATCGCAGCCACGAAGTCGAGATCTAACTGCTTGCGGTGGGTGATTCGAAGGAAGCCTTCTACTAGTAAATATATACTATATGATTGGAGTTTAGAGTTCATTTTACAATATATTTTTTTATTTTTTTCCTTTTCTCAAAGAAATGTTAGGGCAGATGACTTCTATTATCAGAGACTTTTGGTGGACAGGAGTTACAGAAGATATCACTACTAAACCGCTCTATCTTAGAGCTTGGGCTAAAATATGCAAACCGAAAGCGCACGGAGGATTAGGTATTCGAGATTTAGGAGCAGTTAACAAGGCCCTTTTGGCTTCAGCAGCTTGGCGTATCTTAACTGAAGATCAAAGTACAATAAGTCAGGTTCTTAAGGCTAAATACTTCCCTCACACATCTTTCTAGAGAGCCACAGAAAAAGTCCCTAAATCAGCATTCTGGACCTCCGTATTAAAGGTAAGACCCACAGAAAAAGTCCCTAAATCAGCATTCTGGACCTCCGTATTAAAGGTAAGACCTACTATTATCCAATCTTGTGAGTATCAATTCTATAGAGGAAATACTAATATTTGGAACACTCCGTGGGTTTCCTTTTGGCATAACATCCATGACCATCTCATAATTCAACCTCTAGGATCTGTTTACCCCAATTGTATTTCAGACCTTTGGATTCCGGGAACCAAAAATTAGAATGTTCAATTAATCACAAATCTCTTTGGTAGCAGTAATGCTAATGCTATAACTAAAATTCCTGTTCATCAAGGAGATTGCTGTGATAACCTAATCTGGAAACATACTTCTTCAGGTAAATGTACAACCAAAAGTGCTTATCAAAACTTTATGCCTAACTGTAATGCTATTCAAAATATTCCTAGGCCTTCTTTTACGGATTCAATCAGGAAAATAATTGAACATACTTAGAAAGACAAGGCAATGCCACCAAGAGTGCAGGTTTTCGCTTGGAGAGCATTAAGGAATGTAATACCAACAGCTACAAGAGTGGCAGTAAGGTCTTCTTATGTTACACCGGATTGCAAGAGATGTGGAAAACTAGAAGACGATATGCATCTCTTTTTCTATTGTGAATTTGCAAGGGCAGTATGGTTTATTTCTTTTGTAGGTCTCAGGGTGGATGGTATGCACGAACAAGGATGCACACAACTTTCGGATGCTATAAACTTCATTTTGCAGGCATCAGGACATCAAAATACTTTGTCAATGATCTTCTTGATCCTGTGGTCTCTTTGGAAGGCAAGGAACGACTTCCTCTTTAATGATAGGGTATGGACACCTATGCAGGTTATACATGCAGCAAGAGCGTTACTCCATGAAGAACAGGAAAAAGGGGAAGATGGCCAACCTGCTGTTTATGCACAAAATATCAAGCCTACTCTGTTTTCTTTAAACTTTGATCCAAACAGGATTGAGCAAGGACCAAATATATTTTTGGATGCGGCTTGGAGAGGACATATGCCATCTTCTTTTGCAGGTGGAGGCAATCGAGCTAGACTAGGAGTGCTCATACAAGACAAATCATAGGAACAAAAGAAGACCATTTTTATTTCTGCAGGTACTAAGGCTTCATCAGCATTAGAAGTGGAGGCAAAAGCTTTGGAGCTTGCAGCATGGCTCGGTCATCTCCTGCACATGAAGAAAGTGAATTTCCTGATGGACAACCTAACTTTAGCAGAAGCTGCGGCAAGAGGAAATCCTGAGACATATGTAGGTCATTGGACTATAAAACCCTATTTGATCAAATACAATCAGTATACGGATCAAGCACAAGCAATGGCCTTCAAGATTAATCGTCAAAACAATGTGATGGCCCATAGACAAGCTCAAGAGGCTTTCAAAAAACATAATATAGGATCTTGTATTTTCACTTGTTCAGGGCAGAATCATAATGCTGATCATTGCCCGATAAAGACAATGTGCAGTTCTACACATTACTATCTGTAAAATGTATCTAAACCTGTTGGAGTCTGGAATAAAATATTTAAGTTCAAAAAAAAATTTACAATATTTTTTAGGTGGCTTGGAGGTTGCTCCTCTTGTCTTGTAGTCTTAAGTTCTTTGCAATCTTCGTTGTGGTGGACGATCCCTGGGTTGTTGCACTTTTTACAGAAGCCGTGTGAGTCTCGTCTGCGTTCCTGAAAATTAAGTATTTTTTTTCTCGAACTGCTAGACGGATGGATACTTGCTATGGAGCGTGCATACATGCACGGTGCATTTTCAGCATGTATATATATTGTGGTTTCCATGGCTGCCGCCACAGCACGCGCATAGGCCTCGCATAAATCGGTTTTATTTTTAGTTGTATATTGCGGTTCAAGTTTACTACGTAACATTTTGTTTTAGTGTTTTCTAGGCATAGATTACGTATGAGAGGAGAATCATGACATGTAAGTAACACACATGACTTTTGAGAAAGCTCGTGGACATGAATGATTTCTATATGGTGGTCCATCACACACTTTTGTCGAGTTGTTTGGGCGAGCCAAGCCTAAGTTTTATTGAGTTTCATTCGAAATTTACTCATTTTGATTTAAGAACGCCTTATTTATAGTTTAAAAACAATTTTAGTATTAAGCTAATGAGCTGAGCCAGAGAATAACCGAGTCAATCTTTAATTTTGAACTGGTTAACGGAAAGTATATGGTAGCAATTCTGAACAGGGACCACGAGCCCATTAACCATTTTTTTCTGGCCGTGTACATGTTTCTCTTATTATTGTTTGGTCACGACATCATGGTGATTCATTACTCGTTCTTAGACTGTAGCTGTATTTTAGCTAGGACGCACACGGCACACATCATACCATTGGTAGTCCTTTATACATATCTTCCACGGTCCTCCTCTTTTACAAGACTCTTGAGTGTGAAGTGGAAGGGAGGACAAATTCATACATGCTATTGGTCCAATGTGTTCCATCTTTTTATGTTATTCTTCGTTTCCTACAACTGCCTTTATTCAAAATAGCAAGGAAATGTTTTGTGCTACTTTGGACATACAGCTCACCTCTATGGGGTTGGGAGGCATCGAGGGAAGCCACCGTGGAATGAACAGAACTCGTATCACATTCGACGAAAGAGGGCTAGCTTCCTTGAATCTGCCTGGTCCGGACGCCGGCGGAGATGCAAGATTTCGGTGGTTATTCATTGATCTCTATTTAAGAGACTAATTAGGGCTAATAAAACTTAAACCCAGTCACACGTAATCATCAATGAAGTGAAACGAATCGGAGTGTCCTCTATCTCTAGTATTTACTCCATATTTGAGTTTTTTCTATTTCATTCTGTCCTTGTGGCACACTACTACATAATCACCAAGATGTACAACACAACTGCACAAGTGATCAACCGAAAGAGGTAGGGGGTAATACCGAGAGTATTAGGTGTAACTGCTTGCTTTCCTTTCCTTCTTGAAAAACATATTGTGCGTGGGGTTGGGAGGCATCGGGAGAAGATTTTGCAGACTACCGGACATGTACTGCACGTCTATTACTGAGAGCAGGTCTATCCGCTTCTTCTAGCGTTCTGAGTAAGGACTAAACGGCCATTCTCAACCACGTCGAGAAACGAGGTCGATCAGCTTGGTTACTTTAGCCACTTTGTTTCAGCTTTTCTTTTCATGTTCGGTTATATCTCCGATAAGTTACAATTTATCTTGTTATTAAGAAAACATGAGAGAGAATGTCAAACTCTACAGATAAATAAGTTCTCGATGGTTTGTTTATTCATCCTGTTACGCCGTGTGGTGAGATGGTGGGCAGTTGTGAGCTCAGAAAACAAGTTTTAAGGCAACAAGCTAGTCTCCAGTAGTATTTGGTTGTTTCTTACTCCTTGGCATTAACAAATATGAGCATTTCCTCCTCAAGAAACTACTACACTTTCTCCTTCTATTCTTCTCTGCATCACCAAATGTTGACGTACCAAACCCTGCCCATGTGGACTAATGAAGATGTTCCAAGTTGTTGGCTAGTCTTCATAACAAAGAGCTCTCTTCTGCCATGGGAATAATACCGACGATTGCAACTGACTTTGAGAAATAAATTTGCTTAAATTGTATTTTGAAGAATTTACAAAAGTGCGTGAGAGTGCAAGGGGGTGCCTGCGCTTTCATTTTGTGTGTAATTTTGAAGTTTCAGCGAACCTCTCAAATTTGATTTGTATAATTATCTCAAATTATCTGTGAGACTCGTCATTTAGGATAATTCATAATGCACCCTGAAAAAAAATTTAAAAGACCTGTGAGGATGCCGTTGGTAAGCAAGTATGGTGACTTAACGAGGTTGACAATATACATGTCTGCGTCCAGGTGGCTGGCGGCATGAGAGAGACGTCGGCAATGTCTACACACATATTAGCGGGTGGGGGTTTGAGGTTCTTGCGACGCCAGCCTCGTGGAAGGGATGGGTGAGATTATTTTAGGTGATACCAGCTAAAACTGAATTTCGAGTGTGACTATGAATTTACCAAGTCTATTGGGCGTGCAAAATTATCTCAAATTTGTAGCCGTGAGACTTACGCAGGAGAGTTGATGGTAATCCCAAGTCGCAAGTACTTGCACCAGCAAATCCCTCGTTGGTCGACGCACCTCAGAGTTTTCAAAAATCATGATATAAACACCCACGTCGGGAGAATTGATCACTACCTCCCCTGCAGAAGTTTCCTCTAAACCTCTAAAGGCACCCATGCCACTATTTTTTCAGATCATTCTTCTAGCGAAGACGCCACGGTGCTTCCTTAATTGTGTTACGAAATCTCGCGGATCGGTTAAATCAGCATTTTAGATTTTATTAAGTTCTAGATTTAACCACTAGATCATCTTCCTTTAAAAGACTAGCCTAGTATGAGAGGTCATTCTCGTCTTTATTTTTTGATTAAAGAGGTCTCACGACTATCTCTTGATAGAAACTTGATAGTTTGGTTCCACCCTCGCATTTATAAGTCGTGTTTCTTTTTGTCTACACTTGATGTGACTAAACTCAACAAATCTCCCTCTCTCTCAAACATCAGTCATACTGGCATCTTCACATGCTAGTCATACCCTAACCCCCTTACAGCAGCCTTACAGCCCGCCAACCATGACCTCGATCATACGCAGACCTGCTTACACTAGCGCTCCAACCCGCCAATCATGACCAGTAACCTTAAGGTCACGAGATTTGTATCCGGACACTTGGGTTCTGATACCATTTGTTGCGCAATCCTCGACTCGCTAAACCAGCGTTCCAGTCTCCATTACGCCCCAGGCCCAACCATAGAACAACATAGGTTTATAGGAGATCTTGGCCCTCCCTCTAAAAGACTAGCATGATAGGAGGAGCAACGTTTATCCTTATAAGTCGTGTTTTGCCTCTCTCTATAATCGATGTGGGACTAAACCTGATAACTCGTTTTTAGACGGTAGCAATATTTTAGCTAGGACCCACACATCATACTATTGTTACTTTTACTCGTATCTTCATGAGTGATTTATGGCCCTTTCTTTGCAACTTTTATTTTCTCCCATAGTCATCTTTCACGACCCTTCTCTTTTTTCTTTTGATAATTCTACGGTCCTTCTCTTAATTTTATAAGAGGTCTGAGTGTGAAGTTGAAGGGATCGAGGAGGAATTCATATCTGGACGATAATAGTGATGCCTACATCAAGAACAACACAAAAGCGGGTTAATAAATCACCTCTATTCTTTTTCCAAGAAAAATATTGCTTCCAAGATGAAGTTTCTACACATCATTGAAGATCATTGACAATCTACTTCTCATTATTGGTGTTTCTCTTGTTTTTATACTTCTCGAACATCCGCTCTCGGCTTCTCTCTTCTGTAATTTAGCTTAGCCTGTACCAATTTATGTATCTTCTTATTTGCTGTTTTGTTTCTTGTTCGTTTTGTCACCAAGAAAATAAAACCATTTTTTCATTGCCATGCCAACTCGGAATTCTAGAGCTATCATGTCCTAAAAGTTGGGGGTCGTTGGGGATGTTCTTTTGTTTATTTCAACCTCCATCATGGCGTTATTGGACGTGGACATCTGCCTACGTGGCTGCGGTCCAATGGCCACGCTGGGCTGGTCAGGACCCATAATGAGTCACTTAAAGTACTATAAAAACTGAAATATGCACTTTTATATTATTATGACTAACTTGACACCATCAGCATACTTTTAGGACTACTGGTGCATTTTACTCTTTATAAATTATTATTGTGCTCTAATTGCTTATTTTATTGGTTGATGGATTCATGGCATGTTTAAATGATCCAAGTTTTTCTAAAATAAAATGCGTTATGTAGGAAGTAGCTATATGTAGCAGATGATTGTGACCATGGCAATACAGTATTTATCGACTGTATTTGTGAATTTATTGTATTTTGTAAAACCAGGCTGCGTTGTCGCGCTGCTAACAAAGTTGTTTCTTGTTGTACTCCAATTTATCTTCTTCTTTTTTGAGGGAACTCTAATTTATCTTCTGTGTTGCTACAAAGCTATGTGACCAATTACCTTTGTGCGAGTGCCGCGTTGATGTTGGCGGGCAGGTCTTGCTGAAGAATGGAGGTATCAACACACCATTGAAACTGAAGTGAAGCTGTTGCAGGTCGATCGACCTTAGTGTTAGGCAGAGGCAGGCTTCCGTTCAATGTGTTCCAGTTTGAACTGCGACTCCTCACTGGAACTTAAGCGAGACAGTGCTTGGTTGATGGTACGTCACACATTGCTCTCGGGTGCAGTGGTTCGACAACAATTTCTGCCCCAGCCATTCCGGTGCAGATAGTTCGGAACATGTTAGCTAGACCGAATTAAGCGACGTAGCATGCGGCGAGTGACACACCTTGATCTCATCTGGACGATGGCTTCTGCATGGAAATGATAATATTCCTTGTGAAATGGGGGAGTCAAGTAATTTGCTTCACGTTTCTCAAAAAGAAAATACTTTTATTGAAGCATCTTGATCAAATTTTCTAGCGCAGCGGAGCATGCAAACCGTTCCGTTGTATTGAAAAGTAAAGCAGCAATGCATACTCCATATAGATCGTCGACAACTCGACCGCGCCGCGGAGCGTGCTATTCGTGCTAGTGCTGATTAATTTGGTTTGATTTTTAGGTTCTTTGTCTAAGCAACACACCGTCAAGGTGGGCTTCGCTCGCGGCACTTCTAGGATGGCCTCCGCCTCGCATTCGCCGCCTCCTACCGCTGGACGCCCCACCTCTGCGTCGAGACGTGCTCTTCACGCCCCTAATCACGCTAATTGAGTTAAGGCATCCATGAACTATTGTTGACTTAGCTTGAAATCTGTACCAAAGGTATGAGCTCTCGCGAACCCGACACCCACCAGTCCATACCGTCGGCTGCCGCTCCGGCACCGTCGGCCACCGCACGCCTCCTCCAGCTGCAGCTCCCCCCTGCCCCATCCCCCCTTGCTCCTGTGGGGTTTTCCTCTCGTCCCGTCCGCCGCCCCATCGCCGCGGGGCAGGGGGGGGGGCGCCGCCGCACGGGATCTGGATCGGGATCTCGCTACCCCTCCCTCGCCGCCGCCGGGACGCCCGATCCACGTAGCGAGCGAGGTGGATTTCGTCCCTGAGACTCCGCCAGAGCTGCAACGCGCTGCTCCTCCCCCAACTGGCAACGCGGCTGCCTTCAATGCGGCGCCTGCTCCCATCGACGCTGTCGGCGGTACGGGACCTAGGGTTCCCTTAGCCGTCGGCAAAGGCCCAAACTCGATGCCACGTCACCCAAGGGGCGTGGGAATCGGGAGTATGCGCTCGGGGGCTTGCCTCCCGAGCGCTGTGTCCACTTGGCCCCTGCGGGTTTAATCAAGTGGCCCACGTGCGGCGAGTGGTCGGGGTGCGTGCTCGGGGGTCCCCGAGCCCGGCTACCCCCAAGCTCCCCTTGTTCACTAGTACAGAAATCCATATCCGAGGCGGTTAAAATACCACATCCGAGGCGGTTATAGCACCCGCCTCGACGGAGTGGTTGCGGATATGGCGCACACATCGGAGGCGGTTATGCAAACGCCTCGGATAAGGGCATATCGGAGGCGGTTAAAACTCATTAACCGCCTCGGATAAGGGAATATCGGAGGCGGTTAAAACTAATTAACCGCCTCCGATATGCATTTATCCAAGGCGCTTAAGTTAAGTTAACCGCCTCCTATATTCTATTATCCGAGGCGCTTAAGTTAAGTTAACCGCCTCCTATATTCTATTATCCGAGGCGCTTAGGTAAAGTTAACCGCCTCCTATATTCTATTATCCGAGGCGCTTAGATAAAGATAACCGCCTCCGATATGTTGTTCACCAGGCATTATTTTCCCTGATTTAGTAGCATCCCTGAAAAAACAAAATATATATATCACAGCAGCACAACCAGCACAGCACACTTCAAACATTCATTCGTTCTCGGATCGACCACAAAACATTACATGTAAAGTATCACATACATACGCATACGAATTAATAAATATTACAAAAGTTTTTCACTTGAGTCATATCCTCAATTGACAGTCAGGATATTGATCAAATTAAACAAAAAGTAGACCTCTCTAGCTTCAATTCTTGACATGAATAGAACACGCGCCGAAGCCTCCATACACCATATCTGTTGATAAAGAAGCATCATATGTAATAAAGTGACGTTAGCAGTGAGAGAAACATTTAAGAACAACACGACGTTTAAGAACATCAAGTACACTTATCATTCGAAACAACCTATTGGACAGATAATTACAAAGTTTGACTGTAGAAGTTAATGAAGTAACTAATGACCTAATTAGAAACCTACATAATCATCTAACTAATCTCAATCCTAAGTTCCTAGATTGTCGCCGGGGAACCGAAGCGTCCTTGGGCACTAATGACTTCGTTGTTCAGGAATTGGGCGATGTGCGACCGGACCTGGCTGAGGTCCATATCTTCCAACATCTTGATTTGCATGGTTTTCGTCGCCTCCTGAAAACATGAGTCTTACGCTCAGGGCGAATAGAACGACTAAACACTCGACAATAGCAGTGGCGCTGGTTTCTTACCGGTAGAAGTGCGTACTTTGTGTTGCTAGAAAGGGCTAGCATGTGGAAACACACGTAATACCCACAGAGGTCGGTCCCTTCAGGTTGTTGCCGGCACTACAAAAGGGATATCGATTAGGTATAGAGGGCAGAATTATGATGGCATTAGTTCTAGGAGTCAAGGACATTACGGAATACCTTAAACTTGCAATCATGGCTTAACTTGACGGCCACTCTGCCCTTGACTTCCTTGTGCCTCCCCCCGTGTTTGACGTACTCATCAAACGCTCTGGGTGATTAAAAACAATTAGCATCGAACTATCTCTTCCTTTGTGAAGAAGAAAGAATACGCATGGACTAAGTCGAACGTTTTGATACTTACTCGTCGAGTACAGCCATGATTTCCACGTACGCTTCCTTGCGCGAGTCCATGCTGCGCCTCATGGAATCAAGGTAATACACCTTATTCCATTTCGCCACGATCACGACGAGGATCCAATGGCCGCTGCTTATACGATACGAAGTTATTACATGTTTAGCCGTCGAACCATAAGAATACGCGCAGGATGTGGCTTACCCGATGTTATAGGCAACCTGGATCTGATCCCGTGCGGAGTACTCATGGAGTAAGTGCACGACATAATCCCGCACCATGTTCCTATTTTGCGCGAGGCAATATGCAGAAATCAAATGTGGGTCGCCGAACCCCACGGAGTTGTGCATCCTTCTTCTCACGCTCAGCTCAATCATGTACCTGAGTACAGGAGAATAAGGAGTTACATTGCAGGCATTTAGGAGTGACAAAACAAAACGGTGATGTGCTGTAAGGACTTACAGCGAGAAGCATCTCATGAGACTGGCGTCCAGCTCACGGAAGTGCATCATGTTGAAGATGTCCGAGAAATCCACGGGAAACATATATCCGTGGCGGTGCCTGAAATGCTCCTCCTTGAAGAATACCACGAGGCCGAGTCTTCTATCTGGGAACGGCCTGCGCGACATCTCGAGGTAATGATTATGGAGCTGCCGGCCGGCTACGCCCAAATTCACGTCATCGTCCACCATAGGTTCTCCAGGCACGTACTGGCGAGCCAGCTCCGCTAGAGCATATTCAACATCAGAAGCAGCAGACTTCTTGGATCCGTAGACTTTGAGCTTGGACGTCGCCCCTAGATTCTTCGTTCGAGAACGGCGTGCCTGTGAGGTCTCCGTTGCTGTTACTGCCGGGAGCTGAGGGGGGAGCGAATGATGAGTACTAGGCTCCACATCTTGCACCGTCGGGACTGGCTGAGGAACGACGACCATGCTAGGAACCTTGGGCGGAGATGGAGCAAGCACCGGTGAAAACCTCAGCATCCCTTGATCCACCGGAGATAGAGGAACGGAAGGTGCGCTCGGTGCTGATTCGAGGACAACGTCCTTCTTCGGCCACTGGACGAACGACCCGACCGCGTCGCTTAATGTCTGCAGCTCATCAGATTCTCCCGCAGCCGGCAAGGGACAGGAAGCGAAAGTCGGGTTGATTGACTCAACCTGCACTCGCGCGAAGCCAGCCGCCAAGGGGACACCGTGTAGCACCGTTCCAGGAGGAGATGGCCAGACCTGACCGTACGCGGCGTCCATCGAGAAGTTCGTCGTGGCGAACTGTATCTGCAGCTTGCACCTTGTCGGACCCCCAATCTGGTCGATAGGAGAACATTCATCCGCACCAGATGCACAGCTACTGCGGCGTGCACCGGGGCTAATTGCGACCGGCGCCCTATCTTGCAGGTACTGTGCTGACAGCCTCTCCTCCATTGCCCTCATTCTCTCCTCGAACTGCGCCTCAAGCGACGATTGAATCTCTGCCTTCATCTGCTCGGCTCTCGCTCTCTTCCGCTGCCGACGTGCCTCCTGCGTGTCCCCGGTGAAGGATTTGCTCCACGTTGCCAGGTTTCCGAGACCCCTGGTGCGCCCATAGGGCTCCCTGGTGCCGATGGCCTCGGAGAGTATGTCCTTCTCCCGGCTTGGCACAAACGAGCCCTGAGATGCCTGCTCGTTCAGCCCCACCATTCTCTGATATACCTGCTCGTCTTCAGGGTTTCTCCATACGCGTTGCCCACCTTGATCCACCTTGGTCCTCGCTCTGCACCAGTCCCGGACTCGGTTGTCGCCGAAACCCGAGAACGCCGGCTGCTGACCGTGCTGCTCCGCTTCCGCGTCCTCCTTTGCCCACTTCTTCTTCGCACCGACGTACCCTAAGGTGCCGAGCAAATGCGGGTGCTTGTTTCTGCTGGCTAGCTCTTTCCCCTTCTGGCTTTCTGTCCGGAATTCTTCGGACGACTTCAACGCGCAGAACTCCGCCCAATCTTCTTCGGAGACATCAGGGTATGCCTGGCAAGGCGACTTCTCTTGATTGAGATAGTCCCTCACCAGTCTGTGCTTGAAGTTCCTCCAGCACTTCCCAGCCGTCAGTATTGTCGCTCGGTAGAACTCGGCCTCGACCTCTTCGGGGTACATGAAGGAGCCCTTAACTTCGTCAAAGAGGGACCTCCGCTCCTCCCGTGTCAGCTCACCCCAATCCGCGAGGGTGATCCTAACCCTAGAACGGGCGACCACCCCGCATAACGTCCGCCATTTCTTCCGGGTTTCTTCTGGCTCAGGCACTCCGGTCACCGGATCCAGGCTCTGAACTACCCATCTGCCCTTCGGCCTCCCCGATGGCTTCCTTGGTTTGCGAGATCCCTTTCCTGACGATGTCGAAGGTCTTGGCGACCCCGACGGCGATATCGTAGGGGAGGGCGGCGGAGAGCTCATCTCGATCGTATTAAGTAGTTACTAAACAAGTTTTAGTATCAAGTTAGACTAAGTAAACAAGTTTTAGTGGTACATGTTCGAAAGAAATACATTAGGATAAGAAGATCAATCTTAGCTTGCGCACTTCTATTAGTGGGCAGCAATTAAATCGCATCTTTAGTTGAGAGAAAGCAAAAGGGGGTAATAAGAGAGGAGCAAGTTAGTATCTATTCTTATTAGATTTTAAAACTATAGCTCAAGTGAATAATTGTCCTGTAGTTTAACAAAACTGATTTGAAGATGAAGAAATAACTTAATGACCAGATATATCATTAGCATCAGGGTAGGAATAAGAACCATAAGCATACTAGGCACCATTGCATTGAAATGCAGAAAAGCAATACATGAGCAATGTTAGATCAAAATAAGGTAGCCATGAGCAATGTTAGAACAATTAGTAAAATCTCGAGCTGGAATTCTATAACTCTATGTAAATCTTCAATGCATAAATCATGTTATTACTGAAACAACTTCAGAATCTATAGTAGTTCTATAGGCTCATTTATGTAGGTAACGGTTATCAAGTTGTTCAATACACAATTACCGGTGAAATACAAAATACTTTGTGAGCAAAACAATGTCCGCAAGTATATTCACTAAGCACTCTCTTCTATATGCCAAAGTTGATGTGACAATTTAACTTCTAGTCGAGTTATAAGGCAAAGGAACAAGCAATCCATAGATATAACCATCCGTCCATCTAATAAGATGATTAAATCAATAAAATTTTTGAATGTTTGATAGCAAATAAATCACATTCATACATCGTTTCGAAGATTTGTGGAGTCTTGCCTAGAGCAAACAATTGTCGTGTATGTTGATCGTCTGCTTTCTCAGGATTGCACAACTACATTTAGCATTATACAGAATAACTTTATACTTGTGATTTGGAGGGATCTTGGGAACATATATGATGTATTAACATCCCCAAGGAAGAACTACAGTTTTTCCTACAGCCATTCTGGATTGAGCTGTTGCTATTGTGGTCAGGGTTCCAATAGCCTTTGTACTGATTACACCCATCATTTCTCACTACACATCATCTAATCTCTCGCAACTGATAAGTGATCTGAAAGAGCTAATATCTGTTTCCTTTGCACCTCTACAAAAACTACATAAAAGAAGAAACAATCGAGAGGATGAGGCTGGATGAAGAAGTGCTTATGGATTTCTTCAGAGAACACATTAATGTGACAGTAAGTATAGTTACTGCTGGGAGTTTGTTACTACTTACAACTACGATTCCTTTGGTGTTTATTCAAAGTTTAAACTAGACACAATATGTGGAAATATTGAAAAGCATTTTGTGGTGCAGTACATCAAATAGGAATAGGACAATGTAATTTGGCATCAAACACTTCTTTTGAGATTTACTTCAGTCCATCCCAAAATTCCAGTGACATCTAGGCTATACAGCTTCTTTGATCAATAGGAGATATATCGAATTAGTTGAGAGAAAGCAAAAGGGGGTAATAAGGGGCTAACCGTCTGCTTGCGGTTCGACGAGGAGGCGCCCGGTCGTTGGGGAGGAGGAGGCGGCCGGCGGTGCTCGTCGGACGTCTAGGGTGCGGCCTGCGGTGGTCCTCGGTCGGGGAGGAGGCGGCCGGCGGTGCTCCTCGGTCGGGGACGAGGCGGCGGTCCTCGGGGAGGAGGCCACCGGTTGGGGGCGCTCGGCAAGGGGCGCCGGTCGTCGGGGAGGCCGGGGATGGGGAAGGAGACGGCGGCCGGCGGCGAGGACTTGAGCTCTGGGAGGCGGCGCTGAATGTGGGGGGCGGCGGCGCTGGTCGGGGCGGCGGGAAGGACAAGACAAGAGCAAGCAGTTCTGCGCGCGGTGATGGGAGTTTGATTTATATACGAGAGATAAAGGAGGCGGTTAGATCGATCTAACCGCCTCGGATTAGCATAAAGGAGGCGGTTAAAATGATCTAACCGCCTCCAATATGTGGTATATCGGAGGCAGTTGGACAGATCTAACCGCCTCGGATAAGGGAATAAAGGAGGCGGTTAATTTTTTATGACCGCCTCCAATTAGGAATAAAGGAGGCGGTTAGACGTGTCCAACCGCCTCCTTTATATTTTTTCCAGCAGTGCACAACCTGTTTTCTAAAGTCTCATTGGACAGAATTTAACACATACACATAAACATTTATCTCATTGCATCTCCATTCGTAATATATATAAACACATATACATAAACATCACATATACATAAACATCACATATATACACACAACCATCACATCTCTTATTGCATCTCCATTCATATATCAACATCAATATGTATATACACCACATATATATGAAGAGAAGCATCTAACATAGAGATCAAGAGAAGCATTTATATGAAGAGAAGCATTTATATGAAGAGAAGCATCTAACATATATAATTACTTCTTTCATGCATGTTTCAACCATGTGTCATCACCACTTCTCAATTTATATCATTGCCTCCGCTTCCTCCTCCTTTTCTTCTTGCTAGGCATTTCCTCGTCGAACTCTAGCCCTTCTTGATGATCTTCACGCACGTAGACTGGTTCATTAGGTTCATCGGCCGTCACGTCTCTAATGCTATGTTGCATCGGAGGTGTATCTTCAAAGATCTTGTACTCATCCTCATCCACCACACCCTGAACTCCGACAATCTTCCTTTTACCTTGTAGTGCAATATGAAGATTCTTCTTCGCCGGATCGGTCACGTAAAACACCTGGTGAGCTTGATTGGCTAGGATGAATGGGTCATCTTTGAATCCAACACGTTCAAGGTCAACCGTTATGAAGCCGTGGAGATCGACCTTCGTAGATTGCAGATTGACCCAACGGCACCGGAATAATGGGAACTTGAAGTACACGTAGTCCAGCTCCCAAATATCCTCGATGAACCCGTAGTACCAGCTCCGTTTCCCGCTCAAATCAGAAGCCTCTATGCGGACCCCACTATTTTGATATGTGCTTTTCTTATCTTGTTCTCTCGTGTAGAACGTGTATCCATTAATGTCGTATCCTTGCCAAGTGACGACTTCGAATGTTGGGCCCTTCGCATACAAGGTAAGCATGTCGCTAGAGGAACCTAGACGAAGACGCTCCTTGAACCACTTGTTGAATTCTTTGTTATGCTCTCTCGTCCTCCACGCATCGGTTCTATTTGGATGCTCTTGCCTTAACTTTGCCCGGTGCTCGTCCATGTAGGGGGCAACGGCGGTCGTGTGTTGTAGCACGGTGAAATGGGCCAGAGCGTGTCCTGCTTGGTCCGCCGTTATATATTTCTTTCCGATAGTCCCAACACCATCGAGCCTGCCTTCATGCCGAGAACATGGCACGCCAATCGGTTGGTTCGACTCCATGTAGTCAACACAGAACTCGACAACCTCTTCTGCAGCATAACCTTCGACAATACTTCCCTCCGGTCGATACCTGTTTCTCACGTAGTGCTTCAAGATTCCCATGAATCTTTCGAACGGGTACATGCTCCGAAGGAAGACTGGGCCACACATCTTGATTTCGTGCACAATGTGGACGATGAGATGCACCATTATATCGAAGAAAGACGGGGGGAAATACATCTCTAGCTGACATACAGTCTCCGCCGCCGCTAACTCCAGATCATCTAGCTCGAAGACGTCCATCACCTTCTGAGAAATCTTGTTGAAGAAGAAGCACAGCTTGGTGATTGATTCCCGGACGTTCGGAGGGAGGATATTCCTGATTGCAATTGGGAGCATCTGTGTCATCATAACATGGCAGTCATGAGACTTCATGCCGATGAGTTTCAGGTCCTGCATCGAGACGAGCCTCTTGATGTTGGCTGAGTAGCCGGACGGAACTTTCACGCCATGCAAGAACTTGCAAAGCTCGGTTCTCTCTGCCTTCGATAAAGTGTAACAGGCAGGGGGGATGTACGTCTTCCCGTTAGGCAGAAGTACAGGCGCCAGCTCTGGCCTGATTCCCATATCAACCATGTCGAGTCGGGCCTTGACGCCATCCTTCGTCTTGTCCTTCATGTTTAGCAGTAGACCCAACACGCTGTCACAAACATTCTTCTCTATGTGCATCACGTCGATGCAGTGCCGGACTTCTAGGTCCTTCCAGTAAGGTAGGTCCCATAACACGGATCGCTTCTTCCAGTATGACGACTCATCAGCGGCCTTCTTTTTCCGACCCTTTCCGAGCACGACATCCACGTCGTTAACCTTCTCGAATATCTCTGCACCGCTTAATGGCCTTGGTTTCGCACCGTTCTCCGTTCTCCCGTTGAACTGTGATTTCCACCTCCGGTAACGGTGCCTTATAGGCAGGAACCGCCGGTGACCCATGTACACGACTTTCCCGTAATTCTTGAGACTTAGGCTAACGGTATTCTCCATGCATACGACACAGCCTTTGTGACCTTTCACCGTCTGACCAGAGGTGTTGCCGAGAGCGGGAAAGTCTTGGATTGTGCAGAACAGCATGGCCCGCAGAGTGAAGTATTCTCTTTTGTCCGCATCCCATACCTGCACTCCTGTGTTCCACAGTGTTTGTAGCTCATCCATCAACGGTTGGAGGTACACGTCGATGTCGTTACCAGGTTGCTTAGGCCCTTCGATAAGTGTAGACATCATAATGTACTTCCGTTTCATACAAAGCCAGGGAGGTAGGTTGTACATACTGAGAAGAACGGGCCAGGTGCTGTGTCGGCTGCTCATGTTGCCAAATGGATTCATTCCGTCCGTACTGAGCGCGAACCTTACGTTCCTAGTTTCCGCACCGAATTGGGGATACTTCCTATCGATGTTCCTCCACTGGATTGCATCGGCAGGGTGTCTCAGCTTTCCATCGGTTGTCTTCCGCTCGTCTGCATGCCAGCGAAAGAGTTTTGCTTCCTTCGGGTTTGCAAACAAACGCTTGAGGCGCGGGATTACAGGCAGGTACCAAGCAACCTTTGCGGGAGTCCCCTTCGTCACCTCGACGAATTCCTCAGCTCCTTCTACTCCAATTTTACCCTTGTACCGAGAAGCCTTGCACACAGGGCACGAATGTAGCTTCGCAAACTCTTTCCGGTATAGCATACAGTCGTTCCGACATGCATGTATCTTTTCAACTTCCAGTCCTAAGGGACAAAGCAACTTCTTGGCTCTGTACGTGTTGATGGGTAACTCATTCCCCTCCGGAAGCATGTCACTTAGAAGGCCCAACAACTCGTTGAAGCTCTTGTCGGACCAGCTGTTGCTCGCCTTCAGCTTCAATAGTTCAAGCACGGCATATAACAAAGTGAACTTAGCCTTGCATCCTGCGAAAAGCGGTTTCTCCGATGCCCCCATCAAGCCTACGAATTGCTGGTACTCTCTGTCGGTTTCGTGCCCTTCGAAATCACGCAACATCTGTTCCAGCTCAGGCATCGACTCCGGATCATCGGACATCTCATGTTCTGAATCACAAGGGATATCAGTTGGGATATCGGTTGCTATATCATCGGGGAAAATATCATCATCCGATACTACGGCTTCATCTTCACCGTGCTTGGTCCAAGTTGAATACCCTTCCGTAAAACCTCTCTTGAAGATGTGGTACTCAATATGATGGAGCTCAAAAATCCTTATGTTACCACAGTCTAGGCATGGACAGTACGTGTCACCTCTACCCTGTCTCAACATGTCCGCCTCGGCAGCTTCCATAAATGATCTCACTCCATCTCTGTACGCCTCTGTGTTGCGAGCTCCGTACATCCACGATCGATCCATCTGAGCCGTGCATATGGAAAGTTCAAATTTTAGTTCAAAATATGAAGTGCGTCGACTTCGTGACATGACTTTAACATTTCTTAAATTACTAACCTAACTGAATTGTAAAAAGAATCACTAACCTAGCTAATTAACTAATATAATTAACTAACTGTACTACTTGACTAATCTAACTATCCTTAATTTATTAAGTGCACCGACTTCGTGATCAAGATGAGTTTAACACATTAATTAGTGACATAATCGAATTGTACAAATAATTACTAACATAACTAACTACTATAACTAAATAGCCATACTAATTGCTAATATAACTAACATATACGCGTCGACTCTCTTCATTTACTAACGTATAACTAACATATTACTACTTTTTGTTCCGTATACAAATTAAATACGCCAAAAAAATTATCCATCATTTTTTTCCTTTTTTACTCACAAATTATAGAATAGTTTCATAATTTGCATACCTTACCAACAAATTTAAATGCATTCAAACATACACATAACTCAAACATCTCAATCCATCAAATTATTATCATATAATTGAATCTTCTCAACTAATATTCAAGAAAAGAGCACAATCAACAAAAATTATTGGATGAAATTACTCAAAAACTAAACACCAACCTTTCTTAATCAACAAGGAAGTTCTCCTCCAACTTCTCTACAAAATGTTGCTTCTCCACTGCAGAATCCACAGCAAATCGCCCAAAAAATCGCCAGCACTTCGACACATTTAAGGAATGGTGGTATGTCTGCTCGCGCAGTGCAATAAATACTGAGATTCATATTGGAGGCGGTTAAATCCAAACAACCACCTCAGATATCTAATAAATCGAGGCGGTTATATATTGTAAACCGCCTCCGATATGTACTCGATTATCCGAGGCGGTTTCCAATATATAACCGCCTCCGATAACGTCCATATCCGAGGCGGTCATAAATAATTAACCGCCTCGGATCATATTGGAGGCGGTTGTTTATTTATAACCGCCTCCGATGTGGTCCTTATCCGTGGCGGTTACTCCCGGAATCGTTATCGGAGGCGGATTTTTCGTGCTAACCGCCTCCGACATAGGTTATTCGTGGCACTTTTAGTAAACCGCCTCGGATATGGCGCCACGGATAGTCCATTCTGTAGTAGTGGTTCCTTCCTCGTGCCATGTGGCCGAGCGCCCCGAGTGCCCCTCGGGGGCTCTACCCCGAGCACGGCCCGCTTCCTCCCACGGCGCCACGTGGCGGGATGCCCCGAGCACCTCTCGGGGGCCTTGATCCCGAGCAATCCTCGTGGGTCCACCAGCACACGTGGCGGGGGATCCGTGGCGCCTTCCAGAGGGCCCCGGCGGGCCCTTTCCACGTGTCCCATCAGGCGTATTTAAGGCATGCCCGCTGCATTTAATGCCGGTCAGCAGGCGTGCCTGCTCCAGGCCCAATGCGGGCAGGCCGCCGACGTGATAAGGCCTGTCAGTTATCATCTGACACGCTTTATGACTTTTGGGCACGGTACGGCGCGCCCAGGTGCATCCCTTGGGCCCGTGGGACCCGGGTGATTGTCACCATGGCGGGTTGCTTGCCCGTTAAGTCCTCTCCAGCGCACTTCAACTCATGATGAAGACACGGTTTCAAAGGATGGTTTGTCAGACAAACATCCCATCTGCAGCTGCTTTCGACGGACAGCATGGTGCGTTCACGTCCCCCGCGGGAGCAGCGCGTCTATCGCATTTAATGCCCTTCGGTCACTGTGGTAAACCCCCGGGTATATAAGGGGAGAACTGAGGCCATGCAAAGGGTTGAACCTTTTTTCGGTTAAGATCTCTTGGAGAAGAACACCTTTCAAGGAAAAAATGGCTTTGTAATCTCTGAGAACGTTAATACACACACACACACCAAACCAGGACTAGGGTTTTACACCTCGACAGTGGCCTGAACCTAGATAAATCTTTGTCTCTGTTTTCCCCATCGTTAAAATCAAGCCTAGGCAAATCGTGTTGGAAATATGCCCTAGAGGCAATAAATAAAGTTGTTATTTGTCATATTTCAAGTTCATGATAAAGTTTATTCTCCATGCTATAATTGTATTAATTGGAAACATTATTACTTGTGTGGTTATATAAACAACACCGTGTCCCTAGTGATCCTCTAACACTAGCTTGTTGATTAATTGATGGTTAAGGTTTCCTAACCATGAACATGAGTTCTTAATTAATAACAAGGTCATATCATTAGGAGAATGATGTGATGGATAGACCCAAGTTGAGCGTAGCAATTTGATCGTGTCACTAAGTTTTATTTGCTTCAGCTATCATATGTTAAATGTTCTAGTCCTTCGACCATGAGATAATGCCACTCCCTAGTACCGGAAGAATGCTTTGAGGGCATCAACCATCACGCCGTAACAGGGTGATCATAAAGGTGTCTTTCAGGTATCTCGGAAAGTACTTGTTGGGTTGCATGTATCAAGAGTGGGATTTGTCCATCCACGTGACGGAGAGATATTCTCTGGGCCCACTCGGTAATGCACATTCGATATCGCTTGCAAGCAAGGGACTAAGGAGTTAGTCACAGAGGATGTTGTATTACGGAACGAGTAAAGAGTACTTACCAGGAAACGAGATTGAACTAGGTATGGTGATACCGACGATCAAATCTCGGGCAAGTAAAATATCGTGAGACAAAGGAATGGAACATTCGACATCGTGGTTCAACCGATAAATGATATTCGTTGAATATGTGGGAATCAATATGGACATCCATGGTCCCGCTATTGATTATTGATCGGAGAGGTGTCTCGATCATGTCCGCATATTCCCGAACCCGTAGGGTCACACACTTAAGGTTCGTTGATGCTAGGGTAGAGAATGAGATATTAATATGGTGAGACCGAAATTTTATTCGGAGTCTCGGATGGGATCCAGGACGTCACGAGGAGCTCCGGAATGGTCCGGAGATACAATTTCATATATGGGAAAGTATTTTTAGGGTTTCAGAAAGGTTCGGGATTTTTCCGGCAGAGTTCCGGAGAAGTTCTAGAAGGTTCCGGAGGGTTCTAGAGTAGGGCCCACTTATCCCGGAGGGGTCCACATAGACCAAGGGTACTGTATGAACAGTACACATGTGAATAGTGTCACATGAACAGTACCCCCCCTTCCTAGATGGATAAGATCGATATCCCTTAAAAATAGGAGATCTAAAGATAAAGGAAAAAGGGGAACTTGGGAGGCAAGTTACTGTTTACGTACTGTTCATGTGAACAGTACCGAGCCTATATAAAGGGGGGGAGGGCTGGGCGCAGCCCCCCTTGAACCCTAGCTGCCAGCCCCTCCCTCTCTCCCATCTACTCCTCTCCCGCAGCTGCTTAGGCGAAGCCCTGCAGGAATTTCTCCACCACATCCACCACCACACCGTCGTGCTGCTGGAGATCTCATCTACCTCTCCACCTCACCTTGCTGGATCAAGAAGGAGGAGACGTCATCGAGCCGTACGTGTGCACATCTCGGAGGTGCCGCTCGTTGCGGTGCTTGATCGGATTGGAACACGAGAAGATCCCTCTCGCGGCTGGGAGGTATAACCTAGCTGCGGGAGGCTGCGGGCTTCATCGACAACGGTCAAATTCTCCGCTGCGTTGACGTGTTCATCGAGGGTATGTAGATATGATCTGTCTCTCGTTGCAAGCTACATCTAGATTGGATCTTGGTTTTCTAGATTGGATCTAGGTTTTCGTTTGCATCTCGTAGGAAAATTTTTGTTTTCTATGCTACGAATCCCATCAAATCGTAGCTTCTGTTCTAGCTCCTCCCCGGCCGAATCACAAAGGGGGTCCTCCCGGACCACCGACGCCGGCGTTTAGTCGTCGACAGACGCTATCAGGTACGGGGGCATTAGCTCCGGCGCCCCAGAGGGCGGATGGCTCGCCTGCTTCCGTCCGGACAAGGTGCATTCATCGCGCGCGCCTGCATCCAGCGTGGCGGCTGCGGGGCTCGAGGCCGACGAGATGGAGGGATGGGTGACTGTCGGGTCACATCGGCCGCGCCGGCCGGCTTTTCCACCGACGTCATTCAAGATGCGCCCTCCTCCCCCTGACTGGCTTAAAGGCCTGTGTTTCCGCTGTCTCAAGCCACGCCACCGAGCCGCATCTTGTCGCGACCCCATCACCTGCTGTCGGTGATTCCGCTCCGGCCACCGCGCCCTCGGCTGCGCCAACAAACCAGTACCCCACCTCCATCCGTGCCCTCCCCCTGCCCGCCAGCAGCAGCAACCGCCTCGGCAGCAGCCGCCTCAACCCACGCCAGCAGCCCGCGCTCGCCCAGCACCTCCTCCTCCGCCCCCGCCCCCATCGATGGCGTGGTCCGGTGACCATGCATCTCGCCCGGCAGAGGTCTTCTCCATCATCCACGCAACGCTGGCGATGCAGCAGGAAGCCGCTCTCCTTGCCTCCAACGCGGCGGTCGCGTGGCTCGACCATGACCTGCGCACCAACACCCGGGACGTCGCCGCCGCCTTCGCGAAGGCGCTGGGCACGCTGCCGGCGGACGTCTCCGTCACCCGCCACTACCCCGAAGCCTTCCTGGTCCGCTTCATCCACCAGCACCACTGCGCGGACGCCGTCGAACGCCGCGAGCTCCCTTTCGGCTCCACCAAGCTCCAGGTGCGACCGTGGCGTCTCAAGGCGCATGCAGAGAATGTGGACCTCATCCACCACGTTCGGCTCTGCCTAGAAGGGCTATTGCTCCACGCTTGGGATGATCACGCGATCGCCGCCGCGATCGGCACCGGGTGCTCCCTCGACTACGTCGAGACGGCGTCAATGCTGAAGACCGAAACAGAGGTGCTGGGGCTCTAGGCATGGACTGCTAGCCCCAGCAGGGTCCCGTGCGTGAGCTGGATCACACTTCCGGCGCGGAACGGCGACGACCAGCGGTGGGGAGGCATGGGCTCGAGCACAGGGTGCTTATCCACCTCGCCATCCACGAGGATCCAACACAGGGGCCAACAATGGTGTCCAAGGGATACGATTGGCGCTTGGGGCATCGTCAACGGCGAGTCCAAGCCACGCGACCGGCTCGAGCGGATCTCCCGGCCCGCTAACCCCCACAGGCGTGACCGCGACGACGACAGCGATCGTGATAGCGATCGCCGGGGCAGAGATTCTTCCAGGAGCGGCCATGGATGGGGCGAGCGGCTTCGGCGCAGTCTCTCCTGTCAGCCGCGCAACCGGGAGCAGAGACATGACCGTGCTGACCACGGCTGCCAAGACGGCCGTGACGGGCGACCCAGGCAGGCGAATGCAGGTGCGCCTCGCCTGCTTGCCGCAGCAGTGCGGGGTGGCGAGCATGCTGCTCTGGCCCAGGCTGCGGGCGCGGACCTCGCCCCCACGCCACCGCTAACCCTCGAGCCGCCGCCAGCCAGTGACCGGGGACGCGGCCCCATCTGTCAAGCATCTCCGCGTGCAGGAAGGCGCTGCTCTAGCGAGAACCTGACGCCGCCGGCATCGCCTCCCTCATCGCCCACTTCCATGCTGCCGTCCTCCCTGCGCTCCAAGAGGAGCGACGTGGTGCCCTCGATGATGATCTCCAGGTCCGCGAGCCTGCTTGTCGCTAGCCTCTGCTTGCCGACGTGTCTCGTCTCACTGTCGCCCATGACTTCACGCCCTCCTGGGTTCGAAGCATCACCCACGCCGCCGTTGGCTTCCTGTGTGCAGCTGCAGCGCACGCTGTCGCCAACGAGCAGGGCAACTGCACCGGCCACGGTGCCCCCTCCATGGAGCCCCTGTTCCAGCCATGCCTGTAGCCGCTACTCTCGACGCCGCCATCGTCTCCACCCCGGCCACCGGCGAACAGGCGCAAGACGCTCGCCGGGATGTGCATCAGCAAGAAGGGAGGTTTCTCGCTGCGTCGCTCCAGCGCACGGATCAAAGTGCGCGGCGCGGGCATGGTGGCATCCATGGCAAAGGAAGCCCAGGGCCTGGTCTGCCGCACCATTGGCATTGTCAAGGACGGCGAGGACATCATGGAGGCTGCCCTGAGCGCGTTTGAGCACCAGTTTAAAGATCAGCTACCTGACACGGTGATGGCAGCGTTGCGGGGATTGTTCAAGCTTGACGATGTCCAGGCAACGGCAGTCGAGGATGCCCTCATCAACCATGGAGGAGATACGTCCCTCGATCACGAAGAGGCGACGCAGGTGGCGTCCGCTTAAGGACCGCCGATCTGTTGCTGATCTGAGTCTAGTAGTTTCCCATGTTAGCAAAACCTTACTGTTCTAGAGGCTCTTTTGGGGCAGTCTTCGGTTGTTACATGATCACTGGTCGTTTGTTGTATCAGCTAGGTCCAGCAGCTGGCTTGTAGCTGCTTTTGAGTTTCTATTAGTTTCATCATGTTAGAGCAACAAGTTAATTTCTTGTGTTGGAATGTAAGGGGTTTGAACTGTCTGGATAGGAGATCAATAGTGCACGAGACAATTGCAGCGACAACTTGCCACATTGCTTGTCTACAAGAAACTAAACTTGAGGACATTGGTCAATTCACCTCGGCCTTCCTTAGCGGGCACAGGCTGTGTATTTTGCTCAGAGGCCAGCGATTGGCACAAGAGGGGGCATTTTGCTCCTATGGGATGATGGGGCGATCCAAGTAACCAATGTTTCCATTTCCACCTACTGCCTTTCGGCCATGGTGCAAGTCCGCGACTCTGGCACCTCCTTCAAAATTACAACGGTCTATGGCCCTACCTCCTCTTCAAACAAGGATGCCTTCTTTGCGGAGCTTATCGCGCAAAAGCCACCTATTGGGGTCAAGTGGCTTGCCATGGGTGACTTCAACCAATCTACTGCGCCCATGACAAAAACAAAAGAAACGTCAACCGAAGCCGTATAAATCGATTCCGGGCAGCTCTTCATGCTTGTGAGCTCAATGAAATCCACACTCCAAATAGGAGATTCACTTGAGCAATGAAAGGGAGAACCCCACACTTTGCAAGCTCGACTCCTTCTTTTGCAATGCCCGACTGGGACACAAATTTCAACACTCATGTGCTCCATGCTCTCTCCTCCTCGCTATCCGACCATTGCCCGCTCCTTCTCGCCGATGATAGTGGGCCTAGGCGGCCTAGGAGCTTCAAATTTGAGAATTTTTGGACCTAACTTCCGGGATTCAATGAGGTTGTCCTTAGTGCATGGAATGAGGATTCCAATCATGTGGAGCCTTATCAACTTTGTTCCATAAACTAAAAAAGACCGGCTTGAGGCTCTCCGAGTGGAGTAGAGGGATGTTCTCCAAGGCAAAGCTTCACCTCCATGCCGCTCTTTTGGTCATCCTTCAAATTGACATCGCTCAAGAGGATCGTGCTTTGTCCCCCGATGAACAAGACCTTATATCCAAACTTAAAAAAAAAGGGTGGTGAGCTTGGCGGTGCTTGAGAGGGCAAGAAAAAAGCAATGTGCCCGCATATCCAATTTGGAAGAAGGGGATGCCAACACCAAATTCTTACACCGTAGGGTGAATGCTAGAAGGAGGAAGAACCACATTCACCGGATAAAGCACAACAATGGGTGGGTCACCGACCACGAGCAAAAAGAAGCTATCATTCATGGCCACTTCTCCAATGTCATGGGAAAGGGAACCCCCCGATCAAAGGACTTCAATTGGGAAGGGCTCAACTTTGGGGACAATGACTTGCTCGAGCTTGACGCTCCTATCACCGAGGAGGAGGTGAAATTGCCATCAACCAAATGCCTAGCGATAAAGCCCCCGGTCCGGATGGTTTCACCAGAGCCTTCTTCAAAAAATGTTGGACTATCACTAAAGATGACATCATGAAGGCGATCCACCTTTTTGAGAACCTTCATATTGCCAACCTTCAATGGCTCAACTCCGCAAACATCGTGCTATTGCCCAAGAAAGAGAGAGCGGAAGGAATTACCAACTATAGGCCTATAAGCCACATTCATGCCATCGCCAAGATTATTACAAAAGTGCTTGCCATCCGGCTCGGCCCTTACATGCACGCCCTCATCTCCAACGCTCAAAGTGCATTCATAAAAAGGAGAAGTATCCACGACAACTTCATGTATATATGTGAGGAGTCTTGCCCGTCGCCTTCACACAAGCAAAAACCCCTCCCTTCTATTTAAGATTGATATTCACAAAACTTTTGACTCGGTTAAGTGGGAGTACATTCTTGACCTCCTTCAAAGAAGAGGGTTTCCTAGCAATTCCGAGATTGGATCACTGCCTTGCTCCACTCCTCTTCCTCGCGGATCCTCCTCAACAGGGTAGCCGGCCCCCCATCAAGCACGGTCGTGGACTTCGTCAAGGGGACCCACTTTCGCCGTTACTCTTTGTGATTGCTATCGACCCCCTCCAACAAATACTCGACCTTGCAACGAGGCATGGTCTCCTTCACAAGATAAGAGGGCGGAGAACAATTTTTCGAACTTCCCTCTACGCCGATGACGCGGCCGTTTTCATGGTGCCTATCAAAAGAGATGTTGACAATCTTGCGTGCATTTTGAGTTGTTTTGGTGATGTCACGAGACTATGCAAAAATTTCCAAAAGAGCTCGGTGGTTCCCATTCGGTGCGGACACCTCAACTTGAGCACAATCCTTACAAGCTTGCGGCCACCCGTGCATCATTCCCCATCAATACTTGGGTCTCCCCCTCTCAGTTTGGCAACTAAGGAGAGTTGACTTCCAATTCCTTGAAGATGAAGTTGCGGCAAGACTTGTCCCTTGGGAAGGCCAAAACAGCACCGCCACGGATAGAGGAGCTTTAATCAAATCGGTGCTCACCTCGCAAGCGGTGTATCATATCACCCCCCTCATCCCTCCTCCGAGCACCATCCACAACATCAACAAAATCGAGTGTGCCTTCCTTTGGTAGGGAACAAAAAAGACAACTGGTGCAAAGTGCAAGGTCAATTGGAATACCGTCTGCTGCCCCACCGACCTTGGGGGATTGGGAGTCCTAAACCTCGATAAATTTGCATGAGCCCTTAAGCTAAGGTGGCTTTGGTTTGAATGGAAGGATCCGTCCAAAATATGGGTTGGCATGGGAAACCCATGTGACGCGACGGACCGTGACTTATTCTACGCCTCTACATGTATCACCATTGGCAATGGCGCATGTGCACCTTTCTGGGAATCCCCTTGGGCCAATGGCAAGAAACCGATTGAGATTGCCCCACTCACCTATGCGGCCTCCTCAAGAAAAAATTGGAAAGTAAGGGAGGCCATGAATGAGGACGCTTGGCTGTCCAAAATTAAGCTCCCTAGCCAATGGACGATGGTCCACATCCGCCAAATCGTCACCCTCTGGGCTTGCATCCGAGATATCCATCTTGATGACGACATCGAAGACAACATCACTTGGAAGCACACGGCGAGCGGGCACTACTCGGCTACTTCCGCTTACAAGGCACAATTCTTGGGGGCCACCCGTTCGCCCATGAAAATCGCGGTGTGGAAGGCATGGGCACCTCCTAAGATCAAATTCTTCGCTTGGTTGGCAACTCAAAACCGAATTTGGACCGCGGATAAGTTGGCAAAACATGGTTGGCCAAATTGTGGGTTGTGTCCGTTATGTAAGCAGGTAACCGAGTCCGTGGCACATCTCTTCTACAAGTGCCGGTTCACCATGAGACTTTGGAAAATGATCAAGGAGTGGCTCCGTCTCGACAACATCGACACATCATCTTGGGGTGAGGAGCGTTCCATCAAGGATTGGTGGATCAACATGTCCGAGATGCATAGACCAAATCGGAGGGCAATGGCTTCCCTCACCATGCTCACTAGCTGGACCATTTGGAATGAAAGGAATGCAAGAGTATTTCACCACAAGTCTACGCCCCCGACCATCCTCCTTGAAAACATCAAGAGTGAGACAAGGCTTTGGACCATCGCGGGCGCGAAGCATTTGAGCCAAATCATGCCGGGAGAGTAAAGGCATTGTATTTTCTTTTACTTTATGTAAAAGCACTTCTAAACTCCTTAATTAATGGATGAGGCAAATCTTATGCCTCCGTTTCGGAAAAAAAAAGTTAAGGCATCCATCCATTGATGTAACTGTTGATAGTATGAAATCGTCGAAGCACTCAAACGTCTGCAGAAAGCTATGGATGAGGCTCTTCTTTGCGTTTTTAACCCTAAGACAGATGTTCATGCTGCCAAGGAGCGCAGGAAGCTGTACGTATGCCATTGTTTTTTGAGTAAATGGAGTCGGGAAATCTACCAATCTTGCAAAGGTAACTACTTGTCTTTTTAAATATCCCATGCTGAAAAATATAGTTCACTAATTTCTTACCATGTTTGGTCTTAAAATTACACAGGTTGCAAGCTGGCTTCTTTAGAATAGCCTCGGTGTAAGCTTGCAGCATGTCACACCTTCAGATCAGGTGCTGTTGATAAGGCAGCTGCGGACTCATGCTCGCAGGCTTCAGGTACTGCCTTAACATTACCCTGGTAATAATACCCAATTGTAGTACTACTGGCATTTACTACAATAGACAGGACAAATTTCCTATTGATGTAAAGATCTTTTAACACAATCGTGATTTACTGCTTCCTGTGTACTAGCCAAAGTATTCTAGCAAATATAAGGCTTTGTTCCACCCTTGGGCGCAAATAGGGCATGCATAAATTCCATCTGCTCTAAGGCCCATCAAATATTTCAGTCCTTTCATGTAGATTTGGTGGTTCCTTTGGATATAGCTTGTGCTTTCTGGGCGAAAATGCAGGCCACTGTTAGAACACCATTCCTAAGGTCATTGTGCTACATTTTATAAGTAGCTATTTTTTAAGGAAAAAATGCATCCTGATATTATTGAGATTATATTTACCTATTACAGTTTAATCTTATGCTTTTAAGTTCTGATTGCAATGTAAGTCCATGCCTAGAAGTACAAAAATTTGTATATCATGATATGAACAACACATTATTAATAGCAATTGTGCTGTTCTAAAAGAAGTAGCATCAGTAGGCAACACATTCCACTATACCAGAGCACTGAGCATCAGTAAGAATACATGCTATACGACAGGTCAGAAGCAACTAAGCGTACAGATCTTTGCATCAGGAGCAACACCCTATATGGAGAAGGGGAGGATCATGCCCTGGCTAGGATTAAGTCACCCTCGTCTGCTAATTTGGCTCGGCCATATCGACTATGTATTCGTAATTAAAATGTTTTATTTTGACTTTCCAATTACCCAATACGTGTCGATACATGACGAAGGTATATAGGCGGTGTATCAGTATTTGGTAACTGGTGCGTCACCTTGACCTTGGCGAATTATCTGTGCTTTAGACCGGTAGATTGACAGATAAATGTAATTCTTCTTATTTATCTGTGAGGCCTATATTTCAGTTTTGCTTCACAGCCACTGAAATTTCCTTTCTTGCTTAAGTAAATTGTTAGGATACCAAACCACTCATGAAGCACTCTCCAGGCTCATTAATCTCGATAACCCAGATCTTCTTTTATTCATTGGGGATTTGGGAGAAGAGGGGAGCGCGGGGGATTTGCACATTAATTAACACAATTCAATCAGGCACTATTTGTATTGCAAATGTGGGCACTATCACAGATCATTCCTTTTTCAGGAACACATGTATTTGAAAGTATATTTTCATTACTGATTGCTTTGAACTACTTCAGAAATTAGCAGACTTTCGATCTTCCTGATGGTAGATTGATCTATGCTATCCTGCTCGCAAAACAATTGATGAGAAGGTCTCTATTTCCATAAATGCTTAGTAGATTTCTGATTATACATGCCTTTCGCAGTATTTTGATGCCACCTAAATGTGGATGCAGGCTGGAGCAGGAGTTTCCATGGTGTAAATTCCTGGAGCACCAGTCATGTTTGTTGGTTGTGCTCCGTCTTACACTGACCTCTAGAAGCGTATTGCAAAACGATAGTTAAAACCCTCTTGAATTGATCAAGTGAATGTAATTTGTTGCACTCCATATGTGCTGCACATAAATCCCTGTGTGCTCTCGTCAATTCTTTATAGCCTCCATGACCTATTCATGCCAAATTTTAATTTGCCCTCCCAGTTTCATTATCACTGTATCGGATTAGTAAGGGCATTAGTTTACATGTGCAAACACTTGTAATTTTTAGTGGACAACTTACTCGACAGAACAAGTTTTCCTTGTTGTTGTGAGTTAATAACCTAATATAACTTAGCTGTTTAGTCTTAGTTGCATTACTTCATGGATTTATTGTTCATTCTTATGCCGCACATTTCCCACTACATGTTCCTTTTCTACTCAGTTTACCATCGGTGCTGTGTTGTATCAAGTTTGGGACCCTATTTACCTTTATGGATTTCCTTTGGGGACGTAGAGCCCACCGCTTACTGGAGCTCAGCATCGTTTCGTCAGAGATTAAGCGATATTATGCTTTATTTGTATATATCTCTGCTATCTTATGAATAGTAGTTAGCGGTGACGGTAAGATGGTGGTGATGGTGCATCGTTCTTCTCAAACTAACTCGCACACTAAAAACTCTCTTCTCTAAAAAAAGGACATCGATAGGTGGGCCATTGGCTTGTCTGGTTTCATAGTGAGCGCATGCAATTTCTAAATTTTTCATCCAATCCCTCTAAGTCTCCTATTTGTGCTCAAGTTCGTTTAACAAACCACAACAAAGATGTTGTATTTCTTAACCTGCATCTCTCTCATCTCTCGTTCACATCTATTCTCGTTCTTGGTCTGCACATACATGAGAGCCTGCAAGTGCCGGGTAGGTGGAAGATAGGGGCTCGTATGCGGCATAGGCATGGTCAGGCAAGAGTAGCCTGGCCGACGGCGGGCAGGCAATGCGCTGTGCCGCTATGCCATGCACCACGCTCGCTGCCACCGCTGCCCTGACGTCGACGCCATTTGGATGATGCGGTGACGTTTTGTCGTAGCAAGATGGATGCTTAGATTCTTGACGTTGGTTCTTTCTAGTTCGGAGGATGCTGCACAACGATGCATGCTTTGTTCTGGCTGGTCCATTGCTATTGCTAGACTTTTTACAACTCTAAGGTAGGAGACGCTCGTGCACTAGTATTATCACCGTTGCCAAATATGGGGGAATGAATATTGTCATCGTCCCATGTCCCTTTCATAATTGATACTGAGGAGGGGCGCTTATTGCGCCATCATCTAGTGACGTGAACCGCGGTGGAGATTAGTTGGAGTTCGAGAAAACGGTAATGTAGAACTGTGGAGCAGCACAATGTAGAGCGATCAAGAAAATAACGGAATGACGATGGAGCTAGAGGTGGAGCCAAAGGGCGGGCAGAGAGGGAGGAAATGAGGAGGAAGATGGCGTCTTTTCATCTTGAGGTTGTGCTATGTATCCATAGCAACGCATCCCCTGGTGAGGCCGGTGGATAGGCAGATAGAGAGAGAAAAGGAGGAGAAGATGATGCCTTGTCTTCTTATAGTTGTGGTAAGTCTATTTAAGATTCATAGCAACATATAGACACTCTGCTACCTATCTATATTTATATTTATCTTTACTATTATTTACTCTTATAAAGATCTGAGTTGGTGGTCATCCATTTACTTCATCGAGACTACTCCTTAAGTTGCCAAGAAATTACCGTAATTACCATTCATTCTATGTGGTGGATATATTTCATATTTTGTATTGTAGTTAATCGGGTTGATACACATTTTGATAATTGTTATTTAGCACAAATTTGAGGAATGGCACAAACATTTAAACAACTCACACGAATATTTTGCACGTGCATTTAGCTATATAAGAGTTAGCGGGGGTTGTGGTTCATCAATATCACCCACCTCCTTCTAACCTTCTTAAAATATGTGTAGCAAAAAACAATAAACTAACTAATTGAATATAATGAAGCTCCTTTCTAATAAACTAACTTAACTATCTACTAAAAAGACCACCATGACATTAATGGTTTAATATGAGTGATTATACTTTTTTTACCTATAGCAAACGTGGGTATTTTACTAGTAATGATTGGTGTGCGAGTCCGGAAGTATGCATCATTCCATGCCGAGGAGGTTACTGAAAGTACTTTAAAGAATCTATCTGCTCAATTGTCTAGTAGGAGTTAAGGCCCTCCTTTTCTATTTCTTTCTAGCCTTGTGGCGGACTACTACTACATAAGCGCCTGGATGTGCGGCACAATTGCACAAAGTGATCACCGAAAGTGTAGTTGGGGTAATACCAGGAGTGTACTAGGTCTAATTACCACCTGTTTTCCTTGTTGAGAAACATATTGTGTACGGGGTTGGGAGGCATCGGGGGGAACAGAATTTGCAGACAACAAAACCTGGACTGCACATCTGTTGTGCTGATCCCAGGTCTATCCGCTTCTTCCAGCGTTTTGAAGAAGGGCAAGGGGGCTATTCTCAACTATATGTCGAGAAATGAGGTCACTTAGCTTGGCTTACTTTAGCCGCTATGTTTTCAACATGTCTTCTGTTACATCTTCAATAAGTTGTTGCTTACCTTGTTACTAAAAGGAGAGAGAACATCAGACTTCATAAGAATAAACAAGCTCGTAGTGGTTTATTTCTTCAACTTGTTACCGAGTCTATTGATTGATGCCATGTGTGAGATGGTGGAAAATTGTGAGCCTGAAAAATAAGTTTTGAAGTAACAAGCTAGCTTTCAATAGTTAATTTTGTTGTTTCTTACTCCTTTGCATTAGGAAATATGAACATTTCCTTTCCAAGAAACGATTACACACTCTCTTTTCCTATTTTTTTCTCCACATTACTAAAATGTTGATGTGCCAAATCTTTGCGCGTGTGGACTAATGGAGATGCTCAAAAGTTGTTGGCTATTCTTCATAACAAAGACCTCTGGTCTGGCCATAGGATGTAACTGACTTTGAGAAACAAATTTGCTTAGATTATTTTTTAGCGAATCCAGAGAAGTGCCTGAGAGTGCGAGGGGTGCATGTGCCTCAGTTTTATTTTGGGTATAACTGTGAAGTTTTACCGAGCTTCTCAAAATTGGTTTGTAGAATTATCTCAAATTATTTGTGAGACTCGTCATTTAGAATAATTCATAATGGATCTTGAAAATGCTTTTTAAGATCTATGAAGGTGCCTTTGGTAAACGAGTATTTTGTTAGATTTTTATGTGCGATATGCTGTTTTATTAGAAGTTTGGGACTAGGTTTAATAAAGTCAATAATTTACATGTTTGCGACCTGGCGATCAATGGCACATGAAAGAGGTTGGTTATGTCTAGATACATTTTAGCGAGCGTAGGTTTGAGGTTCTTGCAAGGCGTCCTCTTGAGGTGCGGTTGGTGTGAGTACGCCGGTGAAGAGATTAATTTAGGTGATACCAGCGAAAACTGAATTTTGAATGCAATTATGAGTTTTATCAAGCCAATTGGGATGCAAAATTATCTTAAAACTGAAGCCGCGAGACTCATGCAAGAGAACCGATGATAATTCCAAGTCGCAAGCTTGCAGCATCAACCCCGTTGTTGGTCTGCGCAACTCTGAGTTTACAAAAATCATGGGAAAATCACGGATGAAAACACCCACGCTAGGAGAATGAAGACACAGAGGCCACTATTTTGGGAGCATTTTTCTGCACCGTCGGATGCCCACGCGGACGGACCAGAACCTGCCCATGCAACTCAGTTGTGAAGCTTAACAATTTTGCTAGCTGCATCTGCACTCCCCGTCTCAAACCTCTGGATCCCCGTCCCCATGTCGCCTCTCCGGCAGGCGGGCCGCCGCCGCCCCGCCCTCCTCCTCCCGCCGCCGGCTGCCCCGTCCGTTTCAAGACCCCGCTCGCACCACCAATGCCACCCTCCGCCTCCCACCTTCGCCCGCGCCGCCGAGCACGCCTCCGGGCTTCCTCCCGCCGAAGCGCGCCACCTCGAATCTTTCTTCTCCTCCAGGCGCCACCGTCGCCTTTCTCTGTACTGGGCTGGCGCCGGGCCTCGGATGATCTCGACTTGTTTCGGTAAGGAGCCCTGGCTTGTGGGTTTGTTTCCTGCGTGGTAGCCTAGTAAGTGAATCCAGCAACCCACGGCTTGATTCAGTTGCGCGAGATCGATCGCAGTTGTCCCTATGGGACGTGTTAGGTTGTAATAGCAGTTTGTTTTGCAATTGTGTTTTGGTTCAATTGGATAATCCTATGCTCCGGAGAGGCCTCGAGCCCTCAACTTGTTCAAATGGTACATTTTTTCGTTTGTTTTTTCTAATTTTCTTATGTGATGCTGTAGCTGTCGTTTCTTGGCTAGTGACTGGCCCTTATCCTGCCATGTGTTTCTCTATCTTGGTGTGAATACTAAACTGGAAGTACTGTGAAAATCAGATCAAATTTGTGCCGGTGCGCCGGCAGTAGACTTTGTTTTTCCTCCATTTGCAATGTATACCGCTTTGATATTCTATTCTTGCTGAATTAGATTATGAGACACTCCGTTTTGAATTGTACCCACAGTTGGTTATGGTAAGGCAGGTGGTTCTGCGCATCAGTGTGTAACCAATGTTTTGATGACTGCAGAGCATCATGATTTTAAATGGAGGGCTAGTTTGGCTAGGACATCCATGCAAACGGATATTATTAATGCTCTTCGTAGAGGTGATCGACAGCGAGCATCAGTTATGCTTTTGAATCTTCAACGAACCAATGAAGCATTGACTTCAGAAGATTTTTCTTATATATTGGAATACTGTGCAGAAGTACCTGATCCTTTGGTAAATCTACTGTCAAATGCATGTTTTACCCAAAGCATGAAGTTTGGTATAGTCATTTTGATTAGAATTCTTTGTGGAGCTTTTCCAATATTTCTAGTTTGTTATGGAGACCTTGGAAATCATGGAGGAGAAGGCCATAGATATTAGTAAAAGCAACTACAGATCTGTCACTCGAGCCCTCAGCAAAGGAGGGTATTCGAAGGAGGTACGACATACTTATTATTTCTCGAGCAAAGTTTTCGACTTCGTAACCTTAGAAAGTTTGGGGTGTAATGTGTTTAATCATATGTGTGCGTGTGTATGTGTGTGCCCTGCTCTAAAAGAGCATTGGTAGCAGCAACATACACTTGTACCATCCAATTCACTCTATCTTTTGTGTGAAGTTCCCATTTCTTGGTGATACTAGCTAGTAAAAAAGTTTATACCAATGTGCCCATCCTTTGCATAAAACTGAAGCTTTGGCACCTTAGGTGAGGCCCGTTTTCGTGGTGCTCATTTAATGCGTATATTATTTTCATGCCTTGCCCACAATGGTGCACCAGTTATTTCTGTCAGGTGCCAGTGCCTGTTCATGTCTGCGCATGGGCATGCCCACAAATATTTGCATGCTCACTCATGACTTGCAGGCATTGTTTATATATTATAGTTGCAGGAGAGTAGTGAATCAGACAATGAGTTGTACCTTTTGCACAAGTGCTTCGCTCTTTCGCAAATCAGAGATGTTTAAAGAAGTGTGAGGCAGCTTATGTATAACTACTACATACTGTGTTACTCCTCCAAAAACAAGATATGTATATGCTTGTATGCACGTTTAATGATTTCAGCTTACTGAATAATGCCTTACAGCCAATCAGTTTCTGCAGAAGATTTGTTTTAGCTCCTTGCAGTCTACAAGTTGCTCACAACCATCTTTCCAATATAGGCACTTAATTGGCTCACTCTTCTAGGGGAAAAAGAAAGCACTCACAACAGTTTGCCGATTTTCAACATCTTTTTAAGTGCCTGCAGAAGTACCACAAATCTGAATGATGTTGAAGGCTGTCTAGAGAAAATGGGAACTCATCTTCTTGGGAAGTCTGAAATAACATACTGTGAGCTTCTGAAGGTATGTATCAACAAATGTTCAACATACCTATTTATGATCTTCAGAAGTTCGTTTTTTGTATGGACAAGAAGTATTAGTTCATCAGACTTCCCTGTTGTGGCAGCTGCAACTATGAGAAGAAATAATCATCCATGATATTGCTGACTGTTTGGTCCTTATTTTTAAAATTAGCATCTGATTGCCTTGATTTTTAGTTCCCTTTTGGTGCATCACTATATCCATGTCCTATTCAATTGAGCCTCTTGCTAAATACATATATATGAGAAAAAAATCCTTATCGCTTGGTTTGCTTCCCTTTTTCTGGGAACTCTTGCATATTGATTTTGCTTTCTTTTGCTTCTGTTGTTAAAAGTCACATGCGCTTTCCTTTTCTGTATTTCATGTTTTGGCTTTCTCTTGTTGAGAAATTCCTTTTATTTTATGTAATATTTTATTTCACATGTTTCTTGGGATACATCAGCTCTTACCGCTTATATTTTACAGTGCTGATTGGACTCATTCTCACATGGTTTTAGATCTAATATTGTGACAGCTTGCTTATTTGATTGTTATATCTGTTTAGTTTGCAGTTTTGCAGAGAAATTTGTCTGCAGTTCATGATTTATGGAAGGACTGCACTAGGTATTATAGCCCAAGCATTATTACTCAGAGGAAATTTTTGAGGGCTTTCTCTACACTAGGTGACCTTCAATCTGCATATCATATCTTGCAGCATATGGTAGTCCTTGCTGGAGAAAGCACTGACCATCTGAGGTTGTCTTCTAAAAGAAGATACCAGTCAACAAGATTAGACATTCCTGTACCTGCTTTGAACGAAGTAGAAGATCTCAAACTTTTATTGAACTATGACCTGCCATCATCATTTCAAGGGAATATGGGAACCAGACAATGTTTGATTGATACTCAGCCGGAGCTGTTCCAGGTGGAAACTCAATCATCGAAACATGAGCAATTGAAGGGTTATGTGGCATTCATTTCTGCTGGTCTGTGCTGCATTCCAGTTTCATAAGCCTACTAATAAACTCAAATCTTAATAATATATATAAAACTTATTTACTTTCAGTCTTATTCCAGGTGACAATCTTGTTGACAATTTTGAACTAGACAGTGGGAGGATAACAAAGATGCTGAGATTTGCACCAGTTGCAGTAAGGAAATTTTTGCGATGGTCTTTCAATGATATTATACATGCATGCGTGCAACTTAACAACTGCCAGTTGTCTGAGCAGTTATTTCTAGAGGTAACAAATATATATGGTTTTGTTGGCAAATCTATGTTACGCCTATGCAGTCTTTCTCTTATTACATTAAAATTTTGAACATTTCTTTATTCTGGATGGTTGAACTGCACTATGGTAACATCCCAATTGCTTACTGCTTTGTTTCATCTGTTGTTCTTGTTTGATCTTAGCGTAGAAGGGGCATCATTTTATGAACAGAAAACCTAGGTTATGTTTACTGGAACTTTGTTTTTGTAATCTTGTGCTTTCAATTTCACATTTATAAGATAGTCACAAATACAGAGCATGAAGTCCATTTCTGCATGAAGCATGAAATTCATTTAAAATTATAGTCACTGACATGTGAGCCTGCATACGAGCAACTATTTCAGTATTTCTTAATTTTCTTCATTGATTTTCTATTCTTAGTGGAAAAAAGGTTATGGCAAGTGGGAAAATTGCAACTTTCCCTTATTTGAGTGGTCAAAGCATTTAAACCAAAAACTTTTCACGTGCATAAAAACTGTGTTTTGTCATTTGAGGACTAGAAATTTATTGAGGTATATTTCACGTAAACAAACTCTGATGTTTATGTCAAATGTTATATTTTCTTCCCAGATGCACAAGATTGGATTGCGACCATCAAAATTTACATATGATGGTTTTATCAAAACTGTGATTGCTGGGAAAGGAGTTGCACATGCCATCAAAGTGGTATGCTATCGATAGCTTGCTGACACTTATGATATATCCAGTTGTGTGAAAGAATATCTTGGAAATTGATGATTATGGACACACCCATTATTTTGTGAGACCCTAAATATAGTTATTCGATATCTTGCTGTCACTTATGATAATCCAGTTACGTGAAAGAATATCTTGGTAAATTGATGGTTATGGACACCCATTTTTGTGTGAAACCCTAAATATAGTTATTCTATATCTGATTTGCATAGAAGTAACATGTTTGTATTGTCTGATCTTTATGAGTAGATACTGTAATATTAATTACTGTTTACTTACTCTGCATGAAAGCTACTATGTCAAATCGAACTGTTCATGTTCTATTATTATTGTTGTTGTAGCACATTTGTTATATTCTTGTGCTTTCCAGATGGAAGTAATGGGGAGAAGGGGTATTGAACCTTATGATGATACACTTGCTGCTCTCTCAGTTGGCCATAGCAAAAGTCTACAGTTGGATCTGGCTGAGGACTTATTGGAAAGAATTTCAGAGATACAACAGAAGTATATACATGCTTTTAACGCTTTGCTTTCTGGCTGCGACATTATGGTAATGCATTTGATTCTGGAAAGATATTTTCTGATATGTCCTGTTTCTGTCCCCACCTTCCTGTCAGCTTAATTGAGCTTGGCCATTTGTCCTATCATTACTAATCTGCTGCTGTATGGTCTATCATAATCTTTGTCTATTCCTGTCTTTGATGCTTGGTGCCCTGTGTCAATCCACAATAATAATAATTCTTTACCTGTCAGTGCACCTGACTTTGTATAAAATATGTTCAGTTTTACTTGTTTGTGTAGAAAGATGAACTAAATCCCCTCTTATAATTTTTGTAGAATGAACCAGAAAGAGCTGTTCATGTACTGGCTAAAATGAAACATCTGAATGTGAAGCCAAATATCAGGACTTATGAGCTTCTATTTTCTCTGTTTGGCAATGTCAATGTTCCTTATGAAGAAGGAAATGTGCTATCGCATGTCGATGTTTCCAAAAGGATAAGCATAATCGAGATGGACATGTTAAACAATGAGATCCAACATAGTTTTGTGTCTATGAAGAACTTGGTATGTTTACTTCACATCTATATAGATCTTCCTCTTGTTTTTGTGTACAGTTTAGAGGAAACAGAAAATGTATCACTCGTACTATTCTTGCAAGATAAAAAAACATGTCGCAATGTAGTATTCTCAATAGTTGACTTCTCTGGCAATAACAAATTTAATATACCGTTGCTACAGGACCTTTGTTATGGTCATTAGAAAACATGGAATTCATATTTTTCTTGTTTCTCTTTTATATGAAAAGTGGTCTATCTAGAGAGTTGGCACTTGGTGATAAAAAGGAGCAAGGACGCAACACATAAGTGTCTAACCATTCTGTTCATGATTGTCATTTTTATGGCTTTATTACTTTTTCCACATCATGCTCTAAGCTGGTCAAAATTTGCCGTTTGTTGTTTGTTGATGATGGCATGTCCAAATTTGCCGTTTGTTGTTTGTTGATGGTGGCATGTCCATCGAAGGAGCTAATTTATGCTTGTCTTAACCTTTTTCCCTTTTCTAAACAACATTGTTTTGACCGAAAACCTTTACTAACCAACAGTCCCTAAAATATCTTGATTACTTCAAGGTACTAAACTCACTATCAGTCTGGTGTCTAATCTGTTAAAATTCATGATAAGTGGAAGCAAGGTTTTAATTTATCTGAACAGGATATCTCAATCATTTGCATGGAATGTAAGGCTGGAATATACTTCCTAATTCGGGTGTGTTGGCCTGGCCTAGGAGAGTAGGAAGCACTTGGCTGTGAATGGTATTTCGTAATATTGGTTGGTGGTGATATGAGGGGAATCAAGAGCCTTGAGCTATCTGTTGAAGCTAGCTTACCATCGGTCTTTCTGTCATATCCCAAGACCTCACTGGCTTGAAATATCACCATGATAATTGTGAAATTTCTGGTTTTGATTGCCAAGATCACTGTCACAATTGTCAGTATGATCTTCGGTGCTTCTTACGGTGATGACATGCTTTGAAGTCTTGATGTTTAATTTACAGCTTTATGCTATTTCAGGTACGAGCTTTTGGAGCTGAGGGGATGATAGAGGAAATGCTGAGGTACTTGAATGTTGCTGAGAATGTCTTATGGAACATGGATCCTTATCAGAAGAGTGATCTCTATGGCATTGTGTTGCATGCTTTGGTTAAAGCCAAGGAAGTATGTATCTACTGTCTTTTACTGTTTCTTTTGTTGTGATGAAATGATGTATTGGGATTATTTTTCCTCCTTTTTGGCTATTTTTTATGCTTGATCTCTTTTAATAGAAGTTGAATTTGACAGATCTTTTTCTGGTTTCCAGACTCACAAGGCAATAAGAACCTTCAAGATCATGAGATCATGCGGTTTTCCAGCCAATATTGCAATTTATAATATCATGATAGAGTGCTGCAAATTATTGCCATGTTTCAAATCAGCTAGCGCTTTGTTGTCCTTGATGCTTCGAGATGGCTTCCATCCTACAGTTTTGACTTTTACATCACTCCTAAAGGTAAGTCTGGTTAATTGCAGAACTTTCACTACTCACTATGCATTCTTTTGAATTAATGCATTGCTGATTCCTTCATCTGAGTTGAGTTGAATTTTGGGGGTCCATTTACTTGAATCTCATGCGTAGTTTTTCCATGACAGGTTGTATTAGCAAAAGAGGATTTTGAGGGGGCATTGGATCTGTTGGGCATATGCATAACTGAAGGATTTCAGCCTGACATAGGGGTTTTCAACACAATACTCTCAGAGGCAAATGCAAAAGTATGTCTATGATAAAGTTGATCAACTCTTCTTCCCAAAATGATGTTGAAGCTAAACTCATATTTGATCATTCTTCACAGGGTCAGATTCATGTTGTTGAATATATTGTTGAGTATGTTCATAGAGCAAAGATTCAACCCGATCAATCAACGCTTTGGTACACATTTTGTGCCTACGTGGATCAAGAATTGTACAACACTGCTATTGAGGCATTGCAAGTCCTCAGTATGAGGATGATATCTGAGGATGCTACCATTTTGAAGGAAAAAGGAGCAGGTTTAGAAGAGCTAATCCTCAGTGAAGAGCCAGACGCTGAATTAAAGATCATAAAGGCATTTGTAGCAACTGAAGAATATATCACGACAGCTTTACTGAACCTGAGATGGTGTGCAACAATGGGTTCCACCATATCTTGGTCACCCGAGGACAGTCTCTGGGCTAGGAGGCTGGCGTCCTCTTACGATGCTAACATGAGACCAGACATGTCCTGAAGTTTGTGCTCGAAACATCTGACGGTTTAAGCCTAGGAGAGATGGGTCTGCTGGCCTGTTGCGTGGTTTTGACATGCTCCTGAGGCCAATTGCTTGTGATGATATTGTATCACATCTATCGCTGGGATCACCTGCAATTCTCTCAGCTCTAACTGGTTAGGGCTATAGCAGCTTCACTAACTTTGCATGAGGTGACGGTGACGAAGATTGGACCACAAGGAACTCACATCCATTCAATATTTGTATCTGTTTCGTTAATTCTCTATATTGTTTTTCCTTAGAACTGTCTTGCTTCAAATAAAGAGAAGTTTTTGGCATGCCCTATGTATACAGTGACTATGGGATTGAAAGCCATCAGAAAATGGCATGGTAGAGGACATAGATGATAACTTAGAAGTTGTAAAGTGCATCTTCTCATTTTGAGGCAACAAGTGTATTTTAGTTGTAGCAATGTTGATGCTATAAGTTGATACAAGTCTCTGGAGGAAAGGATTTTTCATTTCCTCCCTTTTTCCCCTTAAGTTGACACTTGGCGCTAGTAAGGAGTAAGGACGCAAGGAATAATACCACAAAAGGATTTGTATGCTTGTCTTAGAACATGTTTGGTTGACGGGCAAGCTTTACCGCGCTCTTTTGTGCTAAACTATGGCAAGCCACATTTTATGTAGCAAAGAAATCAGTTGCCACAACACTAAAAGAGTTTAATAAGATATGAGTCTGGTGGACATGATATGCTTCTAAGAAAAAGTGTGGCATAATGTTGTCTACGACGAGATTGCCCTTTGATGTTGATCTGATGGCTGTACAAAACAGATAAACAAAAAAAAATAAACAAAAAAAATAAAAAAGTTTAGATCCATATAGAAAAACTGTGCAATAACCCAGTTGCACATTTTAAAATCTAAAATTACACGAAAAAATTTGTGCATCTTAGGCTCAGCGGTTTGTAACTAGATCGAAAATAAAAATAAAAATGAATCTCATATCTAGGAAGAAACAAAAAGTCATGCACGAGTCTCAAAGAAAAGATTAAACTAATCCTACGACTAAGCTCATGATTGAGCAACAGCAAAATCGTAAATTTTAATAAACCTACTTTTCTGTCTTTGTTCAAACAAGGCTAGTTCTACAATACACGGAAACTCATCTTAATTTATGTCCAATTCAACATAACACCAACCACAAATTCAATACATTAGATTTATTCTTGATGCTTTCTCTTCAACGCCAAAACTGAAAGTCATCTTCACGAATCAAGATTGCCATCTACCCTCTCTTGCCTTTTGATGCTTCATGTTATTTTTCATTTCATATGTTGTGCTGCTGCTATATATGTGTCCGAAATGTGAAGGATGGTGATGAATTTGTTGCCTCCCTCTCTCTCTCTCTCTCTCTCTCTCTCTCTCTCTCTCTCTCTCTCTCTCTCTCATCGTAGAAACAACACTAAAAAGGGGGTATGGATAGCTCGATGAATATATCGCAATAGTATTGGATCGTGTTCAACGGCCTTATGAGAAGGTCACCTTATACTCGATCAATTGATACGCTTCGATGTTTTTTGAATAAGTTCAGCCGCATCGTGAAGCATGGTCTAGTCCTCTGTCAAGAGAGCAGCCCAATACGCGATTGGGGCCGTTAGCGACTTCCCAAGGCAGAATTTTAGGGGGTTATATAGAACACCTAATGAAAATTGACCATGGCTGTCCTTGATGGGAAGTGAGATAGGGGTAGATAAAAAAATGGTCCATAAGTTTATGGTGGACTAGGAGAGATGGGGTGATTCATAGTCTACGGTGGACTAATCCTCATATATACCACTTAATGATTCACTTTGACTTGCTTTGACTTTCAAGCCTAGCCCAAATATCGCATTCCTCGGCCGAAAGTGTCCTAGAATTTTGGGCAACGTTGAGGCGCAAAATAGTGTGCAGGGCCATGTGGAGGCAAAGCTTGGCATTCGAAAGGAAACCCTTGCTCCAAGCACACAAACGCCGGCCCGTCCTCCTCAGCTTGTGAAACAGAATCTGTCACATCTCCAAGCGATCAACCTCTCATTCCAAGCATCATGCATAGTTTGATGGAAATTTGGCAAGCAAATCTAGAAGTTCTCAACTTGAATTTTTGGGCCTCCTCGGGCCACCGTCGTCCACGAGAAGGAGAAGCGGTGATTCAATAGAGAGAAGGGGAGAGCGTGAAACACATGCGTGTCGAAGTGGAGGTCTCACTCCTCATTGCAGAAGAAGATGTCGAGCTTGCAGAGGATCAGATCCTCCCTTTCATTGCTCTAAGTGAAATGCATGTTCTGCATCCCTCTTTAAGCATCTAGGGTGGCTCTAAATCTATTAATGCTGCTCTTGTTAACATAGTTTTGTACATAGTGAGAATTTCATCCAGTGCATCAGGTTTGTTCTTCTAGTTTGTTCCTCTTTTTTTCTTGATGGAGTTTGTTCTCTGTTCTTATAATTTCTTCTTCTTTTTTTCTTGATGGAGTTTATTCTCTGTTCTGCATACAGATCAGGACAACGTTTCTGAAGAAACATGCTGAAACTTGAAGTTGGACTTGGTGGTTACGTGTTTTCAGTATGCTCATCCGTATTGTGCTGGGAGCATCCATGCCGCATACATTATCGCCACAGTGGCCCGAGAGATTCTCATGTATCCCTCTGATGTTTTCTCTCGGTCTTTCTCGTTAGTCTTTCTCTCTAAGACTTGTTTGCCATTGTAATAGATTATGATAATCCTCACTGCTCAGTAGAGACACTTTTACATATTTTACCGTTTGACTTTTCGATCGAAAATGAGTTTAAAATCTTGGGTAGCAAAAAGTAAAATAAAAACTGAAGAGAGATGTGCACACATGATCCACTTTGGGCTTTAAAGATTATGGATGCAAATTAAATTTTTTTCTCTTTAATAACGGTGAAAATTAATGGGTCATCTACGAGGTTATTCAACTATTTTGGGCCTTAATCACCATAATGTGGACCAAACCGGCCCATATCTATTTCAACAGTAATAAAAGTCCAAGAAAGCCGAACGGTCCGACCCAAACCGAAACGTCGGAAGAAGCGTAGCGCAAAGCCGCAAACTCGAACCGACTCAAACCAGGATGGGCTGATGGCGCACGCTCGCGCCCAGGCGCTCCGCGCGCTGCTCGCCAGGTGCTCGACGAAATGGCCCCCGGCCGCAGCCGCCGCCACCGCATCGTCGTCCTGCCTCCGCCGCGCCGTTCCCCCGCATGCTTCCTCCGCCGCTGCGTACTCCCGGCGCCTCCTTCCTGCGTTGCGGGACGCGTCCGTACCTACTGTGCAGACGCGCTCCCTGGTGAGCAAAGCGCAGGGCGGCGCCGGCCCGCGCGAGTCGGGCGCGGAGGAGGAGGAGGGAGAGGGAGAGGCGCAGGAATGGATGGCGGAGTGGGAGGACGACGAGGACGACGAGGCTGATCCCGAGGTGTTTTGTTCTCCGCAATTCCGTCTGGAGCACGCACGCCCAAGTGCTCTGTTCGACTTGTTCTTGACTCCTTGGTGCGTTTCAGATCGGTGACGGCGGCGACGGCGGCGGCGTCGCCCTGCGGGACGTCAAGTGGGGCGCGCGTGCCCTCGCGGCGGCCGAGGAGGTCCTTGGCGAGCATTTTGGCGATGACATTGCCATGTTCGCCTTCAAGGTGTCGCCCAAGGGATACGTCTACGTGCGGCTGGATAAGCTCACCAACAGGTGAGGAAATTCGCGTTTTTTTAGTTTGACGTCGGCAGTGCTTGATATCATCTAGACATTGTAATGTTGCACTTGCACATGGAGATTTAGAGTTATCTAAGTTTCATGAAGGTTGAAATTAATGCCACATCCAAAGTCACAACTCACAGTTAGCACTTACTAGCTCTTTCAAAGTTCACCCACCAGACCAATGTTTTAGTTTCTTCGGCTCGGAATTTGGGTGACTATGCTTTTACTTAATTGATATGACGAGTGAGGCTTTTCGAAGCATAGCCATACGTAAAACCGTTAGTGGTTTTAATATTTATACTGTACAAAAAATTCTGAAAACATTCCTACATATATTGTACTAGTTAGAACATGGGTGCCCTTAAAATTTCATGGCCGCATGCTGTGCCATTTGGGAGAAACAAAAATAAAGGAACGAGCAATGTATATCTCACATATATTCGGTACCGCTTTATTTTTCATTTACCACATGCTACCAATTTTGGTACTGAAATTTTGCTTGTATCATTCTACCGTGATGTGCTATGGTATGATAACTAGTTCCTCCTAGGTATTCTCTTTTTCTCATTCAAAGTTCCGTGTCCAATTTTATGCCTGCAGCATCCCATGATAAGTGTTTGGATGTTCATAAACTTGCACATTTCAAGTTGTTCTGAGGAAATAAAGTAGTACCTACTTTGCTGCCTAGTCTCATTGTTTTCACTTCGTACAATGGTTAAGTCCAAAAAATTGCCCATCATGGTTTTCGTACTTCATCACTTCAGTGCCTATCAGGTCATCACCTACTGGTTCATAGTAGCATGATTGCATCCTGTCTTCATTTCTGTGTCATGCCTTGTTGCATTATTGACCTTGGATGTCGAGTAGATCCATACCACAAAAATATCTTCATCATCTAACCTGATCCTGATAGGTTGTTTATATTAAAGAATTGACATGGGCATATAGCAAACTTATCCCCTTCCCTTTTTTGTCTGAGAATCTCTAAAGGTATGGGTGCCCCGGTATAGAGGAAATAGAGAATTTCAATAGACTCTACAAGCAGAAATTGGATGAGATAATCGAAGGAGGCGAAATACCCCTGGACCTGGCGCTTGAGGCAAGCCACCCTGTCAAATTTATTACTCAATGGTTGCTCCTACATTTCGCAGCCACTCACGAAGAGTTAGTCTTGTGTTTCAGATCTCATCACCAGGTGCAGAGCGACTTCTGAAGGTGCCAGATGATCTGGATCGCTTCAAAGATATGGCGATGAGGGTAGAATACCTTTCTGAAGGTGACGACCTTGTTTCAGATCAGATCCTGCAGAAGGATGGTATCTTCTTGCTCGAGTCGGTTGACATTCAGGCAGAACACTGTGTGTGGAAGCTCGCAGACGTCAAGGAGAATCGAGCTGGGAAAGGGAGACCATTGAGCAGGAAACAAAGAGATTGGAGGCTGCAAACTTCATTTAAAGCGGTGGGGAAGGTGACCCTATACTTGGACTGAAAACATTAAGGGCCTGTTAGAAAGATCAACACCTTGGAAAAATCCTGGTTAGAACTCTAAAAAAGTGTGCTAAGCATAGCGTAACACTGTCAAATGCTGTTCATTTTTGGTTGGAGTAGTGTACTAAGTTTGGGAGCTGCATCTTGGGAGTTCTGTAGGGAGGTTACATTGTACGGCACAGATAACTGATCACGGTCAGCACACAGAACAGTGCGGCACAGTTATGATTCAAGTCTGCATTTGCAATTCCTGTGAACTTTACAATTTCAGTCTCATTATCATGCAAACGTGAGGAAGTGCATTTGCAGTTTATCTCTGCGTTTCAAAGATGTTCACTTGGAAAATATTTGTTATCATGTTTGCTAGTACCTGAAATATAAAGATACAGGTAACTAAAAACAAGAGATCTGTGAGCAGAGCTATTAATCGGGATAGGGCATCACCGCAAACTGGAATGAGACGAAAAACATCAAGAATAGTGTTGCTGACTGACTAAGCTGATGTGTACTCTTTGCTTAAGCTCATAGTAGTACAACTTGGCAACAAGTATACAATGCATCTTCGGAAACTCAAGAGTACAACATTTTAAGAAGTAACAACTTGTAAACACACAACATAAGCTAAAACAAGTTCTATCCATGTCCACAACAGCAAGAGTTCAAGGTTTATTCACCCGTACATTGTTTGCTCTCTCCTCAAAAAGAATACAAGTGAGGATAGCTTTTTATTCAATTGCCAAATTTGAAACCTTAGATCAAACGCCAGATACAATTACACTCCGCGTCTGCTCTTCTTGAGAAATCTTGCCGGGCTGAATGGCACAAGATCAACAATCTTGGACTGGCCGTCGAGGATGAGCTCCGCAAGCGCTGCACCAGTAGCTGGAGCATTGAGGATGCCCCAGCAGCTGTGCCCAGTGGCTACGTAGCATCCCTTTACTCCGGGCATCTCCCCAATGACCGGCAGGCCGTCATTGGTGCACGGTAGGTAGCACGCCTGCTCCGCGACTACCTCTGCACCCTCCTCTGTCTTCAGCTGGCTGGACACCCTCCCGGCAATCTTGTGAAGCATTGCAATCGAGTCTGGCTCCCCGACAATCGTCGCCGGATCATCTGGAACGTCCTCGTCCTTGGTCATTCCACAAATGTACACCTCCCCTGCACAACACAAGCAAGAACAGCATACATAAGCATGTGTCGAACTCAGCTTTGATTCACAAGAATTGAGCTTAATGGCGGCAACGGTGTACCGGTGGGCCGCGGGTACACCTCGGGGTCGAGCATCTTGGCGCCGGGCTCCGGCTGGTAGCTCAGGAACAGGCAGTGCGGCGTGATCCTGTCGGGCTCGCGCGGCCGGAGCACGATGCTGTGCGCCTTGAGCCCGGACACGTCGAACACCTCCTTGACCATCTCGAACCGGCCAGACCACGGGCCGAGCGCGAGCACCACGGCGTCGGCTTCCACCACGCCGCGCCCCTTCACCCCAACGCCGGCGACGCGCCCGTCGCGGACCACCACGCGCTCCACCTCGCCGATGACCACCTCGGCGCCAGACGCGGCGAGGACGGCCTTGGTGAAGAGGCCCGGGTGGACCTGCGCGGTGGTCTCCGGGGTACCAAGCTCGCGCGGCGGCGCGGCGGAGGCGGATGGATCGACCCAGGCAGGGAGGAGCGGGTAAGGCGAAGCAGGCACGGCGGGCTGGGAGGGGAGGCAGACGGAGAGGGTGTGGACGGGGCGGAAGCCGTAGGCGGAGGCGCCGTCGAGGGAGGTGACGAGGCGGCGGTGGAGGGCGAAGGAGGCACGCGCGAGCGCGGAGAGGGAGGGGGTGGAGTCGGACCAGTCGAGGGCGAGGAAGCCGCCGGCCTTGCCGGAGGCGGCGCAGGCAGGGGAGGACTTCTCGACGAGGGTCGGGACGGTGGGAGAGGATGCGTGGGTGGAGAGGAAGTAGGCCGTGCACGCGCCGACGACGCCGCCGCCGCAGATGACCACGCGGCGGGGCGCCGCGGAGGACGCGGGCGCGGGCGCGGTGGCCATGGTGTCGTCGGACTCGGGATTTGGCGGTGCGGTGTTGTGCGTAAGTGGAAGTGTGTGGAAGGGGAAGATGGCTTCGAGGCGCCGAATGCCGAGAGCCCGAGACCTTTGTTGCTGAGCCCAGGTGTGACAAATATGATTCAACTGGTGGCGTATATATCTGCAGCTCCGTCACTTGCTTTCGTCCTCTCGAGTGATGGCCGGGCCGGGTGAGCCGTCGGAGAGACGTCGAGAATTTTTGACTTTGTAAAAATAGAAATAGTTTCGCTAAAATTAAACGTTATTTTTATACCCACGATAGTATTAACAGACGACACGTATCACCTATTATATTATGGGATCATAAAAGATCTTATTATGTTCCGAGGCTGCAAGGTTGTGCACCACACACGTTCAGCCGAGATAGACAATCTACTGAATGTTGTTTCGATTATTTTAGTCATGCCGCCAAGGACACCAACTCCTGGAAGTTATCATCAGCCTGAACCGCGATAGAAGAGCTATTGTGGCCCGACTGCACGCTAGGTCGACCGTCGTAGCAGAGCACGCATGGCCCACAGCTATCGTGGCCTCGGTACGATAGGGTTTAACGCGGTCCCGCAGCATGACAGGTGACACGTATCGCTTGTCGGCACTGCTGCAGAGACAGAAGTGGTGTTTGGTTTGGGAGGGGCCTATTTCTGCCATTGCAACAAGACGGGGGGCTAAAATAGCTAAAAATTGAGACTCAAATGATTGAGCACCATTGAGGTTGTCGACAGTATCAAGTTCCGCTTTGCGTCGAAATACTCTAATTGAATAAGTTGCTGGCTCTTGCTGTCACCTCAATGACCATTGTGTTTATAGTTGTGTTTTATATGTACTCTCTTGTGTATCGCTTTGCACTGTCTCTATATGGTTCTGTTATTCAAAGTTATGTGCCTTCTAATCTTGATATCTAATGAAATATATTTTTCCTGGTTATTCTTCAGAAAAATTGGCATTTTTCAAGGTCAAATGAAGAGAGACTAAGATTTTTTTTCTATCATTGCAATGGATTAAGATAATCATCTCTGGTTCAATGGTTTTTACATATTTTGTTGTTAGGCTATAGTCGTATAGTCTATGAAACCAACAAAACAGAAATGATACGGGTAGAGTCAAACAGTTAAGGGCAAGATTGTCATTGACCTTGTCGAAGGAGATGCGAGAGGTAAGCGAGGAGATTACTTCTTGATAAAGGTTAGGATGGTGGAGAGCTGGCGAGGGTAAAGAGGAAGTAGGTGGTGCAGATGCCATCGCCACTGCCATGACCACACGGCACGGCTTGGTGGTAGCCATGGGTGTCCTTAGGCTCGGGGTTTTGGGAATGAAGGTTATGTGCGTGTGTAAGTGTTTTGAGAAGGGAAGATGGCTTTAAGCTGATCAAGACTAAATGGAGGGATACTTGAGTGATAATTGTAACTATGTCGATGTTTTGACAAAGGTTGGAAAAAATGTAAACTTCATTCTTAGAGCATGCAATATTTCCTTTTGGCGTGGTTTATTACACATTCGGATGACTCATACTTAACTTTATTTTACCGTTAGCTCCTTCTCCTCTCTCGTTGCGTCAACTACCTCCCCCTCCCGCTCCTCGTTCCTCGTTTCCACGGTTGTAGGCTTGTAGTTCTCACCTCTTACCGGCCCTGTGAGCTTGCCACTCCGCTAGCAGCCCCACACCAATTGTAGCCGCATCGTCCATCCTAACCCATCAACCTATTCTACAGCCTCTCGTGGCTGGTGTGGCAACTCCTTCCACAGCTCCACACCAATTGTAGATGTATCGCCTATTCTAACCTGTCGACCTACTCCACCACCTCCCATGGCTGGCGTAACAATAATAAACCATAAAGTGACACAAAATTATGTAAGTTAAAATTATAACCATGTTTTGTAGGAGGTAACCACCGATGCAAACCTACTATCGTACTATTTTCTCTATAAAAATTATTACAGAACTACTACTAATATAGCTAGATCAACAAATTACATATCTTCTTTTTTTAAACCAATTGCATATATCTTTCGGTGGTACAAGTTTACACAAGTAGCTTGTGGCTCGTGCAACCTGCTTGCTGTTTAGTCCTTCCGATCTCCACTTGCTCTTGCAGCAAAATACACGGCTCGAATTCCCTCGACACCCTGTGGAGGGGAATCCGCAGTATATCTTTTGGTGGCACAAGATTGTACAAGTAGCTTGTGGCTCGTGGAACCTGTTAGCTCCTTAGTATTTCCGAACTCCACCTGCTTCTGCAGTAAAACACACAGCTCGGATTCTCTTCACACCTTGTGGAACGCCATTTGTTTCGCTGTCTGCTGCGCCCTGAAGTATCGGATCCCACATGTCACTGAATCATGTAGAGGACACCAGCCCCCACACGCTATTTCTTTTTCCCGGAACCATGCGGCATTTCTTCCTCCCACGTGAAATTACTGTTTCACCCCTTACCTCTGGTCTTTCCTGTCTCTACATTCTCGTACACCCACATAGATATCTACCTTCAAGCTCGAATACTATCTTTTTAGATCAGAAATTCACATTAAATTGTTAGGTTCTGTCCCTTTATAACTGTTATTAAGCAATGAATAATTAAAAGTTTTAGTTATCTCTCTTCCTTCTCCAACAGACCTCAGAGCCTTTCTAACATGGCACAGAACAGCCTTATCGATGGTTAGATTAGGGCTCCTATATCTCTACTCCTCGGACCCGCACCTAACCTTCCATATATGCCCCAACTTATACTGAGGAAAGGAAAATGCTTCTCCACTCCTTTTGCCCCTACAAACTTTTATCTTATCTCTCTATTTATATTTGAAGTTATATAGGGGTTTCTTGTGATCTTGGTGAACTAAGGTGAGAAAATTATGATGGCTGGCTACAAATAGGAAAAAGAAATGTCCAATGAACTACATGACTATAAAAATTGTCTACTTCAGCATGTGAAAATTTGATTGTAGTTGTAAATACGCAGGAACATAATAGGCTAAATTATGACAAAACATGTTTTATTTATTTACCCCCGAGTTTGGATCAGAAGTGTGCATGCAGTTGCTTTTTCACCTGATATGCTACCATACAAGAGTGGGACTTTGTAGAACTTTCTTTTGTCAAAAACCGAAGGCAAACCATCGGTTGAGCCGAAAAGAATTGATGAGTTAACTAGAGAAAAATTGGATGAAAAATCAAGTTTACAAACATCCACAACCTAGCAAGGCTCAAGACACCACCAATCGATATGGTCATGACAACACAAACTCAACACACACATCAAAACCACACCAAACGTTATCGTCATCACCCATCACCCCGCGACTCAGTGACTCTGACTTCACTACAGACAACTATGTATGCATCAATCATCACAATGACCGCACAGAGCCCGTGCTAGCCGAGACACCACAGCCAGCCACTGCAACAGCGAAAAGGCAACTCCGTTTTCAGCAACTTTTCTCGTTGAAGACCCTAGCACCGTGCAAGCCTTGCAGCAGCCCAGTCCATCGCAGCAACCGGAGTGTGCCGGCCGCCAGACATGTGTGATTGTTGCCGTTCTTGCCGCCCTCTATGACATAGCAGCTCCCACACGAGGTGAACCGGTGTACAAAAACATCCAACTGACATGTCGAAAGGCCAGCGCCAATCCCGTGCAGCACATAACCCGCCAATGCCGCTCACCTCCAGTCGACATAGGCATACGCTCAAGTCCACCTCCGACACTTGATAGGCCAATGACAAGAGCTTGAGCGAAGGCCGCACGATATGAGGTGATTCTATTCCTTGATGACTACCCATTTGACTTGAGTATGAATGATATGTTTACCTAATGCTTTGACTCTATGTATGCAAAGGTACGAAGGACCGACCAAGGTGGAAGGCAAAGGAACAAAGGTGAAACCTTTCCTTTCTGTGTGTCCAATTAATCCGACCAAGAATGGCTTGCTACTTTATGGTCCTATGTTTTGCATTCTTAGGTTTGGAGATCAAAGTGTCACGAAGGCAAGGGAGGAAGCCGTGGATGTACAAAGGCAAAGGAGCAACTCCAACAAAAGCTGCAGCCAAGTCGGAGCATTTGGGTTTGCCACCAAGCCAATCCAACAATTAGCCTCGGAGCATCCGGAACCAAAGGTCGGAGCTTCCAGGAATCCTTCGTATGTGCACTGAAGATGAAGACTCGGAGCGTCTGGTTGAGACCCGGACCCTCCGGACCAGGCCTGGATAGTCACTCGGACCCTCCGGGTGAACATTGAGATCTTCTCTGGAAGTCCCGGACCTCCCACCCGGACACTCCGAATGAGGGTCCGGATCTTCTCTGGAAGACCCGGACTTTAGCCCAGACCCTCTGGCCACCCGGACTATCCGGCCCAATCCGGACTGTCCGGATCTGCCTACGCGCAGTAAAACGGGCCAGGGCCCATGTATCCATTAGGTGGAGCGTTAGACTATAAATACCGTACCACCCCCACTAATTAGAGAGACTTGATGTATTAAGACAAAGTAGAACTTAGCTCCTTAATCTAGGGTTCATCCCTCTAGGTTGGGGAAATCCACCTTAGACCTTTCAATCTCTTTGGATTTTGTAAGGATCAGCGTGTGCCTCCGAGTGAAAAACATGGCATTCATCAAGAGCAAGGTTGATTTGGTTTTCTAAGTTCCCTAAAGGCTATCACATTGGTGTGTGTTGTTAGGGGCTAAAATCCATCTAGGCGTTGCTAGTTATCGTTCCAACCGTGAAAATCGGGAGCCCTCCGTATCAGTTACCATCATGGAGATCGTAGTGAAGAATCAACACTATGAATGTTGGCACGGTAAGTTTCCTCAACTTGGACATCAGGAAAAGTTCCGAAATTTGGCCGATCCGTTTGTTCAGAGAAAAGAGGTAAACATTCTAACGAATATTTTAGTCTCTTCAGATTAATACATAAAAGCTGGTTGCACCAATATCAAAGTCATCTTAAGCCAAATATGATCTCCAAAATTGCTTGGTTCTTATGTTAAGACAGACGAAGTCCCGAGAGTAAAGATTTTAGATTATACTAAGGCATATATGAGCCTAAATTGAGAGGTTATATCACACAAACGGCTAGTGCTCACACATGTAATCTCAACATCTACTCCTAGAGCCGTACCAAAATTCATGAAAAAACCCAAAGAAGGCCTGCAAATCAGAACATGGCCAAGGACTACCCATATGCTTAATGTAGAGCTATGTTATTAACCCATAGCTTGAGTGAAATTGGAGAACAGATGTTGTGACTCAAATTCGAGCAATTAAGCGAAACATCAAACTAAAAGATTACATGAACAATTATAACAACAAAATAGATGTCTCAGTCTAGTTGTCCACCGAAAGGGGATGTGCTCTAATATCCACAAAATGTTTTATGCTCTACTGTTTCACCTCCAGTGATTCGAAATGTCAGATTGGTTTTTCTTTGGTGAAATCAACTCAATGTTTATTCACCAATTCACAAAAGAACTTCACACCTAAGTCCCGGAACCGAGGCGCAGCACCACGCACAGCACAGCGGGCCCTGCCAGCAGCAGCGCACGGGAACTTTTGAGAGGGCAGGCATAAGGAGGCAGTCAAATAGGAGCGTGAGAATCGGGAGAATCGTAAGGCGATAACCACTTCCGCCTTACGATTAAGCTAGAATCTGAATTTTTGTGCCATGCTAGATGCATTATGTGTAAATACTGTTAAATATTTTAAAAAAAAATTCATAACCTTTCAAATGGTGAACTAGAGGTCTCTGCACCCAAGTCGTGCCCTCCTTGCGGTCTCCCGTCAGCGTCACAGCCTTTCTTCATGAAAAACTCTGTTATACCTCCTCGTCATTTATGACATGTGATGCAACAGATAATTACAAGACATGATCAAAATTCACTTGCCAGAAACAACAGTTCTAGCAAGTAACGACACGGTAGGCTCCTAAGCTTACAAATTCGACCATAACTGGATACATCAGTTCGACAAGATCAAGTTAATCACGATTCAGTTGCCAATTCATTATCGCTGATCTTGTGGCGCTTGGTTGCGAGTTCACTCCCTTCAGTTTCTGGAGCTGGCGCCAAACCATTTCCTTCTTCGTGACTGATGGCCCCATTTACAGCCTCCTGGCCTAGTAGAGAAGCATGCTTGCTTGTGATTGTCCTCCCAGCCCTGACCTTCGGGCCCCAGTGCTTCTCTGGGTTGGGAAGAAACCGCTTGACCTTCTTTGCTTGAGCGTTGCTGAGAGCAGCAACTGCTCTTGAGAAGCTTGCCTGTGGTACAACAACCACCAATGCTATGATTTTTCGTCCATCAGGCACAAAAAAAGAAGTATAAAGAGTATCCAGTGTACGAATGCCATACTTCCAGTTTAGGACATTTTGAAAGGATCACTGAGCCTGCAGAGTCATGTGGCTGTTCCTTGATAGGATGGATCCTCACCTGGGCAGAAAAATATGCACTATTAGATCGAGAGAAGGCTGTGCTGTATTGCAGTCGAGCAGGAAGACAACAAAAAGGAATCTAGACTTGCAGCCACCAGAACGCCATAACGAAAGGAGTGTAACGAGATTTACCCAGCAGCGCATGATGTCCCAAATAACATCCCAAGGGGCATCAGATTTTAGTCCTAGTGGGTTCACATGGGTGCTAGAGATACGATATCCAGCATTGAGAACTGCAGAGCGGAACGCAACTGCTGATGGGGACGTGCACTTGACAGTCCCAGAAATGTTATGTTGACTGAAAAACAGTGGTACATCATGTAACTCCTGCATCGCAGAAATAACATAAGAGTTAAAGTATGGAGCAGTGGGAAGAACATAGAAACATCTTGCATGATATGTATTATGCATGAACGTAGAAATAACAGCTATAGCAAGCAGAAGAAAGTAATAGCTATACCTCTGATACAGTAGTTAGAACTGAAGTAATCTTATTGTATGCAGGATACCTATCCTTCATTGGTTTGACATCTGCCAATGTAGAAAGAACCCAATCTTGATCATGTATAGGAGCAGACCATATTGGTCCACCCACATTAAATTTCTTCCCACAATCGCTACACTCTTGAGGAACAACAGGACCAATTGCAGGTGCAGATTTCACACTGTTATTCTTCAGATCCCCCAGAAAAAACAATTAGGAAAGGCTCTCCATTTATGATCCACTGATCTATAGTTGGAGAAAGATGATGCTGAGATGATATAAATGGTGAAACCAAAAGTGTACCTTGGTAACAGTCCTCCCAAGACATTGAAGATGAAAAGAATCACAACCAACACACTGATATACATAAGAAAGCTTGAGAGGAGCATTCTTTATTTCACTTGCAGAACTGCACATGAAATTCACGAAATCAAGAAATTAGACACATCACAAGTAATTAAATCTTAAACAAACAAAATGACAGTGGAGAAGAGGAAACTCACGTGAATACTCGAACAAAAACACGGACATAGAAATCCATAAACACAGAGAGAACTGGGACAATATAACGCTTATACCTATTTGCATGGCTCTGTCAACAAGGGAAATATAGGAGATAAGATATCTCAAAAATCAGAGGGAAAACGACAGCGGCAAAGTTCCACATCTTAAGCTAGAAAAACTAGTGAGTGCTCTACTAGAATCTGTTAATATAATAGATTGCAACATGCCAACATCAGATCCAATTAGTGTCAAAGTGAAGATATCATCTAAACCCATTGTTTACTTATCTGCATGGCTCTGTGTCGACAAGGGAAAAGATAGTAGGAGATGAGATATGAAAGCAAAGTTCCACATCATATGCTAAAAAAACTAGTGAGTGCTTTAATAGAATCTGTTAATATAATAGGTTGCCACATCTAACTAGTATCAAAGTGAAGATATCATCAAAAAAACATCATATGTTTTTTTACTCGGTAGCAAAACCACTAGATGAGCTCAACTTGGACAAACTTTTGCCATACAACAATAGTAACAAGCTAACCATTGTTATATACCTCAATGCAGGCAAGGAGGATTCTCAGAGCCATTTCATGGCAATACTTGCCTTTGACTGGGTAGGAACCATACCTGCAAAACACAATTGATGATCAGAACATCGATACTTGGTCTGAATTTCATCTTGGAACCAGTAATGTGGTCCTTACTTGGAGTAGCAAACTTCACCATTGGTCCCACATAGAACAGCCATATCAGTGGCTGTGCACATCAACAGTCCTCCATCAGCAACAGCTTGTACAGCAGAGTCGAGGAATATTGAAGGTGACCCGTAGGGGTCGAGATCAACCTAAAAAGAAGAGCATGTGAGAAAATAAGGAAGCTAATGAGGGTTGTTAGATGGAAAAAACATTAAATAGTTTAAATTCTTATCTTATGATTTTGCTTTAACTTGAAATAGTCAAGCTACATAATTACACCCTTATCGCTTATTGCAATAAGTCATATTCCTGTTAGCACGTGTGCTAGCTTTGTTTTGCCAAGCTAGGACTCATGCAATCCTCATAGGCTTACTTAAAGGAGGTCCAGAGGCTAGAATCTCAGATAAACCTTATAATCCGAGGCAAATCTATAAGCTTCTCAAGTAATACCCTGCTTTCACCACTCCAACCACCCAGTAAACAAAAGGGAAAACAACATTACCTTGTAGAGTCCAATTTTGACATAGGTTCGTCCCTGGTTTATTACATTTGTTCCAACTGGGGTGGGGCTTAAACGAATGAAACAGGAAAACTCAAAAGCTCACCCAAAATGTAAATGGTAAAAATGTAATTCATGACAAATAATTCTAAATATCCTGAAGAAGTTACCCATACAAGGAGAGACTGATTATAAACAAGAATCTAATTGTCATGGGCAGGTTTTTAGATTACAGCAGATAGTCTGATCTCAGGAGGTGTCAAAGGTAATAAACAGCCACATATGACAAACATAAAAATGTACTATTAAAATCATTACCACATCAAACTCTTTTGGATGAGTAAGCATGTAGACTCGAGCATCAGCCAAGTGTGCTTCCACTTTGTCAGAAGCTGCAGCACCATTGAACTTGATGTTTCTCTTGCAAGCTTCAACAGAGGCTGAAAAAAAATAGTGTTTAATGTTAAATCTCATAGTCAAGATCCTAAACAGCAACGCATAAAACAACATTAGACAAGCATGTTAGTGACCTTTATCATTGTCCAGTGCAACCACCTTTCCAAGCCCATCAACTTCACGAGCATAGCGCAGAGATCTCAGCCCAGAAGCAGCCAGTGCCTGCATGTTTTACTCAGTTGATTATACATAGTCAAATCTCACTCATATTGTAATCCAGCACATAAGCTCTGTACTGGACATAATCTAGCCTCACCTCAAGAACAATTGGTGCTTTGAGTTCTCTTGTTCTTTTCCAGGAAGGTGTCTGTGTTGTTTCTTTTGATGAACCTTCTGCCTTGTCTGCAGCCTGATTTAGCTCCTTTCCATGAGCAGCATTGATTTCGCCATCCAGACTACTTGAAGCGCCATCTCCATCTGATCTAGGTGGCATATCCTGACTGACATTTTGATGTGATTTGTTCTTTTTGTTCACCGTTTCCTCATGCTCTTCCTTGCACTTGACTACAAATGTCCTTAGAACGGCAATGGGACATATCTCGATTATGGACCTAACAAAAGCAATAAACTAGACGTTAGAGAAAGCCTTCCGATGAATCAGCACAGAATGGCTAGTTAATAATTGCAGGTGCAACTTCCATGTTCAGCAAAATTGATCATTGCATGAACAAAACACCAGCCTCTTAGCCTCTACAACTACCCTAACACATAAATTGCAGGCACCAAACTAACTCACAGAAACTAATCAACTCAGCAACCCAAAACAGGCACCAAACACAGCTGCAAGAGTCACACAAACTATGTGCATACGTCTCATTTCTGCTCAAGACAGCCACACAAAAAAAACCTACAAGATACGTACTTTGCGTTTCTCCTACGCCAGTAACACGCGACACCGAAAAAGCACATCATGGAGATGAAACTGAAGCGTACATATCAAAATCTCGCATACTAATATCACTTCAAAACCTAATCCGAGTGTTACAATTACGTCTGTAACACATAACTCCAGTCCCACCAAGTGAACAAATTCATCAAACACTGCTGTGTAAGACTGTAATGGATTTGAAGCCTGAGCTGATGCAGGTCTCGCTGTTAGGATCAAACATAACATAAGCCAACTTTTTATATTTAAAAAATAGCGGAAATGGGGGCGGAGAAAGTAGGGGGTGCACCTGGACGGGGTTGAAGAAGACGGCGTTGCTCTTGAGCATGAGGATCTCGGCCTCGCCTTCCCTCTTCACCTCGTACTCCTCCAGCTTCTCCTCCACCTCCCCCATCTCTCCAATCCCCTCCCGAATCCAATCCCCTAACAAAGCGGCTGGCTCGCCAAATCGATGCGAAATCACGAATCGAATCGATTGCTCGCCGCAAAACCAGTTCGTCGTCCTCGCCGTCGTCGTCGTCTCGGGCTCTCGGCGGCGAAGGAGCTTAAAACCCTAGCGCCTACCACGAGCCGTTCCTGCGTCGACTAGTTCAGCCAGACTGAGCCCGTGATCGCCGTCCGATGAGCGATGTACGGCTCTTGTGCGTCCACGTTACCTCATCTGATTAACCATGCGTTCAGCTACGCGTACAACTAATCCCTTTGCTAACTGTCTACCTCGCGTGACTGACATTTGGGACCAAGGGTAAGATGTAATCCTCGGGGCCAGGTGTCATTGGGTCATGTAACGTTTCAATAATATCTAATTAAAAAGCGTTTCCACATGATCTAGAATTTTTCATTCCCAAAGTCCTAAAACCGTTCATCTTCTTCTTCCCACTCACGGCAGTGATCATCAGCGATGGTACGCATAAAAGTTATAGACATCGGGTTGTTTGTAATGCCATCCACGTTATTGAGGGTGTTTACACAGTGATATATAAGAGATTATTTGGTTGGACTATAGTTGTTGACAAAGCTGTGTTGGTTTGATGTCTGAAAAAGCTATTGTGACTGTGGGAAAGTGAACATATGGCTTTGGATTAATCCAAACCATTTACAACATTTTAGGAAATGAGCCATGGAATTTCGGCATAGTGAAAAAAGCTAAGGGAAGGCAATTTTTTCAAACAACTGAATTTTGCACTGTAAAGTCCACACCATTGTTGGCAAAAACTACTCCAAAACTAGCTGTTTTGTGGGACTACAACTTTTTCTAGTGGGAATTGCTGAAAAACACAACCAAACATGACCTAAGAGGTGGAGAAAATAGAATTGATAGAATGTGGCTATCTATGAATTTACAGACAATCTATAAGATTTAGGGGGTGTTTGGTTTAGCTTCTACTCAGCTTTTCCCTGAGAAAAGCTGAAGCTAAACCAAAGGACCAGCTTCTACTCAGCTGTCCGCAACAGCCCCGCTGTGGCTCTAGTGCAAATTCGGCCACGCGCAAGGAGCTCCCCGACCCCAGCTTCCCGCAGTGCTCCCGCACTGTGCACTTAAAGCACCACGCAACTGCCCTCCGAGTTGCACACAAATTTACACGAAATGCCCTTTCCCGATCCCCCAATCCCCTTCTCAACGAATCGATCCAACAGCCGGGGGAGGAAGCAGCGGCGGGAGGACGACGACTGGCGGCAGATCTGGCGGAGGACCAGATGCAGATGGGGATGACCGGCGGAGGACCGGATGCAGACGGGGAGGACCGGTCGAGCTTCACGACCGGATGCGGAGGGGGAGGAGGATGCGGAGGAGGGGACGCAGAGGGGGAGGAGGAGGCGGAGGACCGGCGGAGGAGGAGCTCTCCTCCGGTGCTGGCCGAGCGGACGGCGGTGACCGAGGCGGCGGCGGGTTCGGCGAGGATCTAAAGCCGACACAGAGAAGATGCGGGAGGAGGAGGAGGTGGTGGCGAGCGGCTGCGGTGGAGGCGAGTGGCTGCGGCGGAGGGCGAGCGGGAGCGGCTACGGCGGTGGAGGCGAGCGACTACGGCGGTGGAGGCGTTCGGGGGCGAGGAGGCCGAGGGGAGGGAGGAGCTGGAGCCGGCGGCGGTCGTCGGAGCTGGTGCCGGCGGCGGTGGCAAGGAGGCGGTGCCGACGGCGGTGGCAAGGAGGCGGGGTGGAGTTGGGGCTGGGGTGGCCGATGCCCCCTGGCCCCTTTTTATTTTATTATTTTATTTTATTTTTTATTTGTATTTGTATTTATTATCTATAATTTTAGTTTAAATAATTTATTTTTATGTATATTTATTATTTTCTGTAAATTTAGTTTACGAAAGAATTTGTATTCTATTTGTATTTATAATTTATAATTTTCATTTGTATTTGCATCATTTGATCGAATCTCAGACGATGTCGATTTTAGGGGCATTTCAGACAATTCGTTCACATACAGCCAACAGCCACAGCCCAACCAAACGTGCAGAAACGAATCCTCACGTGCCAACAGCCACAGCCGCTTTTCCAGCCAGCCAGCCAACAACTGCTTTTCCAACAGCCACAGCCCAACCAAACACGCCCTTATATAAACGGTTTATAGACAGTATGTTTTCAATCATATGCATGCCATCTGTATCTTGCACTAACAAATGCTGAGGCATATATATATAGACTATCTACAAATAGATTATTGTATGTGTTACATATAGTGATGTCTCTAAATGACATGGAAGGGTACTATAGATGCATCTGCCTAAATTGTTGTATATACCCTTATAGACTGTCTGTAAGTTTCACGTAGGGTTCTATAATTTGTAGACAAGGGGTACAAATAGCACACATACAACAACAAAAATATTATCTATTAGTTGTAATCTTATAGATTGTTTATAAATTAAGAAACAGTCTTATTCGCTCTCCTTCATCTCATACAAAATCTAAGTATCACCTCTTATGGTCAGCTAAGATCACACCATTGTACACGCCCTAGACAAGATCAAGTAGCAACAGATTATTTGGAGGTCATCACCAACTTAGAAAGCGAGTCCAGATGCAGCTACCATATGATTCTACAAGAGATTAGGTGGTTGTGAATCTTTTTTTTACGCATGAAGGAAGAGACAAATGGTGATGCCCATAACTTAGCTAACGGGTTCCATTTTCTAGACGTTGGTCGGCATATCTGGTTCCTCAAAAAAGGGTCATTTTTCTACACGTAGGTCGGCATGTCTAGTTCCTCGAAAAAGAATCATTTTTCTAGACGTAGATCGGCATGTATGGTTCCTTGAACCATCTATGTGTGCTAGAACATTTCCATTGAATAAAGCCGACCCTAATTCCTAAAAAAAAAGGAATGGCACCTAGAAATTTTAGATGAACAGTGAAGTAGGATCGGAAGGAAGTATGATGGATTTCGCTCGACATGCAGGTCAATTTTGGGAATTGGGATAGATGTCGGGGATATAGGGTGAAGATCGGGAGAACCCTAGCTATAATAGGCTAAGAGATTAATAGAGTTTTTCCTTGTTTTCCATTCAGGCCAGTTGCAGCTTACAAGACAAAGATAAACAGTAAAAGTAAGTGAATCCTATTCGTTGGTGTCATCTTGCCAGTTTGGTTGTTCACTTAAGATATGCAAAGGTAAGAGGTCCAGGCAAGTAACCAATTCGTCGTGCTCGCCATCGTCGTCTTGGCGGCGAGGAAGCTTAAACCCTAGCGCCTACCACGAACCACTCCTGCGTCGACTAGGTGACCCAGACCGATCCCGTGGCAGCCGTCCGATAAGCGATGTACGCCTCTCGTGCGCCCACGTTAGCTCATCCGATTAACCGTGCGTTCAGCTACGCGTACAACTAATTCTTGCCGAACCATCACCTCGTGTTACTGACATGTGGGACCAAGGCTATGATTAATGCTGCTCAAGAAGCACCTCCTCTATGGCGCGAAAATTTTCATTCCCATAAGTCCCCCTCCCAAAATAATCCCGAACCCTTCCGCCTTCTTTTCGAAGAAGCTTCGCCCTCGCGGGCTCGCGGCGGCGATCGGCGATGGTGTTTCTGCAGCGCAGCAACCCCCGCAAGCGTCCTCCGCCGGCGCCCACGCCTCCCTACCCGCCACCGTCGGCGTCGGCGTCCGCGCCCACCCCGACCGGCAACACCACGGCGGACCCCTCCGCCGCCGTCGACGCGGCGGCCGCTCTGCTCGCGGACGCCGGCTGCACGCTCCTCGTCCCGCTGCACCTGCCCCCGTCCCTCCCCTCTCCGCTCTCCTTCGCGCCGCGCCTCGCCCGCGCGCTCGCGGCCGACTCCGCCGCGGGCCTCCCCGCGCGGCTCCTCGCGGGGCTCGCCGCCTTCGCGGACTTCCCCGCGCGACTCCGTCAGCTCCTCCTGCCCACCTCCCCGCGCTCGACGAGCCTCGCGCGGGCACTCCTCTCCGTCCCCGCGCTCCAGCCCGGCCTCCTGGAGCTCCTACTCGACAAGCTGCCCGAGCACTTCGACGACGACGCGCTCGATGGGGTGCCTCTGCAGGATGACGTGGGGAGGCTCATCGTCGCGCAGTTCCGGTGGCTTGATTTCCTTGTCGATGCCGACGCCTTCGTCGACAAGCTTGTGGAGCTGCTGTCGGTGGCGCCGCCCCGGCTCAAGAAGGAGATCATCGGGTCGATCCCCGAGATTGTGGGCGACCAGAGCCATGCCGCCGTGATCTCCGCGCTGGAGAAGCTGCTACAGGAGGACTCGGATGTTGTGGTTGCTGTGCTCGACACCTTGTCAGACCTTAACCTCAATGCACAGTTGCAGGAGCAGGTGATGATCACAACGATTTTCGACTATTTTGTTTTTAGTGTATGATCGTGTAGATTGTGGGCTGAATAGTTGTCTTGTGCTTTGGGGATATTTGAAGGCGGTGACAGTTGCAATATCGTGCATCCGGACAATTCATGCGGACCAAATGCCACACTTACTCAGGTTCTTGCTGCTGTCTGCCACACCAGTCAATGCTGGGAGGATCATATCGCAGATCCGCGAGCAACTGAAGCTTGTTGGTGTGGTGGATCCACGGGCTGCTCGGAGCAAGAAGCTGAAAGGGAAGACATCGGCCACTTGCACTGATGGGGCAATCCTTGATGCCTTGAGATCAGGCCTCCGGTTTAAGAATGTAGGTTATCTGAATCTGCACATTATCTTGCAATGCAGCACTCCATTCAAGTTTCAATTGGGCTTTCCTTTGTTGTTGATGCAGATGCTTTGTGAGGCTTTCTTGAAGGAGTTGAAATCAGTCGACCACCCAAGGGATCACAAAGTGATTGATGTTTGGCTCATCATGCTCATCTATGCCAATGGTGGTGCTCTGCAGAAAAGTGCTGAGAAAATACTGAAGTCCAAGATCTTACAAGGATATATACGAGAGACACTGTTTGACCAATGCATTCATGGAAATACTGAATTGGTAAAGGTTAGTTCTTCAGTATCTCATAACGACTGTAGAATAGCGACATATGTTGACTACTGTGCCGACTGAGGCATGATTGAACTTGAATCAGGATCATTTCATGTCATACCTCTCAGTGAGCGATTACCTGTTGGCTTGCAAGGAACAGAAGGCTAGAGAATTTGCAACCTATTTGTTTACGGCTTTGTTTGAGGAATTCAATGATACTTTTTCCAGGCAAGAGGTACCATTGGTTGTCAAAACTTGTGTTTGTTGCCTTCAACATAGTGAAAATCAAGAATTTATTAATGTACGCAAATTGAGTTGACCTCCGTTGTGTGATTTTCGAAATAGTCACTTTTGTAATTTTTCCTGTTATCCAGGCGGGTTGTTGTGCAAATACTGTTGCATATCGCATGGATTTATGTTATTTTTTGTGAATGAACACTTGGTCTACTGCTGTACTGAATATCTACGCATAGCTGCTTAACTCTAAGTCCTTAACCTTGAGAGGGTTGTTTAGTCAATCTGAATCTGATAATGCTTTCTATTTCGTATAGCTTTGCTTTATTTCAAGCAGCTGGCTCGCATTTAGAACTAATCAACTAATTCAAAGGTAATCTCTGCAATCGTGAAGGTTGCTAAAGAACCACTGTAGCGCCAATCAAACATCTGAGTGATAATGTTGTGTGTTGTCAGATTAGCTGCAGTAATAGCTTTTGAAGTGGTGGATTGGACAACTATTGGCATGTATCTGAAATTTTCTACGTTCGTCTACAAACTATAAAGCTTAGGCAGAGATCTTATCATCCATTTTTTTTAAAATAAAATAATCAAGAAGTTGGCTAACACGATGGTATTCAATGGGTGACTCAATGTCTGTGAATAGGAGATTCAGCCGGTTAGACTTTCTTGCAGGTGGACCATAGTTTTGCTTATGCTTCATAACCAGTTTTCTGTCCTACTTTCTACGTTTTGTCTGTTTTTCATTTGCTAATGTTTGTACTGTTTTCTGCAGCTCATAGGCTCATTGGTAACTCATATAGGTTCTGGGGTTAGCTACGGAGTTTCTTCTGCTCTGGATATTATGATTTCTCTGACATCCAACAACTCCGAGGAATTGATCCCTCTAGCTTCACATATAACTGGTATTATTCTTTATTAAGTCTTATGTATTTAGTGCTTGTTGTTGCTGAATAATCTGAATTGCATTGACTTTTACAACGTAGGTATTTTAGATTACCTGGAGAGTTTTCATGAAGATAATCTTCGAAAGGTTTGTGATACACTGTTCATTTCTTCGTCTTAATTTGTCTCATCATAAGTTCATAACCTGCAGTTCATGAAAAAATTTAGGTTTATGAGATCTTCTGTCATTTGGCACTGGCTGCTGGCTTCAATACTAGTTCAGGTGGCTCTTCTGTTGCTAATGAACTTCTAATGGTAGTAAGAAAGCAGGTATGGTCACATTTAGGATAAGGGTAGCAGTATCACTTCTGTTTACTCTTTAGCCAAGAAGGCCTTTAGTTTGAATTTCTAATGTCTTATTGTTTTCCATGTCTGCCTGCCACCTTGTAGGTTAGTAATCCTGATATGAAGTATAAGAGAATGGGAATAATTGGGGCTTTAAGGATAGTTTCAGCTATTGCAGATGCGAATGCTCTTGTGAACTTGTCATCATCCCAGGTTTGTTTGAGTATGACGAAAGTTAAGGATAAATGTAACTTTCATGGCAAAAATGTATCTATACCTTATAGGCATATCAAATACCTTTCTATGTGAATGCTAGAATTTATGGGAGCAGCAGTAACACCATAAATTTATCCTTAAAAATACTTAAATACCTTGAATGCCTTGTACTGGTATATTTGAGAGTGATATATTAAAATCGTGACACATCTTATCAGACCATAACAATTTCCTACTGATAACTAAAGGAACACTCTTTTAGTTATTGATTCAGTAACTGTGTGAAAAATACCATGAACAGTGAACAAAAATAGTACAATATATTTATACAAGTGAAGCAAGCAAAAAATTTAAGAACACCTGCCTAAATTATATATCTAACCTGGTACAGGATTCCTTTTTTTTGTTGTTGTCAGGAACTGTGCTTCCTGCATGTAATAAATATTCTGGCATCACCACAGCTACCTTTTCTGCATTCATGAAATCCTAGTTTTGCTTTTGTTAGTTATGAAGTTATTTTGTTTGGCAGCAACCAAATTGTGAGGAGGCCCTGGGACTTCTGAAGATGGCTGTTAACTCCTGCAAATTTGTGACATTGCCCTTAATTCTTTCTATGATGAATTAGCTGCTTTATTGGAGAGCAGTGTTCTTCATTCTGCAATTATCGAGTGGTAGGTATAAATGGTTGCTATGTGGAAAAAGAGATGGTCCATATTTGTTCACGTATCCTCTCTGCCTGGTTGTTCTTTCCATGCAAGATAGCTCATTTCACTAACTGGTCTTTTCAGGTTGGGGAACATGTTGCAGAATTTGACAACCTTTTTCTTGCTGATCTTGACAATGGCCAACTATCAGAAAATTATCTCTGTGATGGCATAGAAGGTTAGCAAAATGCTTTGACAGTATTGTTGTGTCATGGACTCGTACATTTCTTTTCGACACAGGTTGTAAGGGCGAGTGTAATTGATGACACCTTGGTTTCAGGGGAACTGTGGATGAACTTGGATGGAAATATCTCCCCAGTATGTGTAAATATTTTGCCTCTAGTCTCCGCCTCGCCACAAAAGTAAAATTCTAGCTGTTAATGCCTTAATGGTCATTATTTTGGTTGGTTGCTAATTAGTCTGAATATGACCTATACTGGTTTACTTTACTACTGTGATGTATACTCATTGCAGGTCCCAAGCCTGCTTGCAGATCCTTCCTTCCCAATTTTTACTTCTTACTATTGTAAGTGCCATAGCCGTGTAATGCCAGCATGTCTTCTTAATGGCCGGGCTAACTTTCTTCTTGTTTGTATCAAAGATTGAACGTTCAGGAAGTGAGGGCTCACTTGGTGGAATAAATGCACTTCTTGGCTGTCCTTTGCATCTTCCCTCTACCAAGGTTATATAAACTGTTGTCTAGAAACATGAAGCGTTATCACTAAGCTGTTAATTACATGAGAACAAAATGCTTTAAATCTTAGTTCTGTTGCATTAGATGTATTAAATATTATTCTGGGACCTGCCTTTGCCACGCCAAAACACACACAAGATGATGCCACAAATAAATTGCAAATGTCTCCAAATCTGACCTAGATGTAGTCAACAATAGTTTCTCGTGGTAAATCACAAAATTCAGGGTTCATATAATCAGTCTCTATCATCCTCATTTCAAAAATGTCAACCTGCAGACGTTATGAGTCTGAAGATTTCAAAATTGTTTTGTAGTTTTTACCACTTACAAATATATTAGTGTTACTACTTCCTTATATAGAAAACTTTCAAAATTATTTTTGATACCTCTCGAGACATGTCCTTCAATGACTGAATAAAAGAATTAATCCTGGTTTGGACAACCTACAGAACCTGGATGGATCTAGATGGGGAAGCTTGTCAGCATTGGAGAAAAAAACAGTTTGTCATTCACTGTACTTTGCAATAACTGGATCAGGGAGTTGGTATGTTTTGAAGCTTTTAAATTTATTGACTCTATTTCGAATTATGCGATATCTATTCGTAAAATTGGTGGCATCAATGGCAGCTCAATGCTTTCAGCACACAAGTTGCAGCTAGAGTTGATAATGTGTCACAGAAAGCAAGGGATGAGACAGCAGTTAAACTTCTGAAGCGTTTGAGAAATCTAATGTGAGTATATAATCATAATTATTATGCTTGAACAGTGATAAGAGTAGCACATCTACACCTGGATAGAATGACTAAGTCCTGTATTTATTGCATGCTACCTGTCTTGTACCCCATTATCAAGAACCAAGCTTTCACCAGATAACCATCCATGGGTGGTGAAAATTTTGCACTGTTCCTTTTAAATTTCTGACTCAAGCATATTGGAAGTGGATTTTTCATCATTGTTATTTGGTCAGTAAATAAATACTGCTAAGTCTGAGAACTTACACATTCTATTCCAGTTTGCTTTTTCTTATCCTGTCATTAGCTGCTTGCATATGTCAGAGGGCTTAATAAAAAGGGAAAAGATGTATGACTTAAGATATGTTGGATTTTCACATACAGTACCCTTCATAACATTATGACAGGGTTAATTTACCAAATGCGGATTACTTTTTATTTAAATGCAGATTGCTTGAGAGCTTGTTAAACGCCCTCCTTAAAATTTATCCTCTATCTCTACCTGAGCTGCGATATCTTGGGGATTATTCTGGGTCAAGTAGCACCAGCAAGTTTAACTTTGGAAGGAAAATGGGGGAAGAGAACATGGAGGGCACATCATCCAACAAAAGACAAAAAGGTCAGAAGCACAAAGCAGCTTCAGATAAATTGAATTCTGACGAGAAGCTCAAGCAAACTACGATACGGAATGCTTTCAAAAGAGCAGGTGTAACAATCAGTCAAGAAACAAACAGAGCTTCTACACAACCATCGCCCAATGGAATGATGTCAAAGAATGTTGAAAATGAGGCTAATGATCCTGGAGAGGTTGGGCATGTAGATTTAATGGCAGCACCAGTTCAGCTGGATATGCAAAGATTCAAATTCAGAACTCTCCATGTAACTTGCTTGTCCTTACTAAACTATTCAGAGGTATGCATTTGTTCAATTTGACTTAATTCATTCAAAGTTCTATTATCAACTCCTCATTTATTTATGTTACAGTCTCAAGATTCAACTCATTCATACCATGAATCTGAGGTACTTGATTTCAACTACATAATTTAGCTACGAAAATATGGTGACATTATTGAGGTCTTGCTATTTTTGTTATTCAGCTACCTTTATATCTCTATCTTCTACGCGATCTTCACAACAAATTAGATCATCTATATCCATCAAGCAAGCCATTCTTTAGTAATTCTCAAGCAAAATCCGCTCATGCTGATTGCCGAAAGAGCATAGAAGAACTTCTCAGCAAAATTCAGCCACTATTCTCGTGTCTTAGGAAGCATCTAGATGGAGCAGTTTCAATGATCAAAGATGGTAAGATTCTCTTACTCTTTTCTGCTTCTAGTTCCTGTTATAGTGAATATTATGTTATAAATTTAATAGTACCACAATTTATCATACCCCTCCTTTTCTTTGCTTTGATCAATAACACAAGGGGTTACCACTGTTACTACTTTGTAGGATCAGATAGCTCCCCGGACAATTGGAGTTCACTTTCGGATTCAGCAGGAAACCCAGACATACCATATGTGGTGGTCTCTAAGTCTTCAATAGCCACTTCAGTATTTAAGGAGGTTCTTGGCTGCTACAGGAAGGTTGTAGCATGGATGTCGTTTTTCTTACTTCCAGCAGTAAAGAGAGCTAGAGACTCAATTGGTAACATTAACATATATGATACCTTTTGCAGTTACTTGGCATTCCAGATCTGTTGAATCAAGCAAATATGTCAGTTCTGAAGGAGCTATTACAGACTTTCCAGCCACTGAAAGTTTTGATGATGTTGTTTCGGAGTTCCATCCACCTCTGGTCTCTAGTAATGTTGATTACCTATACTGTGGGGCATATAAAATGTTTGAGGCTATTATGGATCCAGGTAATTAGCAGTTGCGATTTCTGCCCAGAGTGCTAGAGATTATCTGACCTTTTACCTAATTTCAGTGCTGTGATCTTCCTGCAGTGTGCTCGTTCTCACACATTTTGGCTTCTGACGTGCTAATTACCATGCAATCGATTTTAAATTCCATTATTGTGCTGTTGGAAAAATCTGGGGAATCAAATGGGATGAATATACACATTGGATGCTCCAAAGAGATCATTCCCTTTGTACGGAAGCATCTTGGTCTATCAGCTCATAAGCTGCTAACTTCTGATTTCCCTAGTGAAGATGCTGTAAATGGATGGCAGAGTAAAGTAAGCTAGAACATTTTTCGACCTTAAATGTGCTATAGCCTATAAGCATGCACTTGATGACTAGTTCCTAAGATGTCCCATGTTTATTAATTGTCAGGGTGATCTTATACCGAGGATATTACAAATATACCTCAGGAATAGTGAGTCAACTTCAGATCTGCTTGATGAGCTGGCTTGCTCAGTGTTGCCTGAGGTGGTTCATCTCGACTTCTTGATTCATGCAATCAGGGACATCTCATATAGCAGATAGTTGTCCATAATTGAATTGTTCTTTTCACCTGAAGGCTCCTTATAAGCATATTATTTCATATTTGAAGGTACCTTCGCTCAAAACTAAAAGTAGTACCGAAAAAGTGTCACATGGTTTTCCAACATTGTGTTCTTCCACTTTCCTCTCTTGGTACCGTGTGCTGGTAAGTATCTCGTGTTCGGAGCATTTATGAACTATCTGATTTTCTCTTGCTTTCTCTTTAACATTTTGGGTTACTAATGCAGCATGAGGAGAACACTGGAAATTTTAATAAGATGGTGAGTTGTTTATCTAAGTGTGCTACACTAGTTGCTATTATGTACTCTACTGTCAGCACTATGTTGTCTATATCTTTAGTATCCCTTAATGTTTGAGCAATTTCTTCCCTCTTCTCCAGATCAAGCAAGCCTTGAAAACTAGATCACAATCAGGAGGAGCGGTGGAAAATGTTCTGGACGAAATCCTCAAATCAGTAAATGTGTTTGTTTCTCTAATACATATGTGCAAGATTCACGAAAAGGTGAGTTAAACTGGAATCACTCATATTCAAGTACTAATTTGACCACCTCATGTATTTACTCACATGGAAATGGTGTACTATTCATGTATGAGGCTGCTGTTGAAAAAGATGCATCTTACATTGATCGCAAAATATAGGTTGCTATGCATGCAATGGCAGTGAAACATGGGGGACGATTTGTCGATACATTTCTTAAAGGTGAGGAATTGTGACTTGATAAGTTGCTACTAAAAATATATTTGCCAACATGCTAAGACTGGTTGGTGTATTTTTATTGCTGCCTTTGATAAAACATGTTCAATTTAGTCTTTATTTTTCTTTTTACTGCAGCCTTCAACTTTCTAGAGACACAGTTTGGGCAACATAGGGACATTATAATTCAAATGGTAAACAGTTGTCAATCGTTTTTGTTATTTACTTCGTCTCGCATCACAAAATAGCTGCCTCCTGTCCTGCCAAATGACAGTGGCTACTTACTGTTACTGATGACTTACATTGATACAGATAAAACAACTTCAGAAAGCAACAAGAATAATCCAAACTATATGTTCAGAGGCTAAGGTACAACTGATGATCTTAGATCCATGATGTTCATATATCATAATTTTGTGCGCTGTGCTTAGAACATTATTTTGATCTTGCACAGGGTTACAAGCGAACAATGATCACAAGCAAGATACCTGCCGCAAAGAGATCCATGGAACGGTTCTTGTTCCAAGTGAAGGCGCTCCTAGAAAACTGCTCTACTGAGGATCAGTACTGTATAGGTAAAATTGCAGTCTGATTTGCAATTTCTTCACAACTCTGTCTAGTTATCCATAAATTGCAGTTGGCTAGTTACATATCAACTATATCTCATTTTAGATCTACGATTTTCTATGTTAAGCTATGCCAACTCTTTTTAAACATTTTGTGATAGGTAATTTGAGGCACAAGGACTTGCATGGGCATGTGGTGAGCTCTCAGGTGTACGGCGGCGTGGATGCAGAGCAAGAACAGATGGAGACTGATTCTGAAACTCTGGCCGACGAAAATGACAACATCGTGGACGACGATGTGGCGGAAGATGGCACCGAGGCAACGCCATTGGAGGACTGACTGCATATGGTACCAATCTCTAAATTCTCCAGTCTCCTAGCATAACCCAATCTTGACCCCCAAAAAGTACTCTTGACATGTATAGTACATTGCAATGCCACCCTTCTTCCACAGCAAATTGAAATCTCAATTCAGAAATGTAGATCACAGTATCATGTGTTGCACGGAAATGTGAAGTCTCAATCAAGATCATATATAGATAACCACTATATCTCATTTCACAACAGCTTATAGTGCAGCAAGCAGTTCTTGTCACTCCATAACCAAAACCAGAAGAACAAAGCGCAGCGGCACAGCACTGATGTCGAGGACCAACAACCTATCAGGTGGCCTTGGCGGGCGCGGCTGCGGAGGCGGCGGAGAGGCCTGCGAGGAGCGGCTCGTCGGCGGGCGGCGCGGTGGAGTTGGCGGGGGAGTCGTCGGGGTCGTAGCTGGGGTCGAGGGCGCGGTCCATGGCGCGGCGGCCGGTCTCGAGGCAGGGCTTGCAGGCCATCTCGATGGTGACCCACCCCAGCACCACCGCTGCGATCGCGATCACCGCCGTCACCACCGCTCCCATCGTATCAAAATCCTCCTTCCCTCTCTGATTAGCGGATCTGGAGGCTGACGTCGACTGACCAAGAAAGGAATCGGTATGGTGGTGGCAGTTATGGTTGGTTGGCCGGTTCGGGTGTGGGGCCAGGTAGCAGTGACTGCGGTGGAGTGCAGTCGGACTGACGAGCGGTCGGACTCGGATCCGGCCAGCTCAGCTGCTTGTGTGAATGGCGATGGATCTTTTAATATAGGCCCTGCTTGGCTAGCTGTGCTTCATCTCAAGTTCTAGCCCATCAATCTACCGGGCTGTTGCCCAAGTTCACTCCGGGCCCTAGTACTTCCTATTTTTTTCTTAGGAATAGGAACAGCTGAACTGACTAAAATCCGTCACATGGATCATCTAAAATTGGCCTCTAACTTAAATAATACTCCAGTAACTTCATACTCTACCTTTACCAAGTCTTACACTACATTATTGCATTGACTTACCAAAATTCACCTGTCGGCACAAAGTACACACGCAAAGTACACACTTAATTTGCCAATGCCGCTTATATAGTTATATACATTATCCAGGGATCAAAAATTAGTGGAACCGATCAATGTGGTCTTGTGGCAAACAAATCCCCATCACCCACGAATACTAACTCGACTGTTCAATCGACAAGTTAAACGATCTCCTAAGTTGCAATACGTAGCTGTTTCTGCAAGTTTGACCGTCTGAGGCTCTGACTCTGCGTGCGCGGTGATGTCTGCGGTGACGTTTACCCAACTTTTTGATAGGTGACGTCAGCTCACGCAATCCATGCGCATTGTAGCTTTGAGCCTTTGACCACGCTTACACTTTCATTGCCTTGATGATAAGCGTCGACATGTTCAGGATTTGAGTAGTCCATCACCTTATAGACCTTTATTTGTCACGTGGATATATACACACAGCATCTGATACTTCCGTCACTTTTTCTCTTCTATTACATTGGTCCAACTAAATAAGCTAAATATTCTACGGCGACGGCCACTCAATCCCGTCCCTGCAGGAGTTCCTGGATCCAGCTGATACGGTGTCGCAATTCGTCGTGACGCTCTAGGTGTGGGTCACTCACTCTCCGACGCGACGATAATCACGGATCTCTCGGTTGGGGTTCAGGTGAGCTCATTGTTTTGCAGGTTCACACCTTACGACAGGGGACATGGTGGCCAGAGAAGCGGAACGGTGTGCCTCGATGGTGTGGGCCTTGGAGGGGTCCACTGCCACCACGGCAGTCCTCCCCGGCAATAACGCTGGGGCAGTCTTGGTGTTGGCGGCCCTAGGGAAACACACTTGAAGGAATGACCGGGCCACATCGACAAGGCTATCGACGCCGGACATGACAGGTAGGCAGCAGCGGGAGATCAGGCTATGACGGCGACTATGAACATGTTGACACTGGCGGTGGGGAATTTGGTGACGAGAAGGAATTTGAAAGGTTTGAAACGGCCGCCCAATCACTATGGTCCTAGGTGATTGGTCTGTGGAACTGGTTCTTGGCCTAGAACGGCTGCATGGTAGCCCACAAGGGTTGGCTTGACCGGTGTTGCCATACGAAGGTTGCTAGGGTTGCACTGGACTAGGGTGATGCCGCGGCCTCTGTCTTTGATCGGTATCGTGTCTAGCGATCTCTCGTTCGTGGAAGTGGTATGACGATAGGTGATGGACAACGGTGGTGGCGAAGATACTACTGCGACAGTTATGATGGTGGCGGTGGAGGTTACCACGGTGGCGGCTACAACAACGGCTATGGCGGGGGAAGTCGCAGGAATGGCTGTGGCTTCAACCGCCGTGGCTTCCGTGCCCCTCATGCATGGGGTTGTGATGATGGATGCGGCCTTGTGTCAACTTGTTAGGGGCAGCTTACAGAACAGGCGCCTGCTGTAGCAGCGGCATGAGCAGATCCCATACCGGCGCATGCACCGAACGGAGGGTCTGCGGAGGAAGGTAACACGTCGGCAGCAGGTGCGGCGGCACCCGATGTTGGGGCAAGTGCAGCCAATTCGCACACTAGGCACAAGTGCTATCGTTGTGAGAAGAAAGGGCATGTGGCGATCGACTTCATGGCGGTTTTTTGTGATGTTTGTGAGAGTCTGGATCACTCGTCGGAGGCTGCTTAGTTCTCAAGCTTCCAAAGCCGGTTGTAGCCATGTGAATGTTGTGGAAGGCTTAATGTTCTTCCAAATTGCATGCTCTGGACTCCGTGCCAAGTAGGACACTACTAAGATGGCTGTTGTGTGTGCTGAAGAAGGTACTTTGATATTAGCCATGGTGCAAGCATAGTTGGGGAGGCCTGTGCCCTTCTCGTTCAAGTGAGTCTAAGAAAGATGGTTGTAACTCTTTTATGGTTCAATTTTCTTCCAAGATGGAACTCATCCGCCTTAGTCGTGTTGGGGTGATTCATGTCCCTAACAGCACAATGAATATGAGGGTGGAACAATGCTTGTCGAAGAATGATGCAAAGTTCAAGCTAGAGAAGGTATGAGTGTGCATCTATGACGTTCCATATGATATAAGAGATTATCTCAGCCTTTGTGCCGTGGGTTCCATTCTTGATGCAGTGGAAATGATGGACATGCCTTTGACCAGGCAACATGAGATTGTTTGGCTATAGGTTGTGGTGATCAAGGCGGACCTTATCACTCGGTCACAGAGATAGTGGTTGATGACTGTGTTATGAAATAGCTTTCGAGGTCGAGCCGAGGTTAGCAGGAGGTGCTGGTGGTGATACTGACATGTTTGATGACAACATTCCGGTAAAGGGAAGGAACCGGCGGGAAGACGGTGATGAAGGGAGTGACCAATGAACAAGAGGCTGAAAAGCACATCCAGGGAGCCTCTTAAGTCGAAGGGTGGCTCATCTTCAGCATCGACACTCAAGTGCATGTTGCCAAATTTCTTTCTAGTCACACCTTTTCCAACAAACCTAGAGTGGCACCCTGTTATTCTATGGACAAGCCCGAGACTACCGTGCAGGAGGGGGCCATTGGTGGTGCTACATCGGGACAGGAGGTCCCGGCTTCATCCTTGGTGTCGCTTCCCTATACCCTTACTACGGTAGCATCGGTGGCTACTACGGCAGCTGCAGCGACTGGTTCGCCTGCTGTGCCGGCGCTAGCCGCTCCTACTTAGGAGGGTGTCTCTGAGGTAGGGTCCTCAGCTGGGAACTCGTGGGTGTGGTCAGTTGCCAATGTGGCGGCAGAGCTCATTGCCGCCGTAGCGACTAGTCCTGTCGCGCTTGTAGAGGGTGAGGGATCCCTATTGCACCGACATGGGGAGATGAGTCTCCAGCTGTAGTAGAGTAGGTTGACATGACGACGTGGGTTGCTGCCGTCGCAGGGGCCAAGCTTGCCATGGTGGCACGTGGGGGCCGCCAGCTGCAACAGTTCTAGGGACTGCTATAGTGGCTAAAGAGGCTGTCGTGCCAGTTAGGCGGGGTGCTATCAAAGCTGTGATAGGTGTTGCAGCACCACCAGGGTGACGATGTTGCAGCAATTGCCAAAGGACATGCCTGCCCTGCCGCTGCGATATAGAGGTAGGATTGCTGCGATGCTGGATGCCGATGACATAGCCATGGACAAGGCTTCGCGCCGTGCCAAGCGGCGCAATTTGGAATGCAATTTAGGTATGATACTCAATACTTCCAATTTAGTTCTTTCTATTCCAGATGATACTTTGGTTACTAATGTTGCTAGGTTAGATGTGTCCTTGGGTAGCACTAGTAAAGTAGTTGCTCATTCCATTCATACGATAAAAGACACCAAAATTGATCACATTGCAAAAAACTTTGAAAAACTCTAATAAGGCTACTGGTAGTAATAAGAATTCTGATTCTTACTGTTTAAAGTTGTGTTCAGTAAGGCACCTATATAGGATCTTATAGAAGAAGAGGAGGTAGCGTTAGAGGACCAAGGGGGTCCTCGATCGGTCCAGCAAAATGCAACTTTAGAGAAGAACCATCCTATTGTGATTAGTTCACTAAGACGAGAGATGAAGGTCGCTAAAAAAAAGAAAGGGTCCCAATAAGAGGTATGGTTTGGAACAGCAAAGGTCTTCGTGACTTGGCTAAACATCGTATCATTGTGGAGACGGTTCGAGAGGATAGCCTTGACTTCGTGGCGCTTTTGGAGACGGGACGATCTGATTTTTCAATGGTGTGTCTACAACACCAGAGTGGTGGACTAGATTACTCTTGGCATTGCTTGCCACCCCATGGTCATTCAGGAAGAATTCTTATGGAGATTAATACTGCCATAGTGGACATTACCGCGGTTGATGTGGGGGATTTCTTAGTGAAACTTTACCTGACGTCTAAATTGGATGGGTTCCAATGGGTGTTGGTGGCGGTATACAGTACAACCCAACAACACCTTAAGCAGGAGTTTTAAAATAGAATTGGTTCAAACATCTAGTGTTGAGACTTACCTCTGTTGGTTGGTGGTGACTTCAACATTATTACATGGCAAGAGGAAAGAAACAATGATTGGTTCGATGCTCGGTGGCCATTTCTTTTCAATGCTATCATTGAGAGTCTCGACTTGAGAGAAATAGTTCTCTCCAATCGACAATACACATGCACCAATCATCTAGATACCCCTACTTACGAGAAACTTGATAGAGTACTAATGAGTTCAGACTAGGAACAAAAATTCCCACTAGTTATAGTCTGGGCTCTCCAAAGGGGCCTATTGGATCATACCCCTCTTCTCCTTAAGTCGGGGACTGTTGCTCACCATGGAAACCTGCCATTCTTTAAGTTTGAGGTAACTTGGCTCTCTCGAGATGGCTTTCATGATTTAATTGCAACTCAGTGGTGCAATGAAAGTAGGGGTAGCACGCCGATTGACAGGTGGTAGAATAAGATTCGTCACATTCGTCAATTTTTCCGTGGTTGGGCCAAGAATTATAGCGGGGAGTATAAGAAAGAAAGCAACGCCTACTCAGCATTGTCGAGATGTATGACATTAAGGCTGAATATAAACTTTTTTTTTAGTTCTGAATTAGCAAGTTTGAGACAGGCCAATGAGGATTTGGCCATATTGTTTTGAGAGGAGACCAAGTGGTTTTAGCGTGTTAAAGTAAAGAACATATTTGAAGGGGATAATAATACACGATATTTCCATATGGTGGCTAATGGAAAACACCACAAAAAACACATCTTCTAGTTCGAGCAGGAGGAATATGTAATTATTGGTGATGCACAGTTGAAGCACTACATCACCAATTATTATAAATCACTCCTGGGCCTCCTGATAATAACTATTTCTCGATGGATGAGTGAGAGACAGAGGACATGCCCCTGGTATGCCTCGAGGAAAATGTTATCCTCACATAATCCGTTTCTGAACAGGAGGTGAAGGCGACGGTTATTCAAATTGAACATAATAGGCACCGGGGCCAGATGAGTTCTAACGATGAGTAGTACACAACTACTGTATACGACGACGGTATCCATATACGAATACACAAAGACCTAGGAGTATCCTAATTACCCGGGAGGATGTGTACCTCGGAGAAGGACTTTAGGTCGATAAGGACCTAGACACCCCCCTAGGACTAGACACCCTCCGTGTACTTTGTCTTGTGATCAATATAAACCAACATAACATAGGGTTGTTATCCTGAGTGAGACCCGAACCTTTATAAGTTTTGTCGCTTGTGGCCCGATTCATGATCAGCTTTCGGATACGGTCCCCTTCTCTCTCTTCTCCACGTTTTACGTAAAATCGGTGATTTACCATACTCTAGCTCCATGGAAACATCACAGATGGATGTGTCATCTTAGATGGCTAGAAACCATGTTGATAACAACCTGTTATCCCCGACGTACAATTTTCGATGGTTGCAAGAACTGTGAGATGATGTTTTTGAATTGTGTAAAATGTGCCCTTATATATTAGTGAAACATCGTGTTCTTAGCGATCTTAATCCTGTATATTTGTCTCGATAGATTCGACGAATATGCATGGCCTTGGGGCTAATTTCGTAACATTCTTCTTCGTATCGATCGCTATCAGAGGATTGAACTGCGTATGAAGCGAACAAATTAAATAGGTTGGTGCACTACTACAGAATATGTCAACACTGATGGGCCAAAAACCCACATCAGTGATGGGTTTTTGGCCCGTCAGCAACTAAAGGTCAGTAATGACTCGTATTATCAGTGACGGGTAATTTACCCATCACTGATAAAGTCATCATTGACGGGTTAAATATTTACCCGTCCGTGATAGCAGCGTCATCACTGACGGGTACATTTTTTACCCGTCAGTATGACGTTTTCACAGATGACGAAAAGTCATCACGGACGGGTAGAAAAATTACTTGTTAGTGATGACTCTACCATCACGGACGGGTAAATATTTAACCCGTCAGTGATGAGAGTCATCACGGACGGGGAAATATTTAACCCGTCAGTGATGACATTTTCAGAGGCGAAAAAAAGCCCTACCCGGGCACTACCGAGTAGGGTTTCACTAAAACGGCTGTAACTTTTGCATACGGTGTCCGTTTTGGGTCCACGACCACTCAAAATGACCCTCCGTTGAACTTCTTCCCCTCCGAACGAAACATCGCCTTTTCCGACCCTCCGTTGAACTTCTTCCCGAGCTCCAAATGTAGTAATCTTTGCAGATTCCGAACCATGAGGGAGTAGAGCTGCTAGAAAAAAAATGAGAAATTTTTTAAAAATAAAAAAAATTCACTCCAAATTCGGCCTCTAAAACTGACTTTTGCCCCGAATGAAAAATCGTCGCTACCGAACCCTCCGTTGAACCTCTTCCCGAGCTCCAAATGCAGTAATTTTACGGATTCCGAACCGTGAGGGGGTAGAGCTGCTATAAAAAATACGAGAAAAAATTTTAAAAATAAAAAATTTAGGCACTAGTGCCTAAAAAGACACAAAAATTGACTCGGGAGGATCTTTCTTACCTCGAATCCAACTGAAACTCCCGTGTAATCTCCACCATGTTCCTACGGGGATGGTGACGTGAGGAGGATATGCTCCCTTGTAGTCGATTTGGATGGGAAGGATGAGAGGAGAGGAGGAGAGGAGGAGAAGGGTGGAAGGAAGAAGAGGAGGATGAAAGGGAGAAGGAAAAAAAATCTGGATCTGGATCTGCACTGAGGGGCACTGAGGTGAATTATATACCCCGCGGGATTCTAAAATTTCGGGTTTTGAAATTTCGGTGTTGGCGGGATTCACATCACGGACGGGCCTCTTTTTAACACTAACTCATCACTGACGGGTTAGAAAACTACTCGTCCGTGATGACAAAAGTTCGGGTTTTGAAATTTCGGAGTTGGCGGGATTCACATCACGGACGGGTCTCTTTTTAACCCGTCAGTGATGAGTTCCACACATCACTGACGGGTCAGAAAACTACCCGTCCGTGATAACAAAATTTTGGGTTTTGAAATTTCGGAGTTAGCGGGATTCACATCACGGACGGGTCTTTTTATTACCCGTGAGTGATATGCTCGACATTACTGACGGGTATTTATTTTGCCCATTGACGAGGGGAGCCCATCCGGGTAGGCCCAGCACAACGAGTCGGCCCAACAGACTCGGAGAGCTTTATGGAGGCCCACTCAGAGGGAGGCCCAAGAAAGGCCTGCAACAGTACAACGTCCGGGTGCCATCAAGACAGGCGTTACGACTCATCAAGACGTGCGTTTCGTCCAACATGAAGACTGGCGTTACCCGGACGGTTACACGGTGTAAATACCTCAACTAATTTAGGCGGTTACTGTAGCTCAACCGACTGGCCGAGTCGGCTGATGTACAGGCCTATATAAGGCAGAGCACCCCATGCAGAGAGGGCTCTCTCTTTTCTCGGCTCTGGGCTCTAACTAGATTCCCCTTCCATAGGCTAAAAACTAGCTTCATCTTCAACCTCTTGTACTCTCTTTCACGCAAGAATAACAATACAAACAGCAGGAGTAGGGTATTACCTCCGCCATTGGAGGGCCTGAACCTGGGTAAAAACTCTTGTGTGCACCACCTGGATCTTCCTAACACGTTCCCCCAAAACCTACTACAAATGGATACTGCCGCGAAATCCCCATGACAGTTGGCGCGCCAGGTAGGGGAGGCGTGCATTGGAACCATGATCCAGGTGGGATCCTCTCCCACAGCTGGCGGCAAGCTGATCACCGGCGATGCGCCGCTCGCCGCGCACCCCGAAGGCTCGGAGTTCATCTTCGGCAGCCTTCATTTTGTGGCCGACGTCTTCGGCCAACTGCATCTTCAAGACCCGCATCCCTGCCCTGCGGTGGAGATGAATCCTGAATTCCGGCTCGGATCTCCTTCCGCTCCGGGCAAAGACGCAGAGCGCTCCCAGTTCGTCGCCATGGTGGGCGCTGAATCTCTCCTTCCCGTCTTGGATTCCGAATCCGACGGGGATGAGAGTTCGTACAGCCAAACTGCCTCGGCAGAGGTATACGTGGTTGGGCCCGGCGAGACGGACGACGCGGGTACGTCTGCCGCAGCGGCCAGGGCGGCAAACGAGCACCTGCTGACGCCCATCGACGGACAATCAGAAGCCGAGAAGGCCTTAGAGGCCTCTCGGCGAGCCCTTCTTGTTGAGCGAGAGCGCCTCAATCAAGAGAGAGCAGCTCTCGAGCAGCGAGAACGGCAACGAGATGAGCCCCACGGTTCACGCAGTCGCGCGAACCGGCGAGCTTCTTCAGCCGCCCGGAGGAGTCGGGCTACTCGGGCCCCGCTTTTCGGGCGAGAACAGGATGGTGTCCCTATCTACCAGACACCAGCTCAAAATCTCTTCGCGGCCACCGCGTTGGCCGACTCACTGCCGCCCCCGGCAGATGGCCCCGCGGCGGAAATCCACCGCCGAGTCGTCACCCTGATGAAGACGGCGGTGGAACAGCAACACGAGGCCGGGTCGGTCAGCAACCGACTGGCCTCCCAAGAAACTCGGAGTCGGCCTTCGGCGGCTCCGAGTCGCCCCATTATTGTTGGCTCGTCGCAGCCGAGTCGGTCCACGAATCGGCCTGATGCTCGCCAGGAGATCAATCGACTCCAGGCGGAGCGGCGACAAGCCGGCTCCCTCCGAGAAAACGATACCCGTGATACTCGAGACGACATCGAGGGGCGACGAGCGGCCAGGTTGCGGGTCGAGCGACGCGCCGGCGAAGTCAACCAGCCGGGTGGCTCTGCCTCCACCGGTCCGCTTTGCTTAGCAGGCGGATTCGGTCTGAGCCGTTTCCGGACCGGTTTCGGATCGCCAGCGGCGTTGACAAGTATGACGGCACAGCCAAGCCGGAAACTTGGCTTGCCGACTACTTGGTCGCCTGTAACATAGGAGGAGGCAATGAGCGTGTCGCCCTCCGAAGCCTACCCCTGATGCTGGAAGGGTCGGCTCGGGCATGGCTTTACAGCCTGCCCGAAGATAGCATCTACGACTGAAGGGACCTCCAAGAGGCCTTCGTCAAAAATTTCGAGGGCACATACAAACGCCCCGGGAAAGCACAAGACTTGTGGCTCTGTGTCCAGGAGAAGGGCGAGTCGGTACGCGACTACATTCAGCGCTGGACCCGACTGCGCAATTCCATTGAGGACGTCACGGAGATGCAGGCCATTCAGGCCTTTTCTCAAGGAGTTAAGTATGAGCTCCTGAAGCACAAGTTGGCCCGGTCTAACATTCAGACCATGGGCCGACTCATGGAAGTCGCCAGCAAGTACGCGACGGGTGAGGAGGCAATGCGGTACGAAGATAAAGGCAAGGCAAAAGCCGAGTCTTCAAGCCGGAAAGTCCCCGCCGACTCAGGTCGGAAGCGTGCGGACAATCGGCCCCCGAAGCGGAAGGCTGGCGGCGGAGATGGAGTCAGTGGAGCCGACTTGGTCGCGGCCGCTGAACGTGGCCCCCAGCACGGCGACGCTGGCCAAAAGAAAGAGCGCCCTTGGCAACAACGCAAGGCGCCGAAACTCACCTTCGGAAATCCTCGACATGCCCTGCTCTTTCCACAGCACCGCCAATTATCAGGCGGGGCACTCAACCCAGGAATGTAGCTTCCTGAAGCGTCTCCGGGAAGAAAAGCAGCCCGAGCTGGAAGACGGCGGAGAAGGAGGCTCTGCTGCAGGCGGCGGCGCTGTGCAGTATCCCCCTCAAAGGGGGGTACTCATGATCTTTCAGGGATCCGACTCCAAAAGGGGTCGAAAGATGCGTTGTCGTGAAGTTAACGCGACGGTGCCGGCTGTCCCGTAATGGTTAGACTGGTCCGAGGTCCTAGTCGGCTTCAGTCGACTCGATCACCCGGACCGAGTCCCTCACTCGGGCAAACATCCTTTGGTGGTGGATCCGTAAGTCGGCGGGTTCAAACTCCGCAAAGTCTTGATGGATGGTGGCTCCAGCATCAACATAATCTTCATGGACACCCTGAAGAAGATGCAAGTCTCGGAGACCCAGCTTCGCCCCAGTAACACTTCCTTCCACGGAATAGTGCCTGGGAAGTGCGCCAAGCCTCTGGGTCAGATCTCCCTGGAAGTTGTGTTCGGCGAGCCGAACAACTTACGGGTCGAGACATTGACCTTCGAGGTAGTCGGCTTCAAGAGCGCATATCATGTGATCTTTGGCCGGCCGGCTTATGCCAAATTCATGGCTAGGCCGTGCTACACGTACCTGAAGCTGAAGATGCCGGGTCCAAAGGGCGTCATCACAATCACTGGCGACTTTGAGCGCTCCAACGAGTGCGACCTCGCCAGCGCGGACATAGCCGAGTTCCTGATTGCGGCTCAGGAACTGGAGAACATCCAGGCGTCTGTCGACTCAGACCAGGCTCCACCCTGCAAGAAGGCGGCAACCGAGTCCGCCTTCTAGTCGACCAAGGACACTAAGCGTGTCCAGGTCCATCCTGAGGATCTGTCTAAGACGGTCCAAATTGGAACTGACCTTGAGGCCAAATAGGAAGGCGCGCTCGTCGACTTCCTTCGTGAGAACTGGAACATCTTCGCATGGAAGCCAGCTGACATGCCGGGTGTTCCAAGGAAAGTTCGCCGAGCACTCTCTCAACGTCGCCAAGGATGCAAAGCCAGTGAAGCAGTCTCTCCGCCGCTTCGCTGAAGACCGGCGCAAAGCAATCGGAGAGGAAATCGCCCGACTCCTCGCAGCCGGGTTCATCAAAGAAATTCTTCACCCGGACTGGCTGGCAAACCCGGTCTTGGTTCTTAAGAAGAACAAAACTTGACGCATGTGTGTGGACTACACGTCCCTAAACAAAGCATGCCCCAAGGACCCGTTCGCCTTACCCCGTGTTGATCAAGTTGTTGATTCCACGGCCGGTTGCGAACGTTTATGTTTTCTGGATGCCTATTCAGACTACCACCAGATCAAAATGAAAGAATCAGATCAAATAAAAACTTCTTTCATTACCCCGTTCGGGGCTTTTTGTTACATCACCATGCCTTTTGGTTTGAAAAATGCTGGCGCTACATATCAACGTTGTATGCAAAAGTGTTTGCACGACCAGATAGGCAGAAATGTCCAGGCTTACGTCGATGACATTGTGATAAAGACAAAGAAGACCGCGGACCTCTTGACCGACTTGGCCGAAACCTTCGCCAATCTCAGGAGGTTCGACATGAAGCTCAACCCGGAGAAGTGCGTCTTCGGAGTTCCGGCCGGCAAGTTACTCGGCTTCATCGTTTCCGAGCGAGGAATTGAGGTGAACCCGGAAAAGCTTGACGCTATCATCAAGATGGGAAAGCTGAAGGATCTGAAGTCTGTCCAGCGCTTAACCGGGTGCGTGGCTGCTCTAAGTCGGTTCATTGCCCGACTCGGTGAGAAGACCTTGCCTTTTTACCGACTTCTCAAGAAGTCCGACTCCTTTGAGTGGATGAGTGAAGCTCAAAAAGCCTTTGAGGATCTTAAGCGTCTCCTGTCAGCACCTCCGATTCTCGCTGCACCAATGGAGGGTGAGCCCATGCTGCTGTACATCGCCGCCACGAATCAAGTGGTTAGCGTTGTTCTAGTGGTGGAACGTGCAGAAGAAGGCCGAGTCCAAAAGGTACAACGACCCGTCTACTACGTCAGCGAAGTCCTTTCCGAGTCGAAGCAGCGCTACCCGCACTACCAGAAGCTCGTCTATGGCGTGTTCCTGGCGACTCGGAAGTTGATGCATTATTTCCAAGCCCACTCGGTCACCGTGGTTAGTCATGCCCCTTTGTCTGATATCATCAACAATCGGGGTGCCACGGGCCGAGTTGCTAAGTGGGCGATAGAGCTTATGCCGTATGACATCAGCTACGAGCCCCGCAAGGCAATCAAGTCGCAGGCCCTCGCAGACTTCATCGTCGAGTGGACTGAAAGCCAGTCCCTTCCGACTCAGGTGCCCCTTGAGCACTGGGTCATGTACTTCGACGGTTCGAAGATGCTCGCGGGCACGGGGGCTGGAGTCGTGCTCATCTCCCCCAAAGGCGACAAGTTGAATTACGTGCTGCAGATCCATTTCGCCGCCTCCAATACCGTTGCGGAATACGAGGCGTTACTGCATGGCTTGCGCATTGCAGTTTTACTCGGCATTCGCCGACTTCTTTGTCGCGGTGACTCGGATCTGGTGGTGCAGCAAGTAATGAAAGCTTGGGACGCCAAGGATCCCACCATGTCGGCATACTGTGCCGCTGTGCGCCGGCTGGAAGGACACTTCGATGGCCTCGAACTTCACCACGTTCGTTGAGCAGATAACAAGGCAGCCGACTCCCTTGCCAGGATCGGTTCCGCTCGAGATAAAGTACCTCCAGGAGTGTTCCTTCAGCAACTCTTCCAGCCGTCCGTCAAATTGGAGTCGGCAACCGAGTCGTCTGAAGCCGGGTCGCCACACCAAGAACCGGCTCAACCGACTCAAGAAGACGTCTTGGTGGTCATTCCTCTCTGGACTCAGCCGTTCCTTGCCTACCTTTTGCGCAAGGAGCTACCTGAGGATCCAACTGAGGTGCACCGCATTGTGTGTCGTGCTCGAGCTTATACCATTATCAATGGTGAGCTCTACAAGCGCAGCACCACTGGAATCTTCCAGCGTTGCATTTCGCCGGAAGAAGGCCGAACGTTGCTCGAGGAAATCCACTCGGGACTCTGTGGCCACCATGCTTCGTCACGGGCCTTCGTCGCCAAAGCCTTTCGACACGGTTTCTTCTGGCTCAGTGCACATGCTGATGCCGAGGAACTCGTCCGAACTTGCGAAGGGTATCAGAGGTATGCCCATCAAATACACATGCCGGCTACCGCGCTCAAGACCATTCCGATCACATGGCCTTTTGCTATGTGGGGACTCGACATGGTGGGCCCGCTTAACACAGCACGAGGAGGTTTCACTCACCTCCTTGTGGCGGTGGATAAGTTTACGAAGTGGATCGAAGCCAAGCCAATCATGAAGCTTGATGGTCCGACCGCCGTCAACTTCATGAAGGGAGTCATCTTTCGATTCGGAGTTCCTCACAGCATCATCACTGACAACGGCAGGAACTTCACTGCTTAAGACTTCCGCCACTTTTGTCGGGATCATGGGATTCGGATCGACTATGCGTCCGTGGCTCATCCGCAGTCCAACGGCCAAGTCGAGCGTTCCAACGCTTTAATTCTCCAAGGCATCAAGCCCCGGTTGTTAGTCCCGTTGCAACGGGCCGCTGGCTCCTGGATCGATGAGCTTCCGTCTGTCCTCTGGAGCTTAAGGACGACTCCAAACCGGTCGACTGGCTACACGCCGTTCTTCATGGTTTATGGAGCCGAAGCCGTCCTGCCGAGTGACATCCTCCACGACTCCCCGCGAGTCGCAGCATACGTGGAAAAGGATGCCGAGTCGGCACGACAAGATGACCTTGATCTCTTGGAAGAAGCGCAGGAACTCGCTCTCTCGCGCTCGGCCATCTATCAACAGAACTTGCGCCGCTATCACAGTCGGCAAGTTCGGGGCCGAGTCTTCAACAAAGGTGATCTGGTCCTCCGACTGATCCAAGACAAGGCGGGCATGCATAAGTTATCTCCACCTTGGGAAGGCCCGTTCATCGTCAACCAGGTGCTTCACAACGGCGCGTATCGACTGGAGGACCCGGCAACCGGCGCAATCACTGAGCGGACATGGAACATTGCACAGCTGCATCCTTTTACACTTAAATTTTGTACTTCAAATAGTTCATTGTTTCATTATAAATAAATATTTGCTTCCTTCGAGCGGCACTCGGGAAGCATTTTGTTTATTTAATTTTCATTTTCCGACTATGCTCCCTTTGGGCAATCCCCGGGGGCTACGTCTAATAAAACCGAGTGGCTTTACTTCGGGCAATACCCGGAAGCCACCACAAACCCACTGGGTGATTTTGATGGGATTCGCAGCATAGAAAACAAAAAAAATTTCCTACGAGAGAGCGAACAAAAGCCAAGATCTAATCTAGGAAGATGCATGTAACGAGAAGATTAGATCTACATACCCTTGTAGAACACGAGCGGAAACGTTCTAATGAACGTGGTTGGCGTAGTCGTACTTTCTTCGCGATCACGTTCCCTTCGTGATCCAAACCGATCAAGCACCGCACGAACGGCACCTCCGAGATGTGCACATGTACGGCTCGAAGACGTCACCTCCTTCTTGATCCAGCAAGGCGGGAGATGAGGTAGATGAGATCAACTCCGGTAGCACGACGGCATGGTGGTGGAGGTGGTGGGGTTTCTCCGCGGACAGGGCTTCGCCAAGCGCTGCGCACGAGAGAGAGGAGATGGGAGAGAGGGAGGCGGCGGCTGGGATGGATCTCTCCGGAGGGCTGCCCCTCCCCTCCTTTATATAGAGGAGGATACTTGGAGGAGGAGGAATAGTACCCGTGAACAGTACACGCATGAACAGTACGTGCGTGAACAGTACCCTCCCCCAAGTAAAGCCCCCCCTTTCGATCTTATCTCCTATTTTTAAGGGATTTGATCTTATCCCTTGGGGGGCAGCCGCATGGGCCCTTGGGGCTGGGGTGCCTGGCCCATGTGGGCCAGCGTGCCACTACCCCGGTCCATGTGGACCCCTCCGGGACAAGTGGGCCCCACCCGGGGACCCCCGGAACCTTCTAAAACCTTCCCGGTACGATACCGGAAAAATCCCGAACTTTTCCGGAACCCTAAAAATACTTTCCCATATATGAATCTTTATCTCCGGACCATTCCGGAGCTCCTCGTGACGTCTTGGATCCCATCCGAGAGTCCGAACAAAATTTCGGTCTCACCATATTAATATCTCATTTTATACCCTAGCGTCAACGAACCTTAAGTGTGTGACCCTACGGGTTCGGGAATATGTGGACATGATCGAGACACCTCTCCGATCAATAATCAATAGCGGGACCTGGATGTCTATAATGACTCCCACGTATTCAACGAAGATCTTTATCGGTTTGAACCACGATGTCGAATATTCCATTCCCTTTGTCTCGCGATATTTTACTTGCCCGAGATTCGATCGTCGGTATCACCATACCTAGTTCAATCTCGTTACCGGCAAGTACTCTTTACTCGTTCCGTAATGCCACATCCTCTGTGACCAACTCTTTAGTCACGTGCTTGCAAGCGATACAGAATGTGCTTTACCGAGTGGGCCCAGAGTATATTTCTCTGTCACATGGATGGACAAATCCCACTCTCGATACATGCAACCCAACAAGTACTTTCTGAAATACCTGAAAGACACCTTTATGATCACCCTGTTACGGCGTGACGGTTGATGCCCCCAAAGCATTCTTCCGGTACCAGGGAGTGGCATTATCTCATGGTCTAAGGATCGGAACATTTAACAATGGAAAGCTATGCAATATGAACTTTGTGACGTGATCGAATTGCCTAACTTAATTTGGGTCTGTCCATCATGTCATTCTCCTAATGACATGACCCCGTTATTAACCGACATCACATGTCCATGATTAGGAAACCTTAACCATCATTTAATCAACGAGCTAGCCAGATAGAGGCATTGCTAGGGACACGGTGTTGTTTATAAAACCACACATGTATTATGTTTCCGGTTAATACAATTATAGCATGGAGTATAAAAATTTATCATGAACAAGAAATATGATAATAACAATTTATTATTACCTCTAGGGCATATTTCCAACAGATTTATCACTCGGCGCAAGTTATTTCGAATCTCCTAACTTTGTTTCTACACGAGCGTCTAAGTAAACGTGTACGGTAGCTAAGGCCCACTCTTCGTCCCCAATTACAGTCGCAACCCGGCTGTCCGGTTGGCAAGAGCAAAAGCTAAAGGTCGGCCTGCACGCGAAAGGATCTGACTCGGCGGAAAAAACAAACTCGGACGAATCAAATAACTTGTGCAAATTAATTTGTGCAAAAGTCAGAATGAATTGAAAAGCATTTTCATGCATAGCAAAAGTCTTTATATTTTTCTACTCGGCATACCGAGAGATATTACATGAGTCAAAGCAGCGCTACCCGCTGACTCTTGGCCCTTTCTTCTGCCAACGCCTTCTCGAGAGAGGCGTTCTTCTCCATGAGGACCGGGCCGTTTCCACCCAGTCGGATTGCAGCCTGACCAAGGAAAAGATTTGTTAGTACCCGAATTCATAAGTCTCCAACCGACTCAATCAGTCGGTCGGAGACTCGGGGGCTACACCCACTGGGTGCACTGAACGTGCTCCCAGTGTTAAGAACAAAACAAAGTTCGAAAACAAGTTACCCCGATGGAGGTCTCGAGAACCTCGGCCGAGTCCGCCAAGGACTTGGCCGTGTCAGCGAAATCCCTGAGCTTAGAGCTGAGGGCGGCGACGTGGTCCGTGGCTTCTTCCGCAGCTGCCAAGTCCCCCGTGCTGCAACTCGGCAGCAGCAGCGCGGGGACGAGGCTTCTTGACGAAGCCGGCGCCGGCTCTTCAGTCGCGGGAGTCGGAGCCGGGGCCTGGCTTTGCTCGGCCACTGGAGGCGACTCGGTGACGAGTTGGCCTCCGGCTTCGCTTGCCAGTTCTGAGGAGTCGGCACCGGCCGCTAGCTACCGGCTCCATCGTCTCCGCGCTGGCAGAAGTTGGCAGAGGCTGCGGGTCCTTAGCCGGGCCTCGGCTGACCCGGCGCCCATATCCGACTCCGGCACCTCCGTGGGTGTGGCAGGTTGCGGCGTAGGAGCAGCCGGCTGTGGTGTGCTTGATGCAGTCGCAGCTGGAGGCGTAGCCGCAGTCGGAGTCACGGTTGGCGCGGCACCCACGGCCGACTCCGTTGCCACAGCGGGGACGGCTGGCGTTGGAGCGCTGGGCTCGATTGTAGTCGGAGTCGGGGGAGCCGACTCTGGCGGCGAGACTGGAGTCGGGGCCGTCGGTGCGCCGGCTGAAGAGCCTCCTTTGTCGGAGAGCTTCTTCTGGACTCTGCAATGCAAAAAGCGAAAACCGACTTCAGCATCTTCAACCTACTTCGACTGGGGTATGAGGCAAAAGGACTCGTACCTGGTGGTTGTGGGGATCATCTTTTTCTTCGGTTTCCCCGGGGCGGGCGGACCCCCGGAGGAACCGGCGAGTGCCGGCTGAGGCGCACTCGGCTTACAGCTGGAGCCGGAGCCTGTGCCACGCGGCCGGCAGGTGCGGCTCGTGCAGGAGCCGGAACCTGTGGCACGGGGCCGGCAGGTGCGGCTCGGGCCCGCTTAGCAGCCGACTCCGTCTGGGCCGGCTCTGCTTCCGCCTGCGGGGTCGTGGATCCGGAGGCGTCGTCGTCACGCCTCCGTTTGACGACTTGGAATCCGGACCCTCCCGACTCGGTATCCGAGTCGATCTGGATGCCTCCCTCGGGGGCTTCCTCGTCGACTTCTGCGTCGTCCAACGCCGCCGGAGCCGAGCTCTGCTCGGGGAGTGGCGGCATGGAGTTGAAGTCGAGGTAGTTCTGCAGCATCGAAAGACTTGGTGTTAGGAGAAGCAAGTAAACAATAAAATTCAAGAGCCCGACTCGGGATATAAGTCACTTACAGTCGGCGGGGGGTTGGCAATCGAATATGGAATCACACGTGGCGCCCGGGTGAGCCCGGTTCGTTCTTTGGTCAAATTTTTGAGGAGCTCCAAGAACATGTCGTCCGAAAGATCCTCGGTTGACACCCTCGTTGAGTCATGTGAGCCCGAGTACTCCCACATCGGGTGCGCCCGGGCTTGAAGAGGCTGGATGCGCCGAGTCAACCAAGTGGCAATGAGGTCGGTGCCCGTGAGCCCTTTCTCCTGGAGTCTCGCGATCCTCTTCAGGAGTCGGTCGACTTCGGGCATCTCTTCGCTGGAAGGCTTGGCGCTCCAACGCTTCAGCCACGTGGGAGGACCCTCGGTGTATGGGGGAAGCCCTTCATGTCCAGTCGGCGTGCGCTCATCCGGGCAGTAGAACCACCCGTCCTGCCATCTCCGAACGGTGTCCGGGAGCTGCAACTTGAAATACTTGGCGCCGGCTTTGACCTGGATTCCGGCTCCCCCGCAGACGGACAGTCGGTCGCCGGCCTTGATGGGTTGAGCCTTCACCGTGAAGATCTTCTTCCACAGCCCCCAGTGAGGCCGAGTCCCCAGATAGCATTCGCACAGCGTGATAAAACACGCAATGTGCAGAACGCCATTGGGGCTCAGGTGATGGAGTTGGAGGCCGTAGAAGAAGAGGAGGCCGCGCAAGAAGTCGTGCGGCGGCAGCTTGAAGCCCCGCTCCATGAACGGGACGAGCATCACGCGTTCGTGCGCGTGCGGAGCGGGCTTCTCCTCCTGGAACGGCGCCCTCCAGTTGCCGATGGTGCGGGGCGGCAGCAAGCCGACGTTGGCGAACCCGAGGAGGAGTTGGTCGGTGACGACCGACGGGACCCAGTCTCCTTTCTTCCACCCATCAGCGGCGGCGGCGGAGGAGGAAGTGTCGGCCTTCTTGCCCTTGCCGGCGCGAGACATGGTCGGCGGCTGAAGAACGGCGACGAGCAAGTCTTTTCTCTCGAGAGCAAGTGCGCGGCGGCGGAGCTCTGGAGGCGAAAAGTTTGAGCGCGAGGAAGACGAAAACAGATGAGAACACGGCAGCCCTAAATCCCCTTTTATAGCCAAGGGAGTCCAACTGCCGGCAGTCGTGCGTCCGACGTGGCAGGAAACCGCCGCGGCAACTGCCGTCCCGCGCGCGCACCCGCGGGATTCGGGCGCCTTTTTCGCCATGGCGCGGCACCCTAGGCGACGTAACCGGCAGACATTACGTCAGCTTCCATCCCGCGCGCGCCGCCCGCGTGACTCGGGTACAGTCATGATGGGCCGTCGCCTTGGACGTCACGCGAAGTCAGAGCTGCGGCAGCGGATGTCTCGGGCACGCTCCGTGCGCGACTCGAGGCGAAATCATTGTGCTGCGGGCACTCTGTCCAACCGCCTGCGCACATTAAATGCTGATGTGACATCAGACAGTCAAGACGATACCGTGACTCCAGTCGGCTTCAACCGGGTTCGACTCAGTCTGAGTCGAATCGCGCTCGGGCGCTGAATCAACAGTTGGCTTGGCCCACTGGGACACGTCACAGGTTATACCGACTCCATCAAACAATTCCGAGGCGCACAAACCGCCAAACTCAGGAGCAGACTGGCTCTGCGAAAGGGTGCTGATGACCGACCCAACAGGGTTTGCAGGTCACTCGGCAACACCCAAGCTAAGGACGAACCCGGCATCCACAGCGGGGCAACATGATCCCTGAATCAGAGCCGGATGCCACAGCGGCGTAAAATGGTTCACTGATTCAGGGATTCAATGTCGGAGTTCGAGGACTCGGTTTCGAAGCTGAAGATCGAAGGCGTCCCCCCTGTGGGCACAAGATGGCGACTGTCCACTCGGATACGCCATACGCTATTTCGGATTCACTCGAAATTCATGATACGCCTCCCGGAAGGCCACAAGCCGGCTTCCCCAGGTGGAAAGCGCGGGTATCACCGAACTCCTAATACTTAGCACAAATCTAATCTTTTTTCAGGCATTATGGGAGTCCATCAAGATCTCTCCACCAGCGACTCGGGCACGCACAGCCTGCTCCTCAGTCGGCATCCGTGTCGAGACCTCGAAGCACTCAGGGGGCTACTGACGAGGGGAGCCCATCCGGGTAGGCCCAGCACAACGAGTCGGCCCAACAGACTCGGAGAGCTTTATGGAGGCCCACTCGGATGGAGGCCCAAGAAAGGCCTGCAACAGTACAACGTCCGGGTGCCATCAAGACAGGCGTTACGACTCATCAAGACGTGCGTTTCGTCCAACATGAAGACTGGCGTTACCTGGACGGTTACACGGTGTAAATACCTCAATTAATTTAGGCGGTTACTGTAGCTCAACCGACTGGCCGAGTCGGCTGATGTACAGGCCTATATAAGGCAGAGCACCCCATGCAGAGAGGGCTCTCTCTTTTCTCGGCTCTGGGCTCTAACTAGATTCCCCTTCCATAGGCTAAAAACTAGCTTCATCTTCAACCTCTTGTACTCTCTTTCACGCAAGAATAACAATACAAACAGCAGGAGTAGGGTATTACCTCCGCCATTGGAGGGCCTGAACCTGGGTAAAAACTCTTGTGTGCACCACCTGGATCTTCCTAACACGTTCCCCCAAAACCTACTACAAATGGATACTGCCGTGAAATCCCTGCGACACCCATCTCTGATGATGTTTTCATCAAAACCGTCACCGACGGATATTTCTTACCCGTCAGTGATGATAGGGTCTAGGATGACGTTTTTTGTAGTAGTGGTGGTCGTTAGGGTGGTCGTTATCAGCTCCCAGATACTCTTACAGTCTTACGTGATGATCCCAACTCCATTATAGCGCGTAAGCTAATCAATCTGCATAATCTACGTATTAGTGAGTTGAATAATAATTTTTCCGTCTTTTAACGTAAGACATATTTTTATTAATTAAGATAATATTTAACCAATAATTACTTTATTAGTAGATGATTTATATGATATAAAATTAATACCATTAAATTCGTATTCAAAAGTATTTATTTATGATTGTAATTTTGTATCATATAAATTATATATTAATAGAGTAATTAATAATTAAAATTTTATTTTAATTAATTAAAATACATCTTATATTATAAAATAGAAGGAATATAATTGAAGTGTCGCCGAGGATCTCTCTTTGGCTAAACACTGGTCGAATCATTGATCCATCGACTAATTAAACTTCCGCTCCGGCAAGCAAGGCGAACGATTACATCATCGTGTTAAGATAAACTGACTCATGCAGCTGATCGTATGTCCTGTTAGAAGTAGAGATTGAACAAAGAGATTGAGACACAATGTAGACATTGAATTGATTTCCTTGTATTGATTCTTTGCACATATTACATATATATACAATTGATTAGAGACGGTAGTTGCCGTTTGAAGCGTCATTAGCAACTGCTAATGACGGTTGCTAATTGATCATATGCGTCGATTCTTAACACTCCCCCTTGATCAATTACATCATTGTATATAGAGATCATCTGGAAAACTCCTCTAAAAATCCTGTGGGAAAAATGTGAGCAGTGATGTTTGATATGTCGTGAAAAACTCCTTTAAACCTAGAGGGAAAATAAGGAGAAAACAATACAACATATAATGGTTATTGTCTCTTTGTTAACTCACATGAGGAAAACCTGTTAAAGGAAAAACCCATAAGTGAGTTTAGAGAACAATATGTATGTCTTGTATATCTCCTTTAAAAACCCCGGTAGGGAAAATAGAAGATACGACATATAATATTGTGTTGATATTACCTCATTAAAAACCTTTTATGAGAAAGCTTGAGAGAAAACTCATAAAGGGAAAAGAGTGTAATATGATGTATGAATAGGTTAATAATTAGAGAGTAACTCCCCCTGATCCTTGCAAATCTCGAAGTCCTCGCATACCAATTACATTAACATACCATAGAAATGTTTGAAGTTGGTATAGACTTTTGAGAATAAATCAGCGAGGTTACCGTATGATCTAATTTGCAAGATGGGCAATAAAGTGATATTGCTCATTGTGTAACCCTTTTTGCATCTGAGCAACACAAGCAACATTGTCTTGGAGATAATGGTTGGTGATTCAATAGAATCAAGTCCACATGATTGTTGTATGTGGTTTATCATTCTGCGGAGCCACACACGTACACGTGATGTCTCATATTTCAGAATGATTAGTGGATGTAGCCACTAGGGTCTGTTTAGAAGACTTCCATGGGATGGCTATCATACCAAGTAGGAATACAAAGCTTGTCTATGATCTGATATAGTGGGGATCTGATCAATGTATCCGATGATATTGGAGTCCAGATTTATCTGAAATTGAAAGAATATGACAAGATGTTTCATGCCTTGGAGATATCGAAAGATATTCTTGACTCCCAACAAATTATGTTTGGTGGGTCTGGCATTAGGATATGGAACCTTGGATCTCAATATCTCATTTCCATCGTCTCATGGTCTAAAAAGGATCGTTCTCTACGTCTAGAGATCGAACAACCAGGAGAGTTTTGGATGGATAATTCTTGTCCATATTGAATTTCTCCAATAAATTCTGGATATAGACTGCTTGGTGTACCACAACATATGAGTGAAGGTGCTTGAGTTGTAATCCCAAGCGAAATTTGGCATTACCTAAATACTTCATCTCAAATTCCGTCTTTAGATGATCACGTGCATCATCAATATCTTGTGCGTTGCCAATGATGTATAGATCATCAACATACATTGAGATACTGCAAAATCCTGTAGAGGATTTCTTGATGGACACGCGTGGATAATCATCATTGTAGGAGTAACCCTTTGTATAAGGAAGTCATTAAGTCGGTTGTACCAAATATGTTCCGACTAATTTAAGCCATGTAGTGACTTATTGATTTTACACAATATATGTTGTGTTTTGTGTTTGGATTCAACATTGTGATTCCATGGGGAACCTATATGACTGAATCAGGTGAAACATAGAGAGATATGGTCACTACATCTATCAACTGTAAAGATAAATGATTTGTACTGCCATTAAGATAAAGTATCGGAAAGAGATTCCACATCTGGAGAATAGGTTTGGGTATCTGCGTGAACCCTTGTGCTACAAGACTTGCTTTATGTCTCACCACCTCGTTGTTTTCATTCCGTTTTAGAAAGAAAACTGGTGTAGGTATTACTTTTGTGAATACCTTCTTTTTATTGAGCAATGTTATTTCTACTTGGATTGCATCCTTCGATTGAGTTCAGTCCGAGTGTTGTTCACACTTTGCCATGGCCATGGTCTTTGGATCTGAAATATTTGGAAGGTTGTTTGCAATCTAGTTGAGAAATGTATGTCGATAATTATAGACTTCCGGTTATATGTTTCTCCAGAATCTATATATATGTATATAGTTGATGGAAATATCGTTTACCCTTGGTGACTGTTCGCGGTTTCCCAATGCGGTTGAGTCTGGATTTTCCGATGTCCCAGTCATTGTGTGCACTATTGAGCTGGGTTGGTGGAGGTTGCCCATTCACCGGGTGTATACTACCCATTAGGTGTCTGTCAACATGGAGTTGACTTGCATTTACTGATTCGGAGGCCTCGATATCCTTTGTTGCTTGCAGGAAGCAGAATCCTGATGTGTGGCCATACTTCTTCCCCTATTACTTTGAACGGGGAGTTGAGTGGTTTTTGTTGGTACCTCCACTTTTTCCGGTGTATTTCTGCAGGATTATATGATTTTGTGACACCTTTATAGTCAGTAAATGAATTTGGCAGGTTATTTGCAATGTGTTGTAAATTTTCTGAACATGGGGTTTAGAGCTTTGAGTACGTGGATTTGAGGCAGAAATGTGTTGGACATTCCAACTAATTTCCTGGCATTCTGTTTGGTACTTGGAATCTCCCCCTAATGCCTGGAAATGGTCCTCATGGTATCAGCATACTGGCCTTGAATAACTCTCCATGTGAGAGGCTTGAGGTATTTGATGAAAATACAGTCATTCTCACAAGATCCCAAATATATTGTGAGGGGCCATTGATGTTGTTTGTAGCGTAATTTGGCTTAAGGATTTATTTGGTAGGCCAAATTAAGTATTAGGTTTTGTTTGCAGTGTAATTTGGCTTTAAGATTTATTCAACTAGCCAAATTAGAATAATGGATTTACTCACTATGGATTTAGCATTAACTCTTGAAGTGCAGGTCCGGGTACCCGCATCCCGAGCAGTCCGTAGTTTCCCCGAGTACTCGTCACAAGTGTGAAGGTACTCGCAGAAGTTCCCGAAGACTCGAGCAGTCGGAGGCGTCCCCAAGCGCTAATGTCTCGAGTACTACGTCATCAAGTTACGAGCAGTACCTCCGGGCATTCAACAGTGGCGACCCCGAGCGCTCGCGACCCCGAGCACCATCGACCCCGAGCACCATCAACCCCGAGCACCATTGACCCCGAGCACTCGTACTCGCGTTCCCGAGTATTGGCGTTCCCGAGTACTAGCGGACCCGAGTACTAGCGGTCCCGAGCACTGGCAATTCCGAGTGCCAGCACGTCCGAGTACCGAGCACCCGGGCTCGTGTCCTCGAGTACTGGCGTTCCCGAGTACTGATGTTCTCGAGTGCTCAAGTCCCCGAGAAGGCACAAGTCGGACGGAGCCGGATCCAGCAGAATCGAGTCACGATGCAATCAGGTCGATCCGAGGGCAAGTTGATATGACGTGTCTTCTATCACCAAGACTTATCCGGCACGGAGACTTAGGGAAAGAGTCTTAGAAAGGAAGGAATCGACGGCAAACTCGGAAGGACTCTCGGTTCGTATGGAAAGATGTCTCGTATCCGAGAAGGAGTCCTGAGCGATGGAAAGTCATATGTATAATAGATCAGGATCCTTTAAATAAGGAAAGATTGTATATCTGTAATCAATTAGGATCAGGAGTCCCAATCTCCTACGGGAAGACCAGCCGTCCTATAAATATGTAAAGGGTGACAGCCGATTGAATACATCCAACAATCGATACAAATCAATCTATTACCTTTTACCTTTACTTTTCTGTTCTAGTTTAGATCTTTATCGTTTTGCGCTGAAAAACGATCGGTTCTTCTGCACGTAAGCCAGAGGATCTTTGTTGCTTTGCTCGGAAAGCAATCGCTCGTCGTACGCGTAAGTGCGATAGTTATCCTTTGTTGTTTTGCCTGAAAAACAACCGTTCATCGCACACGTAAGTGCGGTTGGCGACTCCACATTACCTAGGTGTTTCACGGATCCAATTTCGTGCGAACAGATGTATGCCGGGGTGGTGATATCGGTATGTAACCGAATTATCGCAGATGGGAAATACTTAGTGGATTTCCACATACTAATCATAGAGGGGAAGAACTATGATGTGCAGTTTTGGTCGCAATTGAACCAAGTTAGCAGTGTGTAAGACTGCATGATTCTAACGTGAAGTTGGTAAGTTGCAATTCTGAAGTAAGGGTCGTATAATGAGCTTAATTCTTTGGATAAGGGATTTTGCCAAACCATTTCGAGTGTGGACATATAGGACAATGTGCTGAATTGCAATCCCAAGGCCATACAATTGTGATTGAAGGCACGTGAGGATAATTCTGCAGCATTGTCCATTCGAATTGATTGAATTCGATGATCAGGATAATGAGCTCATGCATGGTTTCATGTGGATAAAGGCATATGTAAGACCATCGTGTAGATGTGTCCATTAGAACCATGCTATACCTGAATGGTCCAGTCAATGGTTGGATAGGGCCACCTATATTGCATTGAATGCGTTCAAAGAATTTGAGTGGTTCAACTTAAATTTTAAGGTACGATGGCCTTAAAATTAGTTTCTCTGTGGCACTTGTAGTGCACATAAAATCCAAATATTATCGAAATTTAGCATTATTTGAGTCATGACCAATGAAATTGCTGATAATTTTCCGCTTCATCCCCATGCCGGGATGACCAAGGCGAGTAAGCCAAGTTTGGAATGTAATGACATTCTGGAAAATTATTTTGTACGCAACATGTGCTATGGGTTTGATGTATGTGTAGTACAATCTTGACGACAAGGAGAGAATGTGCTTGCCATATCCATTGTATATGGTAAAGAGAAAGATATTTCTCTTTGTTTGTCATCACAAGTTTCGATATGGAAACCATTCTGACAGATATCTCTATAGTTTAATAAGGTACAATTTGAATCGAGATACAATAAAGCATCATCGATTATTACTTGAGTACCCATAGGATAGTAATTGTGGCCCGAACAGAGTCAACAATTACATCATCGCGTCTAGCGATTGTTAAATTTTTCCTTTTTCTTTTAGTAAGAGTGGAAATATTTTAATTCCCTAAGTATAGAGTTTGTGGTGCAGGTGTCCACAAGGCACATATCTTCTTTCATCGGATTGACTCCCGTAGAAATCTATATATAGAATTGATGATTTTCAGTATGAAAATCTTTATCAGATATATAGAATTCATACAAATATATTTGTACCAATGTGCTGATACATTATTGTGATATACAATATATGATGACAACAATAATAAATATGTTTATTACAACAACAATATAATAGACGTAAATATTATGTCTAAGGAGTTGGGAGACTAATCAAAGTCTCCAAACATGTCGTTCGAGGCGTAGTCGATGAGCATGTTCTCCGTGTTCCCAGGGATTTCTGGCAGTTGGTGGGACTGGTTGTTACTTGGTTCTTGTGGAACAGATTGTGAACAGCCAGCCTCCTTGGTGTCAGGAGGTGCGAGATTGAAGTGGGTTTTAAATCTTGATCCTTGAGCTTGTTTGTTGCATCCCACAGAGTGTAGGTATAGATCAACAAGGTGCCGAGGGGTGCGACAATTTTCGATGGAATGCTTGTAGCATTCACACTTTTGACATACTTGAGATTTATCAAGTTTTGGCTTTTCAATGCCTTTCCCCTTGTCCATGGCACGTGGCTTATTCTTCCAGTTCCGCTTGCGCTTTCTTTTGAAGTTCTGCTGTTGGCGCTTGGAAGAGCCTGTGAACTTGTTGTTATTCTGATTGTTATAATATACTTCTAGGAGCGGGGCTGCGCCGACATTGCGCTGATGATGGTTCCTCAGAGTGAGTTCATCATGTTTTTCCGCTTGTAGGAGTACATGTATAAGGTCAGAATAAAGTTAGAATTTTTTGGCGCGGTGCTGGTGCTGCAAGATCCGATCAGATGGAAACATTGTTGATAAGGTTTTTTCAATCTTATCTGCTTCAGAGGGTTCTTTCTCGCAGAAGCGCAACTTAGAACAAATCTTGTGAACAGCGTGGTTATAGTCTCCGATGGACTTGAAGTCCTGAAGTCGAAGTTGGACCCAATCATGAGTAGCTTCGAGGAGAATAACCGCTTTTTGCTGTTCGTATCTGGTTTTAAGTGCTTTCCATAATGTGCGTGGATTTTCTTCCATCAAATTTCGGATTTAAGGTCCGGATGGATATGGTGCCTTATAATGTATATAAAGCAGAATATTGTTGATGTTCTGGTAGCGGTTGCACGCCCTCAACAGGAGAGTTGAGTGCGCCGCAATCCCACGGGATGCAAGAGCGATTCTAACATCCATTGCTCATGTAGGATAGTTGTGGCCGTCGAGCGCAAGCTCTTCGAATTCTTTGGCCATCTTTGATCTACATAGATTTAAACCAGAGATTTGATTAATTTACTTAGGAGTAAATTAAAGTATCGTCATAGTTATGTTGTAATAATTGTGCAAAATTTTGAAAAATTCAAGTGAAGACTTGAAATATGAAGTGTAGATCTCAAATTGTATAGCGTAATCTTTGGAAGATAATCACCAATTATGGTGTAGATCTTGTAGTAATAAATGGCATAATCTAACGAGTGTCAGTAGATGCTCAAGATTCTATTACATTGTGATATGCTAGAATTCGAATATTTGGAAGAGCACTTTGAAGGTAATCATTATGTCGATATGGACATAACGTAGACCTTACAGTAAATGGGGAATAATCTGCAATCATACAGTAGATTCCTTGTCTATTTACCTTGTGATTCACAAATATAAATATGAGATTTTTACTTTGTAATTTTGCGTGTTAATTCTTCTTGGATTAAGCCAATTGGGCTAGAAAGCATTTTTGGCTTAATTAAGGTGAATTAACGTATGATTTTGCAAGAAAATTAGAATTTTAATTGCAAAATATAACAAATATATGTCATAGGAGATGCCCAAAGGGCAAACACATGGGACATATATTAATATTTCTAGACAAACAGGGGTCTGATATGTAAATTGCATAAAGCCTAGGGGCTTAACATGCGATTAACAGTAAATCTAAGGGTTTTACTGCAACATTTTTCAAGTAAAGCTGAAAAGATATGTAATTATGACGAAATCCAAGGGCAAAACTGAGAAATATAGAGCCCAGGATTTTTTTCGCTGGTGGGCTAAGACAACCTGGGCCGAAGCCCAGGCGGCCTTTTCGGCCCACCAGGAGCGCGCGCTAGAGAGATGGGCCGGTAGGCCGGCCTGGAGGCCCATGCGGGTTGCACAAAAGGGGTGTGGGGTGGGGGGCGGTTAGGGTAAACCCTACCGCTGCCGCCACCCTTGACCACCGCCACCGCCGCCCTTTGCACAGCTGCCGCCGCCCCCTTGGTGCTGGTCCGCGCCGGAGAAGAGCCACCGGCGGGGCCGGGAGGCCAACCGCCGGTCGCCGACGCTTTGGAGGAGCCGCCAGTCGCCGTTCTCCCGCCGGAGCCAAGCCGCGCCGCGATGCCTTGCCGTCGGGGCCGAGCTGTGGCTGGAGTCGGACCTCGGCCGAAGATGCTACCGGAACGCCGCGCCTCGGCAAAGCCGCCTCGCCGTCGGAGATGCCCCGCCGAGGGTGGGAGCCGTGCTGGGGAGTCGCTGGAGGAAGCCGTCGGTGTTGCCGATGTTGTCGCTGCTCGGTGCGTGGCCGCCGGCCTGAGGGTGGACGCCGGTGCCGCTCTTGCCGGAGGAGACTCGGGCGGACGCCGAAGAGGAGTGGCACGGCGGGGGCCGGGAGGCCAACCGCCGCCGGCGGGCTCTCACCGGAGAAGACTCGGGCGGACGCCGAAGAGGAGTGGCGCGGTGGGACCGGGAGGCCGAAGGCGGGGGGCGCACCATGGCTGTGAGCCGAAGCACTGCCGCCGTTCATTCCAGGGAAGAAGAGGGGTGGCGGAGGGGCGGCAAGCTCCGGGTCCATGACTTCGTCTCCCAAGGTTGGCCATGGGTGCCATGGCGAAGGCTCACGCGGCGGCTCTGGTTCGGCTGCCGCCAAGAGAAGGCCCCAAGGGCGCCGGCGTGGTTGGTTGACCACCTCTGCTGCTGCCGCCGCCGAGAGGGCGAGGCGGCGAGCATGCCTTGCTGACATCGCTGTGGATGACGTCGCCGATGAAGATAACGCCGCGACCATTGAAGGTGATGCGGATGCCGCGAAGGAAGCGGGCACAATACGTGCTGCGGCGAGGATGCGGGAAGGAGCCGTGATCCTGGCTGCCATTGTTGAAGGAGCGAGGGTGCGGCGGTTTCGGTGTCGCCGGCGTGCACGATGACGGCGCCGGCGTGGTGGTGAGTTCGGTGGGGGAAGAAGAGAGGTAATGGCAACGTCGGTTGTTGCCAAAATGGTGAGGAGTTCTTAAATGATTCTCTCGGCCATTGCTCACCTTTCTTCTTCTTGCTTCTGTTCTTGTTGTGGCCGGTGCTTTGGTAGAGCAAGTGTCTGATAACGTGTTAGAAGTAGAGATTGAACAAAGAGATTGAGACACAATGTAGACACTGAATTGATTTCGTTGTATTGATTCTTTGCACAGATTACATATATATACAATTGATTAGAGACGGCAGTTGCCGTTTGAAGCGTCATTAGCAACTGCTAATGACGGTTGCTAATTGATCATATGCGTCGATTCTTAACATGTCCTAGCAGAATAACCATGTCCTGACACGTGCGTGTCCACGTGTCACCTCTCGGTTCTTCTTGACGGGTGTTCTATAGGGTCTAAGTGTTATATAAGTACAAGAATGTCAAAGCGTGTAAGTAATGTTGGATTCGATGCACCTGCGCCACATGACAAACATCGACACATTTCTGGTAAAGATGCTCCATAGATCGAGAGGATATATATAGTAATAAAAACTTTGTAAAAAACAGCTGGCCTGACTAGGAATTTTTGTTTGTCATTGAACCATCGACGACTAAAAGTGCGTGGAAAGGAAGATCTATAGGGACTCGGCCAATAGAACTTTTTTGTTACTCTATGCATGTGTTGCATGCACTGGCCAGGGACTTCGGATAGGCATGCTGGTGTCAACACTCAAATGTAACTGCTTACGCTTGCGAAACCAGGTTCCTGGCCCCTCTCCTCAACCTGTGGGTGCCGGTTTATTTTCCTTAGAACGTACGCATATATGCGTCCATGGGTGGCTCTAGATCATCGACGTACCATGCATGGTCTCAAACTTACTCACAGCCACATGATGATATGAACGAGGATCACATGTATGTACTTATGCAGTATGCATGGCAGCATTGATCCATACAGTGTTTTCGAGGAAACTGACGCATAGTTTTGAAAATGCATCAGATCGATTCAGATTAATTTATAGGGGTCGGTCGGTCGATCGATGTGCCCGTGCGTCAGCCAACTGAGAAAAAAGTCTGTCGATCACCTAGGCTAGCCTTACATGCACATTGTAATATACGCGCTCGCGCGTTATGTTTCTTTTGAAAGATTTTGTGTTAGCTCGGTCAGGTCGTTCAATCGGGATACATCTAGTGGTAGTAGACGACGTACGACATCTAGAAATGTCGATGATCTGAAGTCTGAACGTAGCAATGGCAACTTCAACCACATGGAACCGTCTCGGCCAATAATTGCCTCGAAATGCGTGCACGCCCTCCTCCCCCGACAATCCCGGGGCATAGACGTAGTGGCCATTCCATGCATGCACGTACGTACAACAAAAATATACATACGTACATGAGCTAAAAAATTATACATACGTACAAAGTTTTAAAGAAAAATACATATATACGTACAAATGTGGTACTCTGTCCATTCCCAAATACGTGATCAGTTTGATCTTGCATGGCCTTTAAAGTTAATCATTGACCGTTTATTTTATGCTAATGCATTGTAGAAGTGCATGGTACCAAAAATATTTGATAGACAAAGTCTAACGATGTCATCTTAATATAATGAAAATAAACATTTAGAAAAAAATTATTTGTCGAAATTTACTGGGTTTGACTGGTCAAAGTCGATCAAAACCAAGTAACTCCCTGGTTCACAAAAACGTGATGTTTTGAATATAGTTTCAGTCACTTTTAAAACTTTGATTAGTGATATTGTTTTGAATATTTAGATTAGATTGAAAATAATATTTATGTATTTGTCTCGAAAGGTACTTTCATAATACTATAATCTTCTTGGGTTTAACACATATGTTGCAATAGAAACTAGTGGTCAAAGATATATTTTGAAAACCATGTCAATATCTAAAATGTCACGTTCTTATGAAATGGAGGGATTTTTTTTGTAAATGGAGCGAGTAGTAATTAATACTCCATCAGTTTTATCATGTAATGCGCCCATGCTTTCTAAGATTTTCCTTTGACCAATAGTGAGTTCAACAATACGTGGATTGTATGATATAAAATTGACACTACTAGATTCATATCTAAAAGAAATTTCATATGATTGTGATTTTGTAATTATGAAATTAATATTTGGCAAGAAATATGCTATCAAAGTTCAACCTTAAAAGTATCTTATGTAACAAAACATAATTGGAGGGGATTTACTCCTTAATTCATCCCTGCTCACTCTTTGTAGTCCTAGCTTTGACTCCTTTCACAACCGTCTTCTATATTCCTCGTGTGGAAACTGAATGATCTTAGTTAATGAAAAGTTTAACAGTGTTCGAATTCTACTTAGGTTACGAAATCTTGAGAAAAACAATTGAAGTCGTTTCTTAAGAGGAGAAAATAGGCTAATTGTGATTCAAATCTGACCGCAAGATTTTTTTTTGACGAAAACTCATTAAGAGGGCGGGGGGTTTTCGTAGTTTAATAAAAAAGAATGGATTGATCTGACTTATAAGAAAAGTTAGGCCGAAAACCTTACAAAACATGGTTGATTTGAAGACAATCATGCAAAATCCTAATAACAGGCAAGCCACCTAGCTAAACTAGGTCCGGAGCACTGTCTAACAAAACAAACATGCTTGTAAAGGCACCCGACATGACACATACAGACAAGAAATACACGCTTCACTGAAGCTGACCACGTCATCGTCATCACCCTTTGTAACCGCGACCCAACGACTCCGACTTCACTGCAGCAGTACCACCGAGGGGCCTACCTTCACCTATCGCGCGCTAAAAAGAAGGCCGCCACGGATATGTCCGCCAATGCTCCCTACACTGGAGAGAGAAGCCAGGTCTAAAGGGAAGTGGATCTAGGCCCCTGCAGCCCAAAAAGGTGGACAAACCAAAATTGCCCAGCACCATCTGCCTGCTGGAAGCACCCATGCTACTCGAAGCCGCAACTGCTAGCCCTAAACCGGCCACCATCGCCAGACACGCTCCAACCAGTCGTTGAGGGCATAGAGGCCTTGGACAGGGAGTGAATGGAGCTCTTTGACAACGTCTCCAAGGAGGGGAAGGATAGCCCCGTCGTCACTGGCACCGACCTCGGTGAGGATAAGGTTTTCACCCAGACTTCCGCACTCCGCCACCTCATTGAACCCTGAGGGAAGGGGTCCAGCCATGCTAGTAGCCATCACAGTTGTCCAATCCAACCAGCTATGGTCCAAGGAACGATGTGAAATAGACTCTTCGATGACGCCTCCCGGAAGGGTAAAGACGCACGCAGACCCTCCCACCTCACCAAATCCCGTGGGAGGGGCCCAGTCACCATCAACCCAAAGATTTGGAGTTCTGAAAGGATCTAGGCTACCGACTAGAGGGGGTAAATAACCGATTATCAAAAACTAATATCGAAAGTAAATCTACACATGCAACTATATAGCTCTAAGCAAAAACCCTAGCATGATGGTGATCAAAATGCGCAAGGAAACAAGTATGATGAAGTGGAAAGAGTCAACCACATGGGGGACACGAGATTTATTATAGAAGTTCCAGCCTTTGGCAAGGTGCTACATCTCCATTCAGGAAACTTTAACCTAGATTGAAGCAGGCACCGAAACGTGCTCTTGCGAAACCCCCTTCACTCGTGATAACTCTTCACCTCGTGGTAGGCGAGCTCCAAACCCTTAGAAACTTGTTGGGACTCTTCACATCCTGCTTGAAGGCTCCTAAGCAACTCCTAGCTATCTAGGAGACACCAATCTCCAAGAATAACAGGCTTCAATTGGTTCAGCTTGGAGATGAACTCTTACTTGATGCTCAACTAAGACTTAATCTCTCTCTCTTTCTGAAAGATTTCCTCACAAGAACCACAACTTTGGCTTGAGGAGGTGTGGCACAACACTCAGGAGAGCAAATGAATGGATAGCATAAAGTTAGACATGTAAAAAGGCTTGGGGGTATATATAGCCAACCGTTGAAAACTAGCTGTTAGGGCAAAATAAGCAGAACTCAAAGGTTCCGACATGAACCTGGAGGTTCTGACATTGAAATCAACAGCTAGTTTGCATGTACAAAAATGGGTCTTAGAGACTCCGAAAGAACCTGGAGACTTTGACATTTGAAATCAATGGTTATGTTGCATGTCCAACAACGAATTTGGAGACCCGGTGAGAACATAGAGACTCTGACTTTCAGAGCACAGCAGACGGGAGCAAGTGTCGACGATTCTGACTTGGAACCTAGACCCTCTGAAAATTGAATAGTCTTGACTAAGGCATAGTATGTGCCGATTTCCAGAGGTTCCGACATTGCACTTGAAGCTTAAGAGTTTTCAAAGGCACCAACCGAGTCAGGACATTACGTGAACTTTAAGCTTCTGGCATAACGACTCGATCATTCCAAGATTTCAAAGAATAAGTCCAGAAGGAATCTTAAACACTTCGGAAACTTCCAGGAGTTGTAACTTTCACACCCAAAGGACCTAGATGTTTCTAGCACTAGAACTCTTAAGGTTTCGGGATAATCTTGTATGTTCTGACATCCTAAAAATAGGTCAGATGGTGTACTGACATCCTAAAAATAGGTCAGATGGGCAACTCGGAGGCTCCAAGCTCCCAAATTTTTGACACATAAAAGGAACCTAGAGGTTGCGACAACGATCCCTTTGGTTCTGACTTTTGCTGAAAGTGTGAGAAAAGATGGTTTTGAAAGTCCTCTTTGGATTGGAAATCTTTGAGCATTAGTAATGCACTCTCACCAGCTACCAGATATTAGCACCCCTTAATAGTATGGTTTTCTCTAAACTCAATGTGATTCCTCGAACCACCAAGAGAGCTAGAAAATAGTCCTTAATCTTCGTTTCTTCAAGTAGTCATTTATTAGAACTTTTCAGGGGTTATCTGCGCTGGTTATGTCATTTCTTTTGGGACTGAATCACCTGATCATACCGGGTCCACGCATTAGTCACTGAGGGGGCCAAAATGCCCCTTTTTGGTGATTGGTCACAAAGGGTAAATAACTATGCACAACAAGGTGATCATCGTAATAGATATGGCATGTCATATAATATATGAAGATAGAAACATACAACCATGTCATCTAGCAAAATATAAACATCCACATCACCAACAACAAGAGTTGACAAGGCATTACAAGTCTTATAACTCAAACCATCTAGCTACTCACTGACCCAAAAGTGAGACTAATCATCACTCCCCCTTTGGCATCAAGACACCAAAAATGGAAGGATGCTAAGAAGCTAGAATCTGAGCTATTGAATCCTGCACGATCGACAAAGAGGGTGCCGAAGTGGCGATGGTCGGTGTAGTGGCCGTTGAGACAGGTGGAGGTGATGTACCTGGAGGTGTAGTATGTGGAGCAGCTGAGGGTGAAGGTGGAGCACGAGGTGTAGCTGCCGAGGTAGCCGTGTCGTGAAGTGGTGATTGCTCGCCATGAGTTGATCCAGAAGAAATCTGAGAAGAATGGGAGTTTCGACATGCAGAGTAAACTTTGAGCCCTCCTCGAACAATTGCTGATCATTGAATATCCTAAATTGCATCTATTGCTGATTTGATGAATCTTCTTTTGCCGGCACTGGATAGTCTTCAACCTGGTCTTGAGATCAGCTAGAGCTATACCCTGTTGGTGGAGGTGGTGGATAGCGGTGGAGAGGCTGTTCTTGATCTCAGTAAGAGGATTGCCCACCTGGGGGTCCTTGGCAATCATGTCATCGAGATTGGGATCATCAAGAGCTTGTTGACACTTCCATACCTGGACACTCTCAGTCCTCTCATCATCTGCTGCTTTTTCCTCTTGGGCTTTCTTGCCTTTCTCATGAGGTGCAGGCTCATCCTTCTTCTTCTTAAGCTTGTAAACCAAATGCTTCACTTCACAATAAAAGATCTTGTTTGTCATTTGATTGATGGACATCTGTATGTATAGAGCAAATGGTAGAGAGCATGTTGATTTGAACTGGTGATCCTCATGATCTAAAAAATATAATCAGAGACGAGGAAATCTTCACCACGTGCATGAGAAGATCTTACTCAAAGCTCTCGATGTAGCTGGACTCACCCACCTTTAGATTATTTATGTGGCAGAATATCTTGTTGAAAGTCTTTACAAGAAGGTGAGGTTGGTGGTCTTCCCAAGTTGAAAGACTATCTCGGGCTCATAGAGTGGCTTGAGCTGATTTGTCTTAAGGGACCTCTCTGAATCTTGGATGCATAGATTGGGTGACTCCATTCCTTCGAGACCAAGTGTCTCAGCAAACTTATCAAAAGTACAGCTGTAGCGACGGCTATGTGTCATCCAATGGATATTCCTTGACTTCTGTTCAACAACAGAGTGGCATAAATTGCATTATGAGCTCTTCCTTCCAATTCTGTCTCAGATTTAGCAGCTCGATCAGTCCATGTGCATCACAAGCCTTGGCAACTTGCCTAAAGCATGCATGTTGCTGAAGTTGCTGGATGTCGATGTAATGCTAGTGGATGACAGTGTCCTTCCTGAAGTGGTTGATGGGCTCATAGTAGTCCTATTGAACAAGGGACTAGAATCAGGAGTTTGTTGCGTCTTGTGCATAGGCATTGTCATACTTGGAGAAGGTTTTGTAATCAACAACCACTCATTATTCGGTCGGGACCCTAGGAATGTAAGGATTGGAATGAGTACTGATGGAATGAATCCATTTGAAAACATGATCAATAGATAAAGCACTTGGCCTATCCTTCTGTGATGTACAACCTTCCGACGTGGTTGTGTATGAAGTGTAAGTACATCATGATTTTGATTCTTATCCAAGGGCCAAAGCAACCTAGAAACTACATCGATGTTTACTTTATATTATTGATGGAAGAACTAAAACAATGTGGAAGGACAAAGGGGTAAAGGTATGAGATTCTTACAGATGCGAGTTCTTCGATTACATGGATTGTTGTTCCTGACCATCTATGGTTATCCTGCATATGGTAACTGCATGGGGCAAACTGTAAAGAGAGCTAAAACCCGTGTGACATGCTTGGAAGATACCATGAGCATGTGACTCAAGAACTCAGCCAAAACTGTTTACATGCATTACCGCAGGTTCCTTTGGAGAAACCATCGTACAGCAGCATGACTGCTCAATTCGACAGGAAGACAGAACATTGTAACAAACCAAGGCCTTTTACTAGGATAGAGGTCTATGATAAGGTGAAGGATATCGATATTGTACTTGGAAATGGATGTAAATTGAAGAAGCGACAAGGTGAGAAGATTGTATGGAAGAAGAGATCAATATTTTAGGATATACCTTATTAGAAGGATCTAGAAGTACATCATTACATCAATGTCATGCATGTAGAGAAGAACGTTTGTGACAGGGTGCTTGATATGTTACTAAACATTCATGACAAAATAAAGGATGGCGTTAAGTCAAGAATAGACCTGGCCGATATGGGCATCAAACCTTAGTTAGCACCAATAAAGACTGATAAAGGACATATGTACCTCTCCCCTACTTGTTACACTTTATCCAAGACGAGAGGACCAAACTGCACGAGTTTTTACATAGTGTTAAAGTTCTGTTTGCTTACTCTGCCAACATAAAATGCCTTGTAATTGGCACGAAGTCTCATGATTGTCATGTGATGATAACACAGTTGCTCCAATGGCAACCAGAAATGTTCTGCTGCTATAGGTCCGAGAAACACTCATGTGGTTGTGTGATTTCTTTAGCATAATTACATAGAAAGTCATAGATCCCCTTCCACTAGATGATTTGCAAGAAGAGGTGGTGAAGACCGTATGCCAACTAGAGATGTATTTCTTGCCGTTGTTCTTTCATATCTTGGCCAATCTCATTGTTCACATTGTGTACAAGATAAAGATGTGTGGGCCATTTTTTCTACGCTGCATGTATCCCTTTGAGCACTTCATAGGAATTTTGAAGCATTATGTTAGGAATTGAAATTGGCCGAAGGGTAGTACCATAGAAGGTTATGTTTGAGAAGAAGTTGTTGAATTCTTCATCGATTACATGGTTGAACCATAGCTGATTGGTGTGCCTCAATTTCGGCATGAGGGAAGACTTGAAGGTCTTAGGACCATAAGAATAAAAGCACTCAACTCTGATATTGAAGCTTATGCTATGCACCATTTTACGTCTTGCAACAATAACCATAATGTCCCCTTATATCGCAAGACATGAGGCCAATCTAAGGTGAGAATATACAAAAGCGATAGATGCTCGGAGGATGAGAGAGCACAACAAGAGATTCAACCAATGACTGAAGAAGTGAATTGTGAGGGGATCGTCAACTAGCACGTTGACTTCACTAGCAAAAGGGCTGTTATTCAAAGTCTAGACTTGACAAGGATATGACATAAATGGATACACATTCTACATGAAGGCTCAAAATGAAAAGAGCACATACCAGAATAGCTCTATCCGCATAGAAGCCATAGATACATCTGGGAATAAAAATTTCTACTATGTTATCATAGAGGAGATCTGAGAGCTTGTCTACATGAATTTCAAGATTCTGTTTGTTCTGGTGTCAATGGGTAAATCTGAATCATGTGAAAGTCAACAAGTACATCATCATGTATGTTGACCTCGACCTCTTCGCATACAAAAATGAATACTCCTGTATCTCTAGATCTGGTGTCGGGCAGACGGGACTCCTCCTCGTGTGGTTGATCGCACTGAAAATTTTTGACGCCAGTTGATAGAGCGTGAGATGGGCTTGAGGAGATGGATGGATTATAGGAAGAGGGAGAAGAGACGCAGGAATATGGCTTGAGGTGGAATGGAGGTGACGCGGAAGTGCCCTTTTATACAGGGATTATGGCATCTCCTCGATTCCCGTGCTAAATAAATTTCAGATTATTTCGATGATAACCTCAACGTCAAGCCATTTCCAAAGCCCATCGTTGATGAGTTTTTCCAGTGTAGTGCAGAGGACTGAGCTAACGAAAATATGCACAGTGGATTCAGCTAGTTCACTACTCCGCACTGCATTGAATTTAGATTCTCATGCATTCAAACACATAAGTTTTTCGATGAACTTCAAAGACATAATTCAAGATATATATAATTAAAATAGTATGTAATTTAGAAACCATAGTTCTTTATATAGTTCTTAAATACTAAAAAAGGAAAATAAATAACTAAAAGCTCTCTAGTGGGACATCTTCGTCAAGGGGTTCCGACACCAAATGGTACACCTTACAGACCCTAAAGAAGCTAACTTGCTCATCGTCCCACTTGATGTGCTTCGTATGGAGGTGTTTGACGACACCTTTGTCTTGAAGCACACGACGAAATGCCTCGACTCTTGCTCTTTGATCAGTTTGAACTTTATTCTTGGATACTTCTTCATGAGCACACAACGGACGACTTGCCCGCTGGAGTAGCATACGGGTTCAGAATAGGCACAGAGGAGGGTGCCATCCATTTGAACATAGCCACATTTCATGGCTTGGACAATCGCACGGCAAAGGCGTACCTCGATGTTGTCAGAGGAGCTTGCATGCTTGACCAGCGACAGAGGAGGTGAATCCCTCTTATGCTTCCTAGCGATGGAAGAGCTACCCGTAGCCGCCATCCAATGCTCGATTGAGCGCGAGAGAGTAAGGCTAAAGCTTTGGGAACATGAAGAATAGGGGGGTGTGTGCGAATATAGATAGGATGACTAAGAGCAAGAAGATGTATGTATTAATATATATAGACACGAGAGCGACTGTTTGTTAACCGGTGTGACTCTTCTTGTTCTAAAAAACTATTGCCCGTCGGATACCGGCATGACTCTTCGTTTCTAAAACCGCCGCCCCGCTCGGCGTGACTCCTCGTACACCTACGCAATTATGTCACGTAGGAGAGAGAGCTACCAACGACGAGCTCCACCATATCCCATCGTTGATGACAGTTTCATGCGTGCTACGGCTTTCTGATGATAGCTATCAACAACAGGCTCTCTAGACTGGCTGTCGTTGATGACAAGTTAAGTTCTTTGCATGCGCAAAAACACAGATCATGGATGGATTCAAATACGAAGGAAACATAATTCATTACATAACAAAGGCCTCTACTATAAAAAGGAAACATAGTTCAGACATTATATATATCTGCTAATACTAGGCTAATACATAATGCGAAGAGAAAAAAATAAAAACTAAAGGTTCCCCAACGGGAGTTCTTCGTCCACAGGGTCTCGGCATCAGATGTGAGATTGTAGCAACTTAAAGAAGCTAGCACGCTCGAAGCCCCACCATATGTACTTCATGTGGAGGCACCGGACGACCGCTTTGTTCTCGCAGCAGATCAGGATACGCCCCGGCTCATGGTGAGCTTCGAGGATGAAACAGTGTTGCCACGGAAACTTCTTTCGCAGGATACACTAGACGACGTAGGCGCCGGAGAGTACTAGGCAGGGTCTGGGAAGGCAAGGAGGATGGTGTCCTCGATGTCCCCGTTGGATAACTTCAGTGCACCCATCATGTCGTGGGAGAGCGCCAGACTGATGCACGCATTGTCCTTGTGGATCGGTGAAGCAGGAGGCCCTCTTTCGCTTCTTGAAAGAAGCTACCTGCCGGGTCCATTGCACGATGGGCGTGAGAGGGCGATTGGCTTTTGGGGGAAGGAAAAGGAAGAAGAGAGTGCACGCAGTTGTGTGGAAGGGGTCACAGATCTTGTGGTTATATGGGTAGCGCTTTATCTCCTCCGTCGAGCAACTTCCGAGGAGCATCCCAATGACGGGTCAAAATGATGGCCGTCATTAATGACTCTCACTGATGGTCGTTGATGATCACAGTCATCAACCACGAGCCTCAAAGTGGGCCATCATTAAGAGTCATCAACGACGGGTGGTGCCTTCGGCTTGTCATTGATAGTTTTGGCGGGAAGGCCCATGGGCACCTGGTGAAGTTATCAATGATCTTCCTCTGGCCCATCATTGACACTGATTTTCATTGACATAAGAAGGATATCCGTCGTTGATGTTGATCGTAGATGTGTGTTTTGTAGTAGTGTATTCGGCTTGCGCCCACGCAGTTACACAAAACTGATCTACTGCCTGTTCTTCTCCCGTGACCTTGACTGATGCCGCTAGCCTCCTCTGCACCCTCCTCCTCCTCGACTGACCCCACGCTTCCTCGTCGTCGTCGTCCTCCTCCTCCTCCTAGATTGACCCAATGCTGACCTCCTCAACGTGTCACCGACCTCCTCCTGACCCGAGCCATCGTGTCGCCAGAGGAACCTCTAGCGTTGTGCCACTACAACAGCTCCTGCGGAGCCACATTTGCACCAATGAAGCATTCACCACCTTTGGAGGCAAGCCCAGCCACTGTTGGCGACGGTGAGGGGAAGCAACGGAACTGGTGCCCGGTTCTAGGGTTAGATATCACCATCAGATTGCCTACACGGGAGCGACATGGGAGCCATGTGGGGTTCTTGCCTCGTCTTCATTTCCGGTGTCCACAATTTGGCGTTGGTGCAGTGTTGGTGTTTTGGGATTGTAAGAGTCTGATCATTCACCCATATATATGAGGATTTCTCTGGTCCTGGGAAGGTACAAGAGGTACCGTTATATCGTAACTACTAGAAGGTACCAGATCGAGATCCACCGTTGAATTAGAAGGCCTACAGACAGTATGAGGGGCACTAGTTATGAGGGCGACGTTGAGGTGGTGTAGGAGCACTGGCACCACCGCGCCGACGCTGCTGCCTATCCCCGCACGCCTATGGCCAACTCCCTGGCATTGCTGCTAGCCGCCGCTGCCCCTCCTATTCCCCCTCGTTGCCATGGTGGCCATTTCTACAGGTGCAGAATGCGGTGTCCTTGGAAGAGCTCCTCCTCCTATTCGTCCTTGTCACCTGGTTTGCGGCGAGCTCATCCCACCCACTCCTCTGCGGTAGCGATGCCGGGACAGGCACTTGACGGGAGCTGCCTTGTGATATGGCACCGCGGATGGCTGCTCGGAGTCCCTGGCTTGGGGGATCGCCGGGAGGATGGCGCATGTGGCGAACTGAGGGCCATAGGAAAGGCTGGCGTCAAGGGCACCGCCGCGCGCGGCAGCCGCTGCGATGGTCGCCTCGCAGCGGAACAGCGTCCCAACGGTGAATGTCATGGCTATGGATGCAACCACGGCAACCGCGCTGCCCCCACCACCGTGCGTTTGGGGCTTCCATCGCTTTCGTGCATGGCAAGGAGGCAGAGGTGGGCCGTGCGGGATACAGCACGGTCTTGGAGGCGTCGGGTGATGTGTGAATGAAGTGGTGGAAGAGGAGGTCACCCACGGGGAGCTCGTCGCCGTCAGAGAGGGATGTGAGGAGAAAAGGGAATAGGGACGGGACATGGAGGTGGGAGAATGAGAGAAGACTGGTGATCAAAGGGTGTCCAAAAATATTATCGTTCTATCCTTGTCACTTGGAGCGTGATTGGTTTGAAGTCAAAATTTGGCTTGCCAACACTTGGGCAAGCCAAACATCAATATTGGGCTATGCTCACAAGCAATTGCTATGAAATATGTCTTGTTGGCTGCCAACCAATTACTAGCCAAAATTGTCAAATATTGGCAAGTTTTTGCATTGCCAAAATTGGCTTGCCAAAACATTGGTATGGCAAGCATTGGTAGACAAACCATCACGCTCTTGGTACCTCCACTTTTACATGTGTTGGATGAAATCGCACCATAAGATATAAATAATCATAGCCATTAGATCGATATAAAATAGATGGTTGAGGTACTTTTCAAAGAGAATAAAAACTCTATATATACACTCGCATAATAAACCGTCTTAACCGCTCAGTACATATATCGTTGACACTGAACATACATTGTACATAGACACTACTACGAATATTCCACCGGTGCCCGCATATTATTTTTCTAGAGATATTTTTTAATCGGATTATCCAAATTATGATTCACTCAAATAAATATCGATCCAGCTTGGTGCTTGTTGAACTCTCTAGATGAACTCGATGTATATGCATGGGTCCTTCGTACTCATTGAAAATCTAGATGAGAATAATACATAGTATGTATGCTATTATAATACAACTGAGACTATTTACTTAATTTATTCTACTACCCGACCGACAGTCTAAAAAATATAATTATAGTTACCAGAAGAACCAAGAACAAACTATAGGTCGTGTGTTTGAACGCAGTGTTGGTAATGTAAAATAATGATGCTTTTTCCTGCTTCTCATGGATGATTCGCAACCTTTGTGTTGCGAAGGGACATTGTACTAATATATCTAGTTAGATTCTGTGCGGCTAAACTGTACAATGTACCCGTATTCACAAATGTAGATGTATTTCTTATATGATCATTATGCTTATGACTGGAAAGATAATGTTGAATTTATAATACACTCGTAATATTTTTATTGTATTTTCGCTTAATTCACACAGTATAATCATGACTCATCGACGAAATAGCGTAGATCTTCTCTTTTGCTACGAGTAGTATGTAAGTATCGCCTCTCAAAGCTAGTATTCCAACTCGCTTTAGCCTTGTTATATAATACATTTTAAAGGAAATACTATACATATGCATTAATTAATTAATTTGTACCTCCTAATGAACTCCCTATCTTGTTATGCAATGATCCCTTGTGGTATAATTTTTCCTTACATATATCTACAGTATTTGAACACAAGAGTGCGCCAACATGTACAGAAGGGGTATACTAGAGCATCATAGTGTGGTGTGAGAGGCATG
>JAGXJF010001795.1:0-250155 GCA_019208055.1 Stipa capillata
CAACGGCGAGATTGTCCCCGCGACGCAACCGCGCAGCATGACAACGTGGCAAAAATCGCGGCGTCCGGACCGCGACGAAACGGGAGTCGCGCCTCTGCCCCCGCGACGTAACTGGATCGCGACCGGCCCGTCAGCGCGGCCCCCCACCCGCGAGCCACGCCAGGCGCGCGCCTACACCCACGACCCAGGCCGGATCGAGCCGGGGCCCCCGAGGAGCGGCATGCGGAGCTGGCGCGCTCCGTGGCACGGCCAGCGACGGGCCGCGGGCCGAGGGCCCGCGACGAGCAGCCTGCGGAGCTGGCGCGCTCACGGCCAGGCCCGCGACCAGCCGCTCCCCTCCTCCATTCGCAAGTGATTCCGCCTCGGGACACGCGCCTAGCTGTATGTGCGATGCCCCGGACCGGACGGGACAGCGCTATCATTGTCTCTGTCAGTTTTTTTTTGCTTTTTGCTTTTCTCACACGACAGAGATTCGTCCTCTCTTATATTGAACTGGTGCTGCTGTGGTCTCTTCATTTCCCCTCTGTCTAGCTCGGCTCTCACTTGTACCTCTGCGTACTCGGATCTGCTTCTTGCTATTGTAGATGAGACATGAGAGTATGAACTACTGATTTTGAAGAGAAAAGATACACAATCAGATCTATCTGAGTAGTAGAAAAAATTGAGATCAGTCGAGACTAGCACGAAGGTAATTTCTTCGACCTGCAAGATGTTATCATATTTTTTAGTAGGCTAAAATAGATAAATGGTAGACTTTAGTTACATCCTTTAGTTGACTGTTATTCATGCATGGCATAAAATGCAGTCCTCTCAATGAATTGTAAATTATAGCTTTGTTTTAATGATATACTAAAACTCGCTCTCCCTGCACTTCGATGTAGTACGAGATGGAGTTTGCAATGGAGTTTTCAAGCTAACAAGAGCAAAATTAGCATCCGAGTAGTTGAACGAAATTGAGATCAAGTCGAGACCTAGACATGACGTAAATTCTTTATATGCAAGACATTAGTATATACTTTTTTAGTTATGCCTGCAATTAGATAATGACATGCTTACGGACTTTAGTTATGTTGGTCTAGTTTATTGTTATTCATGCATGCAGGGATGCCAGTTGTCTTGTATGAATTTGTAAATTTAAGCTTCTTATTTTATTTAATTGTAGCACTGAAATATGTTCCACACGTAGATGGGAACGAGATGGAGATTGCAGGAATTTCAAGACTTTAGGGAGTAAAATTAGCTCGTCTGCAGAAGTTAAACAACGTGTACATCTCGTTGTATATTCGTCCAGAAAAGTAATCCATGTTGCATGAAAATTTCTGTGACTTAGTTGCTTGATTAGCTTAATGTTAGTTAAGTGACATCACGTTCGTCGAGCCATTAAGTGTGACAAATGACATTGTTATTCTATTGTTATGGTTTGGGTACATACTATGAAGAGACGTGAACGTTAAATCTTTTTGACAGAAATTAGCATAATGTAGTACTGTACAGACCAATTGGGGAATAAAATGAGTTACTGTGAAAAATTTGTTAGGCACGGTTGAGGAGTTTCTGTATTTCAATTAGTTTATGCTGGTAAATGAGAAGAGGTGAGCACAAGTAATATAATATACACTATTTTGCTAGAGTTAAATTGAGAAAAAATAATGGTTTACATGGATATCAAATTCTTGTTTGGTATGTACGTAGGTACAATGATGTAAACTCTTAGTGTTCTACGGGCCGAATATAATCACGTGCCGGGGCCCATGCGGGCTCTCGACTGTCCTATGCGAGTACAGGTTGCACATATCGATGGCTTTGGAGGCAGATTACTATGTTGGACTGGAGGAGTGCTATAGCCCCTGCCAGTTGATCGGGACCATAAGCTCGCAAAAACTAGTCATTGAAAGCAGTCACCTGTAGCCGTTCGGAGGACGGTCATCAGTCCCGTATGGCAACTACACAAGCGTGACTGGCAATATCATCATGAGCTGGATCACTGTCGTCTGTGAGTACTCCAGCGGCCACATATATGGTCGACCCATGGTGTACGTACGCTTGTGACAGCTGTCGCCCGTTAGACTGGCGACAGCCGCTCCTCCGCAGTTCGTGAGTACAGTTGTTGCAATAGAAGGAGGTGATAGGGCAGCGGATGCAGCGTTAGAGGTCATCTCTACACATCCTGAAGACTAGTTCGTAGTATGAAGCTGTCGTCCCCGTCTGGTCTATCTCGGGTCGACTACTTTGAGCGCGTTACCAAGCATGCCGAACGAGTTGGAGTCTGCTGAAGACGGTAGCGACGAGGAGTCGGATGGTACCGACGAGATGGGGTGATGCGCTAGGACGTGTGCTACCTGCAAGAGCTATGGCAAAGAAGTGATGCATTGACAGTGCAGAGAGCTTGCGATATCAGAAGATCGTGAACTCACGGTGCGGGTTATTGAAGAGACACCTCTGATGACTGCGTCAGCACTCTTCGCACCAAGCATGCTGCACACATGGCTATTACAAGTATGGCATCTCCATGAAGTCGTGAGTACCGGAGTCACAAGGTCAGATCCTACATGTTTGAAACTGTGTATGCACACTGTCCAAACTAGTCTGAAGAGTATGCGTGCAGACAAGGCAAGGGATTTTACACGGACTTTGAGATAACTGTGTTGGTGCACCACACGTGCAAGCTATCCGAGCGTTGACTGCGCACCGCATGTGAGTGCTGCATACGTGGCTAAAAAAGTGCACCACCTAGCATCTCAAGACCATCTCCACTACGGCCAAAGTCTTGAGTGGTCCACCGTGGCTGATGAAGTTGGTTTTCCGTCAGCTACAGTAGGGTCGCGACGTTGCAAAGCAGAAAGTGTAGAGAGGATGTTTGGGACTTATGACGCGCAAGATATATTCACCCAACAATGCTCCTGCAGATTAGCGGAAACTAATCTAGGTACTTACTTAAATAAGTATGAAAAGGCCACATTCCGACGGAGTACCTGGCTATTTCATACTTGACCGTAGATTTGGGCCTTCAGTCAAAACTATTACATGCATTCAGGATTGGCAGTCCAGTGCTTTCAATGGAGGTACATTTCTGACTGGGAAATACACGGGGACACTACTTATAGCTTGTGGCAGCTGATGCTAATGATCAAGTCCTTCCGTTGACTACGCAATAGTTGAGATGGAAAACAACCGATAGCTGGCTGTGGTTCCTTATAAATGTGAAAGTTGGGTGTTGTTAATGGGAAGGAGTAATGTGTGCCTTATTTCTGATCGTAATGACATTTCCAGGGTGACGGGCCCCCTGTCCGTCAGTAGAGGGGGTTTGGGCGACCGTCAGTAGTGACCTGTTTTGCAGTAGTGATTGGCTTTTTTCACCATGACAGGGTTGGCAAGCCATTCAGGATGTTCAACTTCCCGGATAAATCTGGCCTTCAAGAGTTTTTCAATCTCCAACTTGATTGCTTCTTTCCGATCTAGAGCAAACCGTCAGAGCTTTTGTTTTACAGGAATGGCATCCTGGCGGATAGCCAGTTTGTGCTCGATCACTTCCCTGGGGATTCCGGGCATATCGAATGGTTGCCATGCGAAAACATCCGTGTTGCCTCGGAGGAAAACGATGAGTGATGATTCCAGGTCTGGATCAAGAGTTGAACCGATCCGGACTATCTTGGAGGGTTCTGCTGGGTCCAAGGGAATGATTTTTTCACCTCGCCATGAGTTTTTACGGCCGTTTTGGCTTTGGAGGGGGCGTGCTCTCCATCCCCCTGGAGTGTTCGTACATGGTCGGAGCTGTGCTTGTTGCAGAGAAGTGCTTCTTGGGGAGAGCTCTTTATCGTGAGAACGCCCTTTGGGCCTGGCATCTTCATGCACTGGTAGGCATAGTGCGTTGCTGCCATGAATTTGGCCAAAGTCGGGCGCCCTAAGATAGCATTATACGCCGTCTCAAAATCGACTATGTCGAACAGGATTCTCTCTGTTTGGAAATTCTCGGGTGTTCCAAATGTCACTGAGAGCGTGACTTGCCCAATCGGCGTGGCCGAAGAGCCTAGCACGATGCCGTGGAACGCCTGTGTTACCATCTAGATCGATGACCGTGGCACTTGCATAGCGTCGAGGGATTTGGTGAATAGGATGTTGAGGGAACTCCCTCCGTCTATCAGCACCCGAGCCACCCGGCAGTTGTTGATCGCTGGTTCAACCACGATGGGGTATCGTCCTGGTCGAGCATAGTTTTCGGGGCAGTCGGTTTGGTCAAACTTGATCTCGACCTCTGACCACTTGACTGCCCGAGGTACTTGTGGTATGCTTGCAAGGACTTCCCGGGCAATCGCCTTGTATTGCCTCCTCGATTCGTAGGAGGACGAGCCCCCAAAAATATGCTCGATCGCTCTGACGTGCCCCTGGAATGGCTCAGGGGAGGTGTCGTCATCGGGAGTCGTGTCCCGGCTATTGTTTGCGACCTGCGGGTTATCCCCGCGGAGCTTCTCTTTCTCCTCCTTAAGGTATTTCTTGAAGATGCGACATTGACGCAGATCATGCGAGTTGGTCTGGTGGAAATCGCACCAGAGCTTGGATGGCTTGTCGGAGGAATTCGTTTGCTTATCCTTGGGGCGTGGTCGCCAGGTACGCTTCTCGGGGAGATCAGCAAAGACTTTCTCGGTTTTAGCCCTTTTTTCTCTATTCCCTCCAGAGGACTTCTTTTCGTGTTTTGACTTCTTAGAGTCGTCTCTAGTCTGACGGGGAGAGCTGGTTGACCTGCCCTGCTGCTGTTTGATGTAGCGCAAGGTTTCCTCTGCACAGGCAGCTTTCTCGGCTAAGTCCTTGAGCTGCGCCATGGTCTTAGGAGGATGCATGATCAAGTCATGCGTACACATCTCGTTTCTACTGCCCCGAGTGAAGGCGCGAATGACATCCGAGTCAGTGATCTCAGGTATAGTGTTGCGAACAGCACTAAACCTTTTGGTAAATTGTCGGAGCGTCTCATCTGGTCTCTGGACGATTAAAAATAGGTCGTCAACTCAGCCAGGGCGGGTGTATGTACCTTGGAAGTTACCGAGAAGCATGTCGCGAAGTTGTCCCCAGGAGCGGATCGTTCTCGGGGGCAGATTCGTCAACCACGTCCTGGCGGCTCCTCTGAGGGTTTTCGGGAGGTAGTTGGCCGTGACCTTCTCGTTTCCGCCTGCGGCCTCAATAGTCGTAGTGTAAATTGCTAGAAATTCTGAAGGGTTTGTGGTGCCATCGTACGACTCTAAGGCCCCAAGCTTAAAGCGAGATGGCAAGCGCACATGTCGGAGTTCCTATGATAACGCTTGGCATCCGTGGATGGCTCTCCGATAAGGCGCGATCTCACCGCTATTCGGGGTCGGAGATCGTCCCCGAATGTTGGCGTGATGTCGTTGGTCTCTCCGAGATTGATCTTGCTGGTGCCTCTGGCACCGACGCTCGTTGATCTTGTCGCGTAGATCGACGCGTGGTTCCCCCTGGCGAGACTGGTTCCTGGGGTGACGTCTTTCCCCATCTGACTCCTCCCGTGGGCGAGGGGTGCTTTTCTCGTTGGAGCTACGTGCCACAGATTGTGCTCGAGAAGATTCGGCTTGAGCTTGGGCTTGCTGTAGTTCAGCCCCCAGCTGTTGTAGCCACTACCGTCCTTCAGGCGTTAATAAGTCTGCCGCTAGTGGTCTTGATAGCAGATTACGCGCCTCGGTGAGCCTTCAAGCAGTTCGAGATACGTATTCCTCTGTCCCTGGAGGTGTTTTTTTTGCTCCCGTAAGTCTATTCCTGTTCATTTGGGGAGTAGCCGTCGGGTTGCAACGTCGAGAACTCCCATCTTGATCCTGTCTCTCGAACTCTTCGCGATCACCTTGGATCGCGAGAACTACTCGAGGATTTGGATTAGATGGGGTATGGCTCCACTCCATTGTATCGCCCTCATCGGGCACAGCGTGAGCCCTTGATCGTCTGGACGATCAGAAGGTGCAGGCGACAACCCAGACATTGGGCTAGTTGCTCCTGCCTGGAGATTGTCGGATACCAATCTCCCTTCGAAGGCCCTGGCACACTCGGTCCGGAAGCGATCATCGTCGCTATCCGAGTTCTCGCCGGGAGCGTATTCTCCATAATCTATGCGATCCGTTACCGGGTATGGATCCATCGGGCCGAAGTTATCGTAGAAACCTTGGTCCGAGTACCCGGTACGGTGCGTGACGGCGATCGTATTCCCTGCCGAACTTGCTTCCTCCTCCTCGGGTTGCGCCGAGGAGGGACGTGCAATCGGTGTTATGGACTGATCGCGAGAAGTTGCACGTCTTGCCGACTTTGATTCTTCCTAGACGGCTTGAGCCAGAGAGGTCCCACGGTCAGCGCTATCTGTCGACGATTGGTAAACCGCCGATCTTACGGTATTCGTGGAATGAGTATGTATGAGGGGTAGGGACCGCTAAGGCACAAGGCCAGAGGTATAATGGCAAGGAAAACGCTCTTTTTATACAGGTTCGGGTCTCCCTCGGGATAACAAACCTACGTCCTATTCGTATATATTAACTGGAGAATGTCTTACAAGGGATATGAAGGTTAGTGGCTATCCTAGGCCTAATCGTAGACTAATCCGGCTATTCCGCTAAGCTCAACTCCTTCGAGGTGGCGGGACTTCTCGTAGGAATAAGCTAGGGCTTCTGGATCTTCGGGCTTGTGTAATCTCTAGCACCTTCGATCTAACTTGGCTCGTCCTCCCCTATGGGATCGCTGATCCTTTTATAGGGGGTTCATCTAGTCGTACCGTACATGGACTTATGTCCGGGTAGGACTCTAGCCTCCTTAAACATCGGGATGAACTTCCTAGTTTAAGGGATATCTTTCCTCCTTACTAGGGGTTACCTTATCGTCCTGGGATCCTTACCGGGTGCGTGGTATATTCCGGTAATCCAGGGAGTCGTACACGGATACTTCCTAATATACAGGATACTGTACTATCCATCGTCAAATAGCCAGTCAAAAATAGAAAAAACCATGTTAGATGGCACCAAATTCTGTGTTCTTGCGTCTCTACCTTAGAGATCGATTACTTATTGCTTGAATTCATTGGCGGATAGCAAGATTCTGTTCTTGCACTCCGCAAGGGTCGAATTTCCACTTACCAATTCGATGACCACGCCGTTACTATTCAGCGCACGTGAAAGATCGGGACTAACCAACACCCCAATCCAACTTGGGGCTCATCATTTTCCATCCGATCAGCATATATCATGCAGTGTGGGACTTTCAGTTTAGTCGACATGAGAAGTGGTCACATTATTGGAGGTTCATCTATTAAACCAGTATGGCAGAGACTCTGGAAGTTCGAGATTCCAGTGAAAATCAAAATCTTTGCCTGGAGAGCTCTCCACAGTGTTATTCCTTGCTTGGGTGTGATGGCCAACAGACATATATTGAAGAGGAGCCAATGTACGGTGTGCAAGCCTGCAAGGCAGCGGACGAGGACATTATGCATATGATCCTTATGTGTGCACATGCTCGAGAGGTGTGGAAGAAACTGGGTTTGAAGGAGCAGATAGATGAAGCTATACAATCGGACCGGTCGGGTTCTGTAGCTTTGGAACATCTTATATGTGCGGTGCCCATTTCCTGACCGATCCTTGCACAAGTGAGGCTCCAGGAGTTGGTACTTGTTGGCGCCTGGCACATTTGGTGGGAAAAGAGGCAATTCGTTCACGTTGAGAATATACAATCAGCAACAAAAGCGACGATGGCTATCAACGTGCTGGCTATAAATTATTTGAAGTTAACGAATTGTCGTCACGTATGGATCGTCATGGATGCGTCGTCACGATGACATGACCTCTATTTTTACTACATTACTTTTCGCTCAAAACAAATACAAAAATTTTGTCGTCAATTACGAGATCGGACAGTAAATTTGTGGCACCCCCGTTGAGTACTGGGTCACCTAGGTATGCACGAGGAATGACAAGATAGAGCACGGAGTAGCAACAACACTTAGCGAAATTCTGAGCGAGTGAAAGAGTTGAGGTGACTTTATTTCGTACCCCTAATGGAGGGAGCGCTCTCCTATTTATAGGCCAGAGAGAGCATGATGTGAGGTTACAATTCTGCTCCTAGACATTTACGGTATTACACCCGATCCTTCGTATGGCCAAGGACTTGGAAGTCTTTTCCATGGCACCCATGGAGGCATATACCCTATCATCTATGTGATATCTAGTACGACACGCTGTATGGGACATCATGCCGGAGGCGTGCGTCCGAGGGACACATGTACTCCTCGTCGTGTGAGGCGTGCGTCCAAGGGGCGCGTGTGCTCCAGACCTCGTCGTGGAAGGTGCACGTTTAGGGGATGCGCATACTCTGGATTCCACCATGCGAGGCACGCGTACTCCTGGCCTCGTCGTGCGAGGCGCGTGTCTGGGGGACGCGCATACTCTGGGCCTCGTCGTGCGAGGCACGCGTCCGAGGGACGTGTGTACTCCAGGCCTCATCGGGCGAGGCGCTCGTCTTGGTAGTGCATGTACTCCGGATCACGTCGTGCGAGGCGCTCATCTTGGCGGTGCTCATACTCTGGATCCAGCCTTGCGAGGCGCTCGTCTTGGCAGTGCTTGTACTCCGGCCAACACTTAGCGAAATTCCGAGCGAGTGAAAGAATTGTGATGACTTTATTTCGTACCCCTAATTGAGGGGGGACGCTCTCCTATTTATAGGCTAGAGAGAGCGCGATTTGAGGTTACAATTCTGCCCCTAGACAGTTTACCGTATTACACCCGACCCTTCGTACAGCCGAGGACTTGAAAGTCTTTTCTGTGCCACCCACAGAGGCATATACCCTAGCATATACATGATGTCTGGTACGAAACGTTGTACAGGACATCATGCTAGAGGCGCACATCCGAGGGAAACATGTACTCCTTGTCGTGTGAGGCGTGCATCCGAGGGACGCGTGTACTCCGGGCCTCGTCGTGCAAGGTGTGTGTCCGGGAGACGCGCATACTTCGGATCCAATCGTGCGAGGCACGCGTACTCTAGGGCTCGTCGTGCGAGGCGCGCATCTGGGGGACGCACGTACTCTAGGCCTCGTCTTGCAAGGCACGCATCCGAGGGACGCGTGTACTCCAGGCCTCGTTGGGCAAGGCGCTCGTCTTGGCGGTGTTTGTACTCCAGATCACGCCGTGTGAGGCACTTGTCTTGGCAGTGCTTGTACTCCGGATCCCGTCGTGCGAGGCACTCATCTTGCGGTGCTCGTACTCCGGATCCCGCCATGCGAGGCATTCGTCTTGGTGGTGCTTGTACTCCGGAACCTAGGGTTATGCAAAGAAGATGGGTACACGCCTCATCTGTGTTTTTCGTCAGTTCGGGGAGCACGGGGACCCCTCCCACAACAAATTTCAAGTACAAGAGGGACGTCATGATGATCAAGATCAACAAGGATGTCAACAATGGAGGGAGAAGGTAATCAAGCTAAGGAAAATACATAAAGATGACTAAAACCTAGTTGCCATCCACTACAAGATGAAGCCTCCATGATGACATAGTGATGATGACCCGAGAAGCACTAATGAAAGATCAAATGAAGTTAGGTCAAGGACAAGAAGAATAAAGACTTAATCAAATTTTAGAGTCTGATTACAAGTCTATTCGGTCAAGCCTTTGTTGGCCTCTGAGTCCTCTATCCGAGTCATAGGTTGACCAAAGATGGTCGGGATGGTCGAACAGCCGCTAGGTCCGGTTAGATTGCCTCAACCAATTTAGGTCTGCTTGAGTCCAAGTCGGCCAAAGGGTGCATTTTTCTACCTATAAATACCCTCTTTACGCCTCTTTTTTCATTAGGTTTTGTTTAGTTAATAATTCGCTACATTATAATTTTATGTTGTTCAATTGTGTTCAACAACCAGTTGACAAGATTGCTTCGGAACCCAACTTATTCTGTTCTTCATCTATGTTTGTAACTTTATATTGTTATTTTTACAGTTCTTGTTTGTTCTTTAATTGCTCGTAAGGATTAGAACCTCGTGTTTAGGTTGACCGTGCTTTCAGCCTCGTCAATAACCTATCAGAGTTGGTTTATCGGTTGCTACAGCGCATCGTCATCGTACGGTGTCGGATTATCAAAATCATCTCCACTAAATTGATCGTATCATTCTCATCAAAAGATCGAGACACAAATAGTGCTATCACAGTTTCTGCAGTCATTCGTGATGATTGAGGGTTTGTGGCTGCAACGAATATTGTGTTCGGAACGCGGCTATAGCCAAGGTGCACGCCCTCCGTCTCGGTCTGATGCTGGCGCAGGATGTTCGATGCAAACGGACTCTGGTTCACCCTAGCAACGAAGGCGCGTTCCGCTCTTCCGGATCTTTGGAGGGACGAACCACCAGTTGCTAGTTGATAATGTAACTAGGATATCAATAAAAATCAGAGCCAATATCGATCTGAATCTGGAAGGGCATCTTCTAGAGTTATTTATTTTCTCAGAACTTAACCAGCGTCCTCTCAACCGTTTCAAGATTTTTTTTTGTCAGTTTCTCGGGTAAGATGTACTTCGCACTGAACACATTTTTTCCAGTCTGATGGAATACCTCGACAAGAATATGTTAAGTTAAAATAAGAATCAGTGCCTTTCCTGAATCTGCACTCTGCAGACCTTCTAGCTTCCTAAGGAAATAAAGATTATTCACGACCTGCTAGATTGCTGCAAACCTGCAATCTGACCTCCAACCCATGAGAAATGTTAAAGTGTCGAGTTCTTTGGCATACCATAGTACCATGGAAACGATGAATCAACTTTATGTTTCATGTGAATAATCAACACCAAGTCCAATCTATAATGAACTGATCAAACAAAAATGCAGCTTCAGCACAATCCTACTCTGCATATCATTGATTCTAATCATACGATGTCTATAGCTTTGCTGAAGACACAAAGAATTGAGTTGGCCATTGCTCTACTTCTATACAAGTGGCTTTGATGTAGCAGACAGCATATGAGCAGTAGCTTTCTTAATCTGTCAGAGCATAGTAGCATAGCATTCTAACTAGGCTCAAACATTTCACACATATTCCAGTTGCACGAGAACAAAAACAGTGGCTCAGATCCATTTATATTTTCAACCAGATCTACAAGTTATTAGCATAGCTTGGAGATTGTTAGGGTCCTGTGAAATCCATTGGTTGCACCGATAACTACAAAGAAGACTGATATGCATGGACCATGTGTAGCTCATAACATGCATTCCCAACGGAGGAGAATGAAATCTACAATCTCATGCTAGAAGCACAGATAGAATCAAAAGATTCAAGCCTCTGAAATAGTATTTTCAGCAGCCAAACAAAAGGCCTCCTGCCAAACTTTGTGACTGAGAAACATTTACCTGTAGAATAATCTAGCTAAAGACTTCGTAAAACTTCTCAACGACGAGCAAACCTGAGTCAATTGATTCAAGTGGGTCCTTTCGGAGCCGATGCCTCAAACAGTTGGGAATAACAGTGGCAATGTCCTCCACTGTGACGGCGTCCCTTCCTTTCAACGCAGCCAACGCCTTGGCAGCCCTGTTAGTCACAATGTCTCCTCTCAATCCATCGACATTCAACTCGGCACACACCTTGGATATCTTAACACGAAGATCATGGTCAAGCTGCACAGCTCCAAGGTTACTCCGAGCAGATGTAATTTGCTGCTGAAGCTTCTCTTGCTCCTCCAAGTAGGACTGGCGAAACGACTTTGGGTCCCTGTCAAACCGAGCCCGCTCTTCCACAATCTTCACCCTGAGCTCAGCGTCCCTGACTGTACCAACCTGTGCGTGCATCCCAAACCGGTCCAGCAACTGCGGCCGGAGCTCCCCTTCTTCTGGGTTACCAGACCCAATCAGGATGAACCGCGCTGGATGGGAGATGGAGATACCCTCCCTCTCCACCGTGTTCCACCCAGACGCAGCAGCATCCAGCAGAACATCCACCAGATGGTCATCAAGCAAATTGACCTCATCCACATACAGTATCCCCCTATTGGCCTTGGCAAGCAAGCCCGGCTCAAACGCCTTGACACCCTCGGTGAGCGCCTTCTCAATGTCAATGGTGCCGCACACCCTGTCCTCGGTGGCGCCGAGGGGCAAGTCGACCATGGTGATCTTGGCCGTGGTCACGGGAAGGTTGTCGCCCTTCAGCACGCGGTCGCGGACCTCGGGGCCCATGACCTCGGGGTCGTTAGGGTCGGAGTTGAAAGGGTCGCCGACGACGACGCTGATGTCCGGGAGCAGGTCGACGAGGGAGCGGACGGTGGTGGACTTGCCGGTGCCGCGGTCGCCCATGATCATGACGCCACCGATCTTGGGGTCGATGACGTTGAGCAGCAGGCAGAGCTTCATCTCGTCCTGCCCCACGATCGCCGGGAACGGGTACACCGGCCGCTGACTCTCCTTCGCGACCGCTGCCTTCGTCTCCTACACACATTACAGCAGCAAGAGACGCAGATAAACAACACAGCCTCGTCTCATATTGTAGGTCCGACGAATTTGAGAGCTTGGGGGCACTGGATTACCTGCTCGGCGGCGGAGGGTGCCGCTACATTGCAGACGGTGAAGCGGCCGCGGCGGAATCCCCTCTTGGACGGAATCCGTGCTGCGTGCGGAGAGCTCGGGAGAGTGAATTGGGAGTTCTTGGAGATTAGACGTCCGTGCTTCAAAAACAGAGGGGAAGAGGATGTTACCTGAGACGGCGGCGGTGGCGGCGGTGAGGAAGACAGGGCGAGGAGTGGAGGCGGAGAAGAGGGCCGGCGAGGCGGCGGGCGCGGAGACGGGGGAGAAGGGACAAGCCATTGGGGAAGGGGGAAATGGACGGCGAGTGGTTTTGATGGAGGGGATAAGAGAGGGATTGGGGGAGATGGGTTGGGATAGGCCGAGACGGATACTGCGATTGGAAGCTGTTTTGGACTGGAGTCAGCACGCGATCTGGATGCCCAGAGTACTTTCGATTTCCAGTGGCATAGCCCGACAGCTTATGGGTGGCTTATACTCTAGAAAGTTATAGGCAAAACATGGTTTAGATTTAAATTTTAGACAATTTAATTTTTTATTTGGTGGCTTATACTCTAGAAAGCCTTATTTTTTAGTCTATTTATTTTAGCATCAACCTCTAATAATTACCTTTCTATATCCACTACTTCATAAATTTTACCTGCATTTGCCATCCGCTATATCAGAAAAATTCCTTCAGACCTCACCCCCTCCCTCCCCAATTCCCCCTGCCTTCCCCATTCTCCTTCCCCACCCGAGGTCGCGCCCCGCCTCCATCGCCGCCACAAAGCCCCCAACGCCCGCGCCGGATCTAGCACGCCCGCCGTCGGATCCTGAGGTCGTAGGCCCCCTCCACCGCCGCCCCGTGCGCTGCACCTCCGCCGCCGGATCTCGTGGTCACGAGGCCCCTCCACCGCCGCCCCACGCGCTACACCTCCATCGGAGGCCGCCGGCCAAGATGGAGCGCTGCCACCTCTCGCTCTCCTCTCTTTCCTCTCCCCCGCCCTCGCCTCCTATCCGCACCACCGCCTCCCGCTATCCCCCTCCCAACCGTGCCAGAACATCGGCCCGCCGCCTCCCTCTGCTGGCCGAACGCCGCCGCCGGATGCCGCCTCCCCCGCTAGTTGCCGCCGCTCGACACCTCGCTCCCCTAGACACCGACGCCAACCCGTTGTCGCGCCTCCCCGACGAGCTCCGATAGGCAAGCAACGGCGCTATGAGTGGAGGTGGCTGTGCTCCGGCTACATGTATAGGAGTTGGACGGTGCCTGTCTGTTCTTGCAATTAGGAGTCTTTTACACAGTAGGAGTGCTTTGATTTGTAGTAGTAAATCTCTGTTTATTTCAGAGAAAAATGATGTTATTTGAGAGAAAAATTGAAGCAACTGGTTGCTAATAGTGCACAAATGGTAATACTTTGTGCCCAGAGTGGGTTTTTATAATTCTACAATGAACTTGCAGTAGTTTGCATGCATGTTTTCTTGTTGCAAGTTATCCTGAATCTAGATAATTTACTGGTAGGATGATCCTTTAATTGCATCTTGGCAAGTTATCACCATCGCCGAGCAGTTTGCTCTGCTTCCTTGTCATTGTGCTTCACTGTACTATGCAATCGGTGTTCAAATTTCCAAATTTGTGTTATTGATTGCTTTGATTTTGATTAAAGGAGCTAGACTGAGAAAACATGGTGAGAAAATTTCCTCCAAATCCATGTCTTTGATTGCTTGTGTGGTGCTAATGTATTATTGACTCATGGTACTAAGCACAGTATTTCCTTTTACCTTTTGCATATATGTTTAGTGTTCTGGATCTTCTCCTAATCTGAGCATTGCCATGTGAGCTGGAGCATTCTTGCATATATACTAGATGCCTGTGTATCAATTTTTAGCGCACTCCTAGTTTGATTCTCTTCAGCATGGGCACGGTTAGCTCATAAGTTACTGCTCAGTTCATATATAGCTGCAAGGGGTTAAAGTGCACTAATATTTTGAGGTCCTTTTGCACATCACCATTTTAGCAAACATGCTCTACTTTGTACTATGACAAAGTCTTCTCTAAATGTTCACATCACCATACATGTGAAGCGATCAGAGAACATGCATGGGTGTCAGAAATTCGACAGGAAGAATAAATTCTCGAAGGAGAAGTGAATATACATCAGAGCATATGTGATTATACATCGACATATATCAAATATTAACATACAAACGAAGGAGAAGTGAATAAAATCTAGCATTTGTTAAACTTTAGAACATACCTCATTTATGTACAAAGAAACAAATGGTACAGAAACATGAATTTGACAAGAATTACCGTCTAAATAGCAAACATCTAACTTAAAGGGTATTACAAACTTTCTCCAATTCATTCTAGCCATAAGCTCAAAACTCAGAAGCTGTTTAGAACAGTATAAGGAGCTTATCAAAACTTTCCCGCACCGGAGCTTCCCACACCGTTAAGCTAAGCTGGCTTATGCACAAGCCAAAGCCATCTAGAAGAGGCCATAGTGTGTCGTATAACAGCATCCACAGCAGCATCCTTATCCCACTTTCTTTAGCTATTTTTTGGCAAAAAAACTCCTCTAACAGACTCCCTATCCTACTTCCTACCGGATCCTATTCCCCATACCGCATCTGCTGTTCTCTATTTCTAGCGCAGGTCCTTCATTCCTTATCGCCCAACCGCCGCCCTCGGATCCTTCCATCCAACCACTGTCGCTTCCAACGTCCACCGCGGTCCGTCTCACCATCATTTTTTTCCACTCGATCTGTTGCAGGGGAGCGGATCGATGGATCCGAACGAGCGCACAGCCTCCGCCGAACCCAAGGCCTGCACCAACCGCAACGCCACCAAGACTCCGCTCTCACATGGTGGCCCCTTCGGCCCCAAGGTGAGATCTGATCTAGTTTTGTGGTGCCTCGGCTTTGGGTTTTCCCGATCCGCCCCTGCCGCCATCCAGCCACCGCTGAGTCCACCGCCGCCTGCTGCCTCTTCTCCACCACGCGGATCCAACACGGGCCCCATCCGCTGCGTCGCCGATGCGCCCCGCTCGGGCTTGGCCGCCTCTGGCAGCGCCGATGACTCCATCCGCCTCTACGACCTCCTCGCCGCTACCGACCTCGGCCCACTCCTCGACCCCTCCGCCGCCGTCTCCGCGCTCGCCTTCCACTCCCTCGGCCCCGTCCTCTGCAACCTCCTCACCGCCTCCGATGACGGCCTCCTCTACCTCTACGATGCCGGCAGCTTCGCGCTCCTCAACTCGCTCTAGAACTTGCACCAGCAACCAGGTTGCCGCCAAGGCCGCCGCCGGGCTCATCGGGCTTGTCTCCACCGTGCTCACTGTGAATCGACACCGTCTTCTACACCTTCACCCACTGATCGGCAGATTGCTGCTGATAGATCAGGTTCTATGGATCTCGCTTGACGCTGTCTCTTTTTGTTCTTTTTAGCTTTAGCGAAGTGGTGAGATGATGTTGTAGGATCTGTTTCTGCTGTGTATGTTTTGTATTATGTACGTGTTAATTAGTACATCATTGGTGCCTTCATACCTGCAACAATGATTGCTGTTCTCTACTACTTTGATCACAATGTAGCATCCCAGCTTGCTCAGCAGGCAGAGTTCAATTCGAGGAAGCCTCCGTCTTTCCACTATGATTTGCTTCTCCTAGGCTTCCTGGTATGCCCAGATGCGCATAATATCTAAATAATAACTTCAATATTTGGTATATATTTCTCTTAGTTCAGTGTCATTTCTTGAACAGACATTATTATGTGGCCTAATTGGTATCCCTCCATCAAATGGCGTCGTTCCACAGTCACCAATGCATACAAAGAGCTTGGCTACTCTCAAGTATCAGGTAAACTGTGATAAATGTTCTGAATCTGGCTACTAATTGATTAATACTTGACCGTACTATCCGAATATCCGATCGCTCATTCAGATGACAAAATATGTATCTACAGATACTCCGCAATCGACTAGTAGCCACGGCAAGACAAGGCATGCGCCAGAATGCGAGCTTGAGCCAACTGAATGGCAGCATGCAGGATGCGTATCAGCAGATGCAGACACCACTGATCTATCAGCAACAGTCTGCCATAGTACGCACAAATCCGATTAAATTTAACTTCTCAGATTACTGTATCAAAACATTCTAATACATGTGTTTGATATTTCACTACCATTTTTCACTAAATTTAGGGCTTAAACGAGCTTAAGCATTCGACTGTCCAGTTAGCATCAAGCATGGGTAACACCGATGCACCAGTTGATGAGACGATCTTTGACATAGAGAAAGAAATTGACGACCTGCTGCCCATGGAGGTCAAGGAGCAAAGGTTGAGCAATTTGCTCCAGGCTGCGATGGTTGGGGGTTGTGTCGCTGCTATGCCGTTGCTCAAGAAGATCAGGTTCCATGGATCTTGCTTGACGCTCTCTCTTTTTGTTCTTTTTAGCTTTAGCGAAGTGGTGAGATGATGTTGTAGGATCTGTTTCTGCTGTGTATGTATTGTATCATGTACGTGTTAATTAGTACGTACTTGATCACTACTCGAGTAATGTTGGGAAGAGTGGAAGAAACTCTTGTTGATGATTTAGTTTTAGGTGATGTTCGAGAATCAATGTGTGGTGGTGTTAGCAATTGCCCCTTTTTATTTGCTTTATTACTTCTACTAGGTATGGGGCGCGGCTTGCCGCGCGCCACCTGCTGGTGCACATGGGGGCCCAATTGGGGTTGGGCCGACGCGCTGAACAGAATGGGTTTAGAATGTGAGGGAAGATAGGTTGGTGCAGGGCTGTGTAGGTGTAGGGGAAATGGTATAAGGTTAGACGTGGAGAGAAATGGGATGGTAGAGCAGAGGGAGCGAGATCTGGGACGCTCTAGCGATATCTGGTTTCATACGAGTGGCTCGGCGATGCGGGTGATAGAGGTGTGATATGCACGTTGGTTGGTTTGGTTTCAGTCACTTGTTGCTGTGATTTTTTTTAGGTTTTAGGAGCGGAGAAGGCGGAGATCTGAGCGGTGTTTGACCTAAGGCTCAGCAGGAGGAGGAAGAAAGGGGATTTGCTGGGAGGAGTGCAGTAGGAATCTGGAAAGGATTTGCTGCCTGCCTGGGCATCCGTATCAAAAGTAAATCGGAGGTCGATAGGTAAGATCTGGTTGTTTATTTGGTGGTTTGTTTGTTCGGATTTGATAAGATTTGAGGCGGATCATTGGTTTAGTTCATGAGGAAAGGGATTTGATCTTGCGCTTATGCTGTGTATGGTTGAATGTTTTAGTAGTTTGCAGAAAGGAGGTTTGTGTCGAAGAGTGAAGCGTGGATACGGAACGATTTGATCTCTGTCCTGGGATTTTGATTAGGCGTAAGTTCAGGGGGAGGAGCTAAGCTGTGGTTCTTTATTTAGTATCTGGTTCGTTTGATTTAGCCTTTTTTTGTTTGGGCTTGATGCGAGCTGAGCTAACTTTGGGCAGGAGGTGGAAGAAAGGGGATCTGTTGGGAGGAGCGTGCAGGGGTTCTGAACCGATCTGATCTTCGTGTGAGCATCTGGATCAAAAGTAAATGGAAGGTCCATAGGTAAGATCTGGTTATTTATCTGGGGGTTTCTTTGCTCGGATTTCATATGGTTTGAGCTGGAACATTGGTTTAGTTAATGAGGAAAGGGGTTTGTGTCTGCGTTTATGGTGTGTATTGTTGAATGTTTTAGGAGTTTGCAGAAAGGAGGTTTGTAGCGAGGAGCGGAACGTGGATGCGGAACGATTTGATTTCTGTCTTCGGATTTTGATTAGGCGTAAACTCGTTGGGAGAAGGTAAGTTGTGGCTGTTTATTTAGCATCTCGTTTGTTTCATTTAGTGTTTTTTGCTCTGGGTTTCATGCCATCTGAGCTGGAGCATTGGTATAGTTTGTTAATGAGGTGATTCAACGGTTTGTTTCGAGTATATATTGTGCTATGTTTTTTTCCAATTGGCCAGTCGTGTATAAATCTGTAGGACTGATGTATAGGCTGTGAGTATTTGATAGAGAATGGAGCTTGTTCGGGTCTCGCGCAAGTTGATTTTAGCTGAGGTTCTTAGGGCTCTTTCTTGCCGCGGAGGTCAATACACTGTATGGTCTGTTAGCGATGGGAAAAGCGTTGCATCTGTGTCATTTGTGTGCAATGAAAGGATTATGCCTGAGCTTGGTGGGCAGAAATTCTGTTATGGTAAACCAGCTAGCACAGCAGAAGAAGCACAGGAAAATGCTGCAGAAGAAGGTATTAAATATTTGCAAAGGGTTTTTGGTGTAGAGGTGGACGATATTAATTACTGGGAGAAGGTTGTTCTCTCCTGTCATAATCATGACTATGCGGTTGAAGTTAGATGTAATGAGAAAAGATTTAGGATCTGGTGGCTGCTGCAGCAAGATTAAAAGATGGATGGGAACAGACAGTCAGGGAAATTGCAATTGTCCGTGAGAGTTGGGAGGCTATGGAAGAACACGGTATGAATAATGGTGTTGAGGAGAGTGAATCTACAGTGGTTTCTCATGGCCTAGTAACTGAGATGATAAATAACCTTTCCGATGTTATGGGTAGGATGTCAAGGTTATTGGACAACGTGAAACAACAAAACATGGAAAGCAATGTGTATGTGTAGCGTATGGATATGGAAGCTGACAAATGGATGATGCACAGGCGAAGAGATATCTATATCTATAGTTGTAGTATTGTATGTAGTACGATGCTGATGTAGATGGTTGGTGTAAGCTTTTGGATGGTTAAATGTAAGGGACATAAGAAGGTGGTATAATTTTGTTTGTAGGGCTGTGGAAACAGGTGTAAATATATGCTGTTTTGTATATGTATGTCAATCTCGTAGTGTTATGGTGTGTGGAACAGAGATAGCTTGAAAATGTTTTGTATGGTATATGTGTTAATGTGGTGTTGCTGTGTGATGTGAAATAATAACGGTTTAAAGAATCCTTTTATATGTGTTGTTATGGTATTGGTAAATCTGTCGTGAGGGGTATGAAGTTAGATGGTGGTTGTTTGAGATCTTGATTTTGTGTTTTTGACTGCTCATGCTTCTGTTGTTCTTTTTCTAGCATGATCTTTGAGTTGGCTTTAGGCTGAGTTGACTTAGGTTTATTGATTACCTGCTGTAGCAACGCGTGATCTGAACTGTTTTTTTTTAGGTGTTTTGTTGGAAGCGGAAGGGAGAGTCTTAGGGCTTTGCTGAAGGATAGGATTGCTTTATCTATCATATGATTGATCAAGAGTTTGTTCTTTTTATATGTTGAGGTTTTAAAACCGTTATAATTGAATGAACGAATTTTTGGAAATCTTGGAAGAGAGTAGAAAGAAAAGATTAGCTACTGGACCATTTCTGGATATGCTGGTGAGAATGATGTTTGCAATTGGTGTTTTTTCGTAGGTTAGTGACTTGATGATGCTAGCAGAAAGTGAAAGGGTATGAAGTATTTTGGTGGTGGGTGATTGACGGTTAATTTTTGTGGGTAGGGATGGTGGTTAATTTTTGTTGGTAGGGATCATGGCATAAGGTGTTTAAACTGGTGGGGAATATTTGTCGAATATATTTTAGGTTTGTAGCTATGAGCTGCAGAACGTACTGAGCTAGTGTTAGCTGTGGGGTGATGCTGATCTGTCAAGAGTTATGGAAAGGCTTGCTCAGTAATGTCAGTTATGTTTGTGCATTCTAGTTAGAACATTTCTAAAAGGGGAATAAAATTTAAATGGATAGCTTAGGTAAAGAATGCAAAGTTTCGTTTTCATATTCAGCGAATTCATTTTGTATTTCCATGTGGTTACCTCTAGATTTTGTTTATCATGTGGTTAAAGGGCGTTGTTAGCTGTTGGAGGGAAATATCAAATTTAAAAGCAAAAATTAGCGCTAGAAGATGAAGCGTCTGTACATGTGATAATGATAGTTAATGTATGTGCTGATTAATCATTTCGCGTGAAGAAGGATGGTTGCTCTTGTTGATAATTATCCTTTTATTAGCGTAGATGGAGACTTAACGTCAAATGCTTGTAAGATAAAGTAGCGGGATGCTGTATTCTGTATTAAGTATAGGAAGATAACGGTAGGCAGAAAATCTTTGTCGCAGCATAGTGAAACGTTGAAGAGCATACGTATAATGTGGAAATTAGGATTTATAGTGGAGATTAGCTGGTGGTAGCTGGTCTTGGAGTGCTCACGATCCTAACAGTACTCTGTAAATAGCAATTTGGATAGAAGCTGTTACGTTTTGGACGCCTTCGGTTCGTCAGAGAAAGATACAGGTATTTTTTTCCTGGTACGTAGAATATATGTGCTGTGTTTATGTAGGATATAAGTTGCAGCAAAGACAAATTTTGTTTATAATTGATTTTTTCTAATTTTCGTATTGTAGGGCAATGCGTGATTCATTAGGTGTCAAGAGGGGCAAACAGGATGGTATTTAGTAATATGGGTGAGAGTATTGTATAAAGACACTAATAAATTATCCTATAATTAATTGATCATGATGCAGTGTATATTATGGAAAAGAGGCAGGGAAGGGATACGAAGGAATCCACGTAGCTGACGTAGGTAATGAGAAATGAGATAAGTAATATTAGAGAACCTGTCGGTTAAGAGAAGGACTAAATTTTTGAATGGGGAGGTTAGAAGTTATTTTCGTGTGACTGTTGGATGATGTATGGTCTGCTTGCTGTTTCGACAATGGTGTATACAAAGATGGAAAGCGTGAAAATGAAGCAGTTATAATGATGATAGACAGAGAGTGCTGTGTTGATCATGGAGGAAATAGATATTAGTCTAATTATACATTAGGTATCAATACAATAGTCAAAGGGGTGTTCACACTATTATGTAGCATAGTAATATAAGAAAAGTTCATCTGCGAGTGAGTAATAGCCCAAAGGGATCATCTAACTATGATTAAAAGGAGCTGAAAGTAGAAGATGCAGAGAGCGTTCAACTCCAGTGGAACGAACGGTATGGCAAAAGAAACTGGGTACATCTGGTCTGATAACGATCGTTGCATAGTAAATAGATTAGCAACAGCTGGGCATGGCATGTACAGATTGATATGTACAGACAAAACAAGATGTCCCTGCAGCATAAAAGGATCAATGAGAAAGGACATTGTGGTGGTGAAAAACTTGTGGAAAATGTAATAGCATAACGTAGTGAATATAAGCTGTGTACCGAATGTAAGGCTGCCATAGTGAATACACGATCTAGGATTTGTTTTTTTTAGATGGAGGGAGTGTGAGCCCCTTCAATGTGGTTGTTCTGTGTACATAGGTGGAAGACATAACACTAATTAGGGGATATAAATATGGATGCCGCATGTTTAATGTACTCTATAGAGAGCAAGTCTTATGCAATAGGCAAGAGGACGTACCTTTTATTAACTGATCTTTTGACAGGAGATGGTGTCTTTTCTGATTCAGGAGATGGTGGCAGGTTGGTCTACAGGCACAGGAAAACAGAGGAAGAAAAAACACTGTAATTTCATCTATGGAATATTGAAGCGATAGAATTTTTACAGTTGGATAATAAAGCGTGAAGAATGTGTATGTGTAATGGGTGATTACGTCATGAGCTTCAACTCCATCTTCAGTGCCTTTGAATAGAGTCCTGCGTACATTTGCTGCTGGCGCACTGTCTTTATCACTGTTTGAGGTTGCAAACGTGGTGAAGTAAAGATTACAGATGGAAAGAAAAAATAGTATGTAAAATAGGTTTGGTAAAGGCTTATTATGTCCATGTAGGTACCTGAGATTAGATTCTGCAGCAATGGAAGGAAGGAGTGTGATAACAGGCGTGACCGGATTATCCTAGTGACAAAATAATACAGACGATAGAAATATTAGTAGCATATAATTTGGAATCACAATGGAAAGCACGGTGTGGTAGGTATAATGTAAAAAGGGAAATTGTTGATAAGAGATTAAGTCAATCTGCATGAAACATATAAAGAAAAGAGATGGCAATAGAAAATATATTAGCATTTATCATTGTATTCATGAACAGAAAATGGAATGGTAGAAGTAGAGAGGGGAACAGATGAGTAAATCTGTGGCTGGTGACAAATTCAGTAACGAAATATAGAATCAAAGTTGGTGAATAACAAAACATGTGCAGTGTAAAGACAGGTAGGGAAACAGGGATTGGGTAAATCTCTGGGCAGTGACAAATTCAGTAGGGAAATATAGAATCAAAGGTGTTGAATAACAAAACATGTGCAGTGTATATACAGGAAGGGAAACAGGGATTGGTGTCAGATTGAATTTGGTTATTGTTTGTAAAAGCATGTAAATAGAATGTATAGAGGATAGAAGATATACCAAGATTTATCATTGGATTTATCAATAGAAAGTGTAATGGTAGAATTAAAAAGGAGAACAGATTAGTAAATCTGTAAGTATTGATGAATTTAGCAACAAAATATAGAAGAAAAAATGTTGAATGATAAAATATGGACATTGAAAATGTAGGAAGGGAAACAGAGACTGGCCTCAGATCGATTTTGCCTGGTGTCTGTCAGATCAGGAGATATGGTAAGCGCGATACCAGAGCAAGAACGATGATCAGGCGGTGCTGTAATAGACAAAGGGGTAGCAGCTGAACTGGAGCTACCAGGGACCGAATGAGAAGGAGATATTATTGGTGAGGCCGGTTTATGATAAAGTGCGGAGGAATGGGAGTGTTTCCCGAAGTGTGTATCAATCCTGTGAACTTGGAAGGAAGTTTGTTTAGCCTGGGGATCAAAGCTCTTGGAAGAAATGGATATAACAAATCGATATTTGTTGGAAACAACAGCAGCTAGCTCTCGTGGAATAGAAGTATCTGTTCGTGCAGAACGAAGAACTTCATGAAGAGGTGTACGGGAGGACCGTCCATAGCGGAGGAGAGCAATCAGTGGTTTGCCAATAATTTCCTTTCCCATTCTATCGAAGAAAACGAACTCAGCTTCGGTTTCTCCATCTGATCCAGTGTAACAAAGTCGGTACCTATACGGTATGTTAAAAAGAAGTAAGTAAATATAGAAAATGAATGGGATACAATATGAATCATAAGAGTATGTAATATGGCAAATTACCTGGGTAGTGCATCTGTACCATGGCACTCAGGATCTGAGCATTTATATGCTGTGCCATATGGAACTGAGGACTTATGGCAAATGGTACAGGAAGAAAACCACCAACGTTGAGAAGGGCTGAGCTTAGTTAATGTCACATCGCAAAAGAATCGAGAGTGCTGTAAAGTGAGCAAAAAGGGAGGAAAAAACAAAGATTGAGAAATATGGCACGTTAAATGTTTGGTACAGAAGTTATATGAGGAGATAAACAGAGATGATGACCTCATATGTGAAAATGTCAAGGGCAAGTAACTGTGCAACAGTTTTTGTTTCAAGATTAGTTTGAGCATCAATTTCAGCAGCAGTTTGGTTTGGAAGCATAATGTTCTCAATCAAAGGAATTCTGTCTTGTAATCTAACAATAAAATGGAGAGTTGAAAAGCGTATTAGTTTGGTACCATAGTGTAGAGCCAAAGGTATGGAATGAAGAGTAAGAAGAAAGTTAAGAGAAAGGTACTTTGCATGATATTCATTAATTTCAGGGAGATCTTCATTAATGTACCAGCGGCAGGCAACGCTCCCACTGAGTCCCCTACGGCCTAGAAAGGAGGGGAACAAAGTAATGAGTAGCATAGATATAGGTGTTAGGAGTAAAGAGAAAGGTATTATAAAGAGGAGATACACACTAACCTTCATAAGTTTTAACCAAAGTGCCAACAAATATAGCAACCACTGGGTCTTTTTTGCTGATTTCAAGTATCCAGTCATCGTCAAAGGTGGTCGCTCGTTCTCCCCATAAGACCACAGTGATCTGGTTATTTCTGTAAGGATAGGTGAAATACAAAGTTTTATTACGGATAATGTATTATAATAGAGAAAGTTTGTTTGAGAATGAACACATACAGAAGGTCGGTTAAATAGATAATTCTCTTAATAGAAGGCTGTGCACGGCTTGCATTATAGTATTGAATGGCCTTTGAAACGCCGGTGATAATACCAATTACATCTACAGGTAGGAAGACATAAATAAGTGTGAAGGGAGGAACAATTAACAAAGGATTATTGAAGGAAAGAATAAAAGGATAGTTATAGAAAAAGGGTGAAGGGGTAATAATAAATAACCTGTGAAGGATTCTGGTAGATCAACAGGTCTTGGAAGGTCAACTATTGGAGTTAAAGCGTAAGTGCAAAAGGGAAATTCGAGTTCATTGCCAACTTTCTCTTGTGTAGATGTGTATCTTCCAAACTTGATGATATATTGGCCTTCCACTGGCATGAAGAAATGTTTTTTTGCATAAACCATAAATTTTCTGAGCTCGTAAATCTTCCCTTCTTGAACTACATCCATAAATATTGGAACACAATCTTCTGGAATCTCTGCGTACATATGATTGCCCTATGGAGAAAGGAGGGGGCATACAGAAGTAATAAGCCAAGAACAGAGCAGGAAAAGACTGGTATGGTAAGCAGACGATAGAGATGAGTTGGAAAGTACCTGTTTGTCTAAGAGAACCATATCAGTATGCTTTATAGGGCCATTGTCGGTGCCGCCACGGTGGTGCCACAAGCGAGATACATAGACGCAAACAACCCAGCGCTTGCTGCCTGGGTTGATCTCAGATAATGGATTGATCGACATGTGAAGTACCTTATAAAAAATAGTATAGTAGTTAATAAATAGTATAAAGAGAATAGATATGTAAGATAAAGATTGGGAACAAGTAAAGTTGCCCAGGATAAATTATGGAAGCGCGGAAACAAAACTAAAGGTCCTGGAATGGATCATGGAAATATAACGTGGACAGTAAATGGATGGAGTAAATAACAATTAACGAAAATGGGCATAGAGTAATAACATAGTGATGTGTTATGTTTATTGCATGGGTAATAAGGAATAAACAAAATGATCAGTAGAATGTACTGGTAAGGTAGGTTAGGTACATTGTATGTGTGATTGAGAAAAGGTGGTAGTTGAAGATAAGAGGCATAAGAAGAAGATGATAGTATCAGTAGTAATGTAAAAGCATAAATGGATAACAGAAAATATATATGATGCTGTAGTATAGAGATAAAGTTGGCTAGGATAAATTATGGAAGTGTAGAAACAAAAGTAAAACTCGTGAGATGGATCATGGAAATATAATGTGAATAGTAAATGGATGAAATAAATAATAATTAAGTGAAATGGATATGCACCAGCAACGTAGCAATGTACCATGTTTATTGTATGAGTAATAACAAATAAACAAAATGGTCAGTCGAAAGTATTGGCAAGCCAGATTAGGTGCACTGAACGTGTGATTGATAAAAGGTGGTACTTGAAAATAAGAGTCATAAGAAGGGGATGATACTGTCAGTAGCAATGTAAAAGCATAAATGGATAGTAAAAGATATGTATGATGCTGTAATACGTAGGGTACATAAGATAAATCAATGGAAGGAGAGAAAATGAGTCCTCACAGCGAAGTAGGCAATGCAGAAACCTTAGGAAACACAAAGATAAGAATCAGAAGGGGAAAACAATATTATGAGGAGTAACTTAGAAGCATAAAGGAGCAACAGAAAATATGTGCGATACTGTAATAGACAGGGTACGTAAGACAAATTAATGGGAGGAAACAAAATGAGCTTTCATAGTGAACCAGCCAACCTAAACACCTCAGGAAACACAATGTTTTTCGTGTGGGAACTACAAGATCCATTTTCATCTTCAATAAGTATTTTTAGAGATTTTCTTGAGGTGACACGGGAGACAGCGACATATAGTTGGCCATGCATAAAAACAGGTCTCTTCAAGTACAAACCAACAGCAGCTAATGTTTGGCCCTGGCTTTTATTTATAGTCATCGCATAACAGACTCGCACTGGGAATTGGCGTCGCTGAAGTGTAAATGGCCATTTAGTTTTTTTTGCTGTTAGCTCTATTCTAGGAATATATACAATGTCACCTATGTGAGAACCAGTAATAATAACAGCTTGGAGAACACGGTTGGCAAGAGCAGTGATAATGAGTCTCGTGCCATTACACAAACCATTTGGCTGAGATAAATTTCTGAGAAGCATAATTGGGACACCTTTTTTGAGGAGTAATCTGTGCTGAGGGAAATTGACAATGGAAATTGCATTTAGTAGTTCAGGAGGATAAAAAAGATTTGTTGCCTGCGATGTATCAATGGGGTTAGCTATTGAATCAGAGCTTAGGTATTCCTTACTGTCCGTAGGTATCATTGAAAGAACAAAGGAATTGATTTCGTCAGCCAATTCATTTGTAGGTGTTAAAATAGCTCGTTCACGTAGATATGCAGGGTTTTGATATTGATGAGTAAAATCTGTATAGGTACAGGAAACAATGGCTGTAACCTTGTCAGCATTTGTGCGGATTAAAAGGTCTTCTGGTATCTCTATCCATGTTGAGTCGACCTCACCGGCATGCCTACTCGTTGGCAGTTTTCCTTCGCCAAGGTCCAAAATCCATTTGCTAAACAGGGTTCTTTCTTCCTGTAGTGTAGCATGTGTGGTTGGCATATGTAACCTCATGTTAATTGACAATTGTAAAACCGTAACAAATTGCCATAGGGGGGAATTAGTAATTGTTGCAGAAATGATTTGTGGTCTGGTGCCACCCTCAATGACAGGGAGTATTTGCCTAAAGTCCCCACCTAGAACTACAACCATGCCCCCAAAAGGGATTGTAGCAAATGATGGGTCATCAATAGACAAAATATCACGTAAAGTTCTATCTAATGCTTCAAAACATCTTCTATTTGTCATAACCGCTTCATCCCAAATGATTAAAGAGGTTTCTCGCAGAAGATTAGCCAAATTTGTACCTCTTTTTATATCACATAAAGTTACTTCATCAATTTGTAACGGTATTTTAAAACGTGAATGAGCAGTGCGCCCACCAGGTAGTAGAAGGGATGCAATGCCCGAAGATGCAACAGTCAAAACAATCTTTTTTTGCCCCCGAAGAAAAGTAACGATAGCATTCCACAAGAAAGTCTTTCCAGTGCCACCATATCCAGAAACAAAGAAGAATGAAGGTTTTTTTTGCAGAACAGAATCAACAATACGCTTGTAAGCAACAGACTGGTCACTGTTAAGCTGGTTAAATAGAAGCGTAGCTTCATTTGCAAGAGTAGTAGTATCATATGATATTTCATCATGGATTAATGTGTTGATATGGAAAAAAGTATCACAGTCTGTTCTAGGTGGCAAATTATACTCACTTATCCTAGAGCCATTTCTTATAAATACTTCAGTAAGTTCGGCAAGGAGCATGTTCTTAAGGTCTTCATCAGGAATGATGTATGCTGGGTTGTGGAGGGTGCGCCTTAGCTGATATTGGATATCATCAGCGAGGCTCATCCAATACCGATCAAAAAAATTCCTTTCATTTTTAAGGCCGCAATATATAAGCATTGTTACAAACAATTGCCGAAGACGTGGGCCAAATCCCCAAACCAAAGCTTCATCAAAAGCTCGGTACCATTCGGTGTCATCACCTAATAGACCCCTAGCAACACATGCTTCTTTAAAGGTATTGAAAGTTTGACCTTCGTATGTTCTAAGATGTATATAAGACCGTGCGCCTTTGACAACCATTAACAGCGTTCGCAAATAGTATAATTCACCACTCGATGGATGGACATAATAAATACGGCCTATCTTTTCACCGCTTATCCTTTGATGCCAAGATCTATTGTCTGGATCCCATGTCCATTTTGTTGGGAAATCACAATAAGTTAGTGCACGAGCACACGAAAACGTTTCATTGGCTACAAACCACTCTGTAAGCATAGTCTTCCTTAAAAAATCGCTATCAACAATTTTAGTGAGGTCTGTGTTTGGGCGGAAGCTAACAGTATTCATACCAGGCATATGAACCGGTAGCCTTTCAACAGCTGGAACCTTGCTATGTATGCTATAGCCATAAATGCGCCACAGTGCATCCTGCTGACATATATATCGACATTCTAGATATTCATGGATTTCATCCACTGAAATAGAGGTGCCATTGTCCCTAACAGAATGTGTGCTATTCATTCTTTCAAGAAGAACCTTAGAGAAATCAGGACCTTTGGTAACATATTTGAATAAATATTTCATTACCTGTGTCTTGTTACACCACTCGACATTAATGTGGGCCTGGTATTTTTTTAGCAAACGCATGTTATATGGGACAACCCATCTGTTATCAACGTATTTACCATTTTTATAGACATAACGACCATTGTTTCGGCGTCTATAAAGAGCAAAGCCGTTTTCATCAAGAACTGTTTCTGGCTCGAATTTTTTTGGGAAATGTTTAGAACAGACGCCCTCTTTCATACAAACACATCTATTATCAAGCTCACCACATGGACCATGCATCATAAATTCAGAAACTAAAGTGTAGCCTAATGGGTCTTCAATAGGATCTGGAATCTCAGCAACAACAAAAGAATCAATGAGCTGTGCAGTTACCTGTTGGTGGTCTTCCTTTAACCAGATGAGGATGTGAGCATGCGGGAGGCCTCGCTTCTGGAATTCAACAGTGTGCAGAACTAAGATAATGTAGGCATCATATTAGCACAAGATAGGAACAACATGTAAATATGGATGTAGGTACATAAGGTAAGCATAGATTAGAAGACATTACCAGCTTTTATGGGACCATACGCCCAACCAGATTTAATATCATCTATATATTCATTAAGCTTCAGATTGTAGACTCTAACAATGATATCAGCCCTATCCGTCGGCCTCTGGCCAGGTTCAAATAATAGAGCTTCAGTGATTTCAGGCCATTTAGGATTACAGGTAAATGTAGAAAATAAATCAGGTGCACTGTGCACACGGCATATAGCAAGACCATCTTGGAAATTTTCCTGGAAATAGCGTCGACCCCCCGTGTGACTGGACGGCAATATAATTTTCTTACCTATATCAGCACCATCGACACAACCGTGGCCAACAGCATCCGTAATACCTTGCAAGTGTTCAGTTCTTAGCTCATCCTGTTTTCTAAGAATATACCACAAACGACATTCATCTATGCAAGCACGTGCATCAACAACAGCTTGTGAAGATAGTAAGGCATAACAAAGATAAGGATTTTGTTGGTCTAATCGATAATGGCAGACAAAACAATAATAATCCTGCATAGTCATTTTATTACGAAGACCAGAAGAAGCTGGGTGAGTACCAATATATGGAATATTAAGTTGGAAACCTCTCTCAGCATATACAAATAAAAGAGGATATTGTAGGGACATATAAGCTGGGTGAAGGGAAGAAATCTGCTGCAAATCATCACACCTATGATGGACAATAATATCACGACATGCTGCTTCAACGGTGAAATCACCAACGACCAATGCTGCTAATTCAGAAGTTGTGGGGACACTAAATTGGGGACCATCGTTGTCAGAAGGAGCAATTATACTGATGGAAACCTGTTCATGGTCATTATTTTCTAAACGATCTCTCGCCATTCTAAATGTCTTGACCAAAGGATTACAGGCATTAAGCATATCTATTAAACCAGCAATGATATGAGGATCTAGGCCATTAGCATCTCCATCGGCTGGATTTATAGCATGGATCCTGTTAGCAACCTCATTTGTGGTGTCATAGATGTAGAGCTCAGCATATTTGGGAGGATCAGTTTTTTGCCTTGGCAAGAGAGAACCAATACGGTGGTGGGCCTGGCCATGTATTTTAAAAATTTTTGGGCCACGAGTACCATCGAGGGAACGATCTATGGTTGCACCCATTGATGTAAAAGCAAACAAACAATTGTATTGTCGAATCTTTGTGAGGAATAGTCTAGCACATTGGGTACCATCGAAGCGCAAAAGATTATTCAAAAAAGGTGGAGGTGATTTGAAAGGTGGCACTGCAACTTTGCCGCCTTTACAACAAAGGTTATAGACCACCCGGCGCTGCGTCACAGAAGACATGGATTTGACTCGCTCTTCAAACCAAAAAATTGCACCACAATGCTGGCATTGATATTCAGGAGGACCATGATATGATCGGCCTTTGTAAGATACTACATAAAATAAAAGGTGTAAAGAATCTTAGGAATTGAGCGGACTGGAACAGATGTATGGAAGAGGCTATTATCTCTCGAAGGTAAAGAACAACATAATACCTTTTAGAGACTCGCTAAAGGCAGCATCGAAACCCTCCCAATCATGTGGTAATGGCCCATGGATAATATGTTCTACAGAGCGAGGAATGGAGGCCATGAAAGGAAAGGAGGGTATATGAGAAGACAGAAGAAGAAGCACAGGGCTAATTGACAATGGAAGGCGCACCTCGGAATCCAGATCGACGTAGATCAACTGCAGACCTACGCTTTTTACGATTTTGCCGTGTAATCGCAGGACTAAGGAATGGGAACCAGCCATCTCCTATTGGTATAGATAGACACAAATGAAAGAAAGCGCAGGTAAAAAAAAGATATCGATCAGCATGAAGAGGAAACAACAATTTGAGAGTACCATACTTTTTCGTTTATGAGGGGGCAAATCGCTGGTTGAACATGGAATAAAGCAAGCACGTGCACCCAGATGGCCGCGACGATGGCGGACCATGGTAGCATCAAAAGGATAGCAAGAACAGGAGGTAAACCATGCGGATGAGCAAAAGGAACCTACTGAACGGTAAATGAAAAGGAACTCTGAGCACGGAGAAGAAATATAATGAGAAATACAGATAAGTAGAAATCTCTGTAAGAAACGTTAACAGCAAATAGAAAAGAAGAGTATACGACACCAGGAGAAGAACATATACAATATACAATCGCATTATAGCGACATCATAACGAAAACAGATGAGAATATTAAGACTTGTAAAAACCAAATGGTCACGCCCACTAAGAAAGTAGATAAGATCAGATATAGTAGTAAACAGTAAACAAAAAGGAATAACGAACTGATGTACATAGGGCATGCCATTTAAATCTGCAAGGGAAGGAGTAGACACTACCCAGAAATCAACGTAAGGGAACAGTCTATAACTGAAGATATATCTCAACCGATAATACAACAACTGGAGTAAGAATAGGGAACACTGGAAACCTAACAGAACAAAGACCTATTATAGCAAGACCCAGGACGGCATAACTTTGGACGATAACCATCTCACAAACAACCATAAGAGCACTAAAATGATCGCATCGATGAAATCAATTGAGACCATAGAAGTCTACACTGGGTAGGTAAGCTGATATCTGCGACATCACTCCACGGAGCGGCATGTCCAGTGGACCCCAGCAACCTGGCAAATGAAGAAGCAAGAAGAACGGCCGAACGTGCTAGGTCCCTGTAGGCCAACATCCCCTCATAATTATAATCGCATATCACAAACCCATAAAGCCCCTGTAAGAAACGAATGGCCTGGAAAGCAGCTTGCTCATATGGACAGCGGGAATCGGGAGAGGCGGACGCCCAGAAAAATCGCGTCTCAAATAGCGTCCGTCCGTGAACAAGAGGCAATTCGATCTCGACACCTCCAAGGACGGAACCATCATCAGCCACCTCGAGCAGATAAGAATGAAAGGGCAGACGACAGTGGTGTGCAACAATCTCCAACAAATGCACATGGGAAGAATACAGAGCAAACATCCTGCAATAATTTTAAAACAAAAAGGAAACACCCCACGGACACACACGACAACGAACACGGACACCCGAGGAGAAGAAACCTCGTTAGCCAACGCAAACAAAATAATAAAAAGGAAAGCAAAATTGCTGGTACGAAGAGAGAACAATATAAGTACACGAAAAGCAACAACCTGATGAAATGCAGCGGGTTCTTCGCAGGGGAAAATCAACAGTGGAACGGCAGAGGTCACAAACTGGAATGACAGAGGAAAAGAAAGCTCGTTAGCGAACGTAAACAAAATAATAAGAAGGAAAACAAAACCGGTGATACGAAAAGGGAAGAATATAAGCACAGAGAAGACAACCACCTGATGAAATGCAGCGGGTTCTTCGTGGGCGAAAACCAACAGCGGGACGGCACAGCCCACAGACTGAAATCACAGAGGATAACGCACAAAATAAATAGGAGACGAAGAGGAAGAAAGAACGATAAGGAAACCAGCGCGAACAAAAGGAACAAAGAACCGAAAAAACGACATACCTGATGGCAGGAGAACAAATAGAAGCCCGCACGTAAAGAAACACACAGAAATAGGCTGACCTGCGAGAGAATAGACGGAACACAGAACAAACACACGGGAAACCAACGATTAGTCCAACGAACAGATAAAGGCGATGGAGACCGAAAGAGGAATAGAACCGCGGCGGACGAAAAACGAACACAATCGATAAATAACAAAGGGAAAGAAAGCGATAAACAGCAGGACCGAAAACGACAGCACACTGAGCAGGCTAAACCCAAGGGAGGCAAAACCACAAAACATCACAGAGCAAAACCCCCAAACGAAAGCAAAAATCGAAGACGAACGGAACGCCCCTCAAACCTAATCAATAAACAGAGAATCAGGTAACCAAAAAAGCGGGGAACAGACCAATCTTTCTCCAGAGGCTACCTCAATCGATGACGCACCCCATAGCATCCAGTGAAAAGCAGATCAGCAAGAGCAGGCGAACCGAAAAAAAGAAAAAGGCGGAGACAACGGGGCGGAACCCAGCGGCCTTTCGAAGAGGAATGGCAAGACGCAAGAAGGGGAGGAAAGACCGGAGAGGCAGGCGCGATGCGAACTAAGCTGGAGTACCCCCACCGACGCCATGGAGCCGCTGTAGCACCGTACCATCGACCAAATCGCAGGAAGGCACGGCTGTACGGCAGGGCAGACACAAAGGGGAAGGAACGCGAAATCCCCAAACAACCCTGAACCAAACACCGAAACTACGAGCAACAGCCCCTAGAATAAACAGCGTGACCACCGGGAGCAACGGACGGCCAAGATGGAAGGCAGGCACGATCGGACGGGCTAAAATCTCTAAGCGCTGAGGAGCGGCCGAATCCTCGCACGAATTATATATTAAGATTCTAGACCCTATCCCTATGGTTTATCCTTATGAAATATCATATTCATATAAAGTAGAAGAAAGAGATATAATGAAATTCTTGATTCGATCTTACGACCTAATTTATTTGATTAATGGATCAACAACCAAACCACCCATTTTATGAAAAAGGAGCGTGGTTTTATTCAAATTCAAAGCGCTTCATAATCTTCAACTAGTTCTGTGCTTCATATGATTTCCCGGAGTTGGTGCTATAGCTTGTTTCCAATACTCAGCAGCTTGATCAAACCAAGCTTCCGCAATTTCCGAATCACCCTGTAGAATGGGTAGTTTCTTCCCCTAGAACCGTACTTGAGAGTTTCCTACCTCATACGGCTCAGAAATCGCTATTTGAATTTCCCCTATCTTAACTGAATTTGATTTCTCAAAAATTGATCCAATTTGTTCTTGGGTTAAGCCGAAGAAGTTAATTACCTAAATTTAAAAACTCCCATCATTTGCAGTTCTTGATCTTGGAGTTATCATATTGATTGTTCTAGAGAGAAAAATAAATTACCACATGATTTGTAATTCATGCCTAGGTTAGATGTTTAGCAAGTGTAAACTCCCTAGTGCTCGACTGTTAATTTTAGTTTTAACTAGATTTCATAGGTATTGTCTGCTCACTACGCAGATAATGAAGATGGTGCTCACTTTTTTAGATAATATGCTCCCTGAATGATGAATGTCCGTTGCTGCATCATGAAGCTGAACATGAGCATGACATAGTTCTATATTTTTGTTCTGCACTGAACGTGGTGTGGTACATGCGCACGGCTAACTAATGCTAAGTTTCTTATCCGATGCCTCCCTAACCGTTGAAAATATACATGTTAAAAATAAGCCGTTTGAAAAAATAAGCCATTGGAAAAAAGCGCAGTTGAAAATATATCCGTTGTAAAAAATAGCCATTGAAACAATGTGATAGTTATAGAATATCAATAAAACATAGTATGGTGAGATATAGAGAGTGAGATTTGGAGAAGCTGTTGAAGCGTGAAGAGAGATAGGGAAGGAATCTTTTGGAGAAACTCTCTATATGGAGATATAGAGAATATGATTTGAAGAAATTATTGCGGATGCTCTAACCATCGCCCCAACGTAGTCCGATTGAAAGGACCTTAATGATTAAGATGTCATCTAGAGGGGGGTGAATAGGCAATTAAAACTTCTAATCAATTCTAGCCAATTTAAATGCGGAATTAAACTATTGGCTATGAGCAAGATTATCCCCTACTAGAACTTGGTTCAACTAGTGCACAAGCAACCTAATCAAGTATATGATTTCAAAACTAGGTTGATTAACAAGTAATACTATATGACAAGCAATTCAATTCTATACAAGATATACATTATAGCAAGAATGAATTGTAAGAATGAAATGCGATATGTAAAGGAGACAAGGGACAAACGATGTATGACCCGGAGTTCGAATATCCACCGATATCTTATGTCTCCGTTTGAGGACCCGATCACACTTGATCAAAGGTGGGCTTCCTCTCAAACCACTTCCTCTCGAGGACTCTCCGGAGTTTCCTCGACCACTACGGCTAGCTCCTTCCTCCACTCCCGGAGATGGCGAGCTCCAAAGCCACTTCACAATCTCTCGGGCCTCTTCACAATCTTCACGAAGAGATCACCGAGCTCACAACCACCAAGCCGTCTAGGAGTCGGTGGTCTCCAAGAGTAACAAACTCTCGGACACGCGCTCGAACACAATCGACGCCAAATGCTCAACACGATGCAACTAATGCACACGTCAAGAGCAACCGATCAACAAACTCTTCCTCACACCTCAATCTAGCAACACATGCACTTGAGGACTTTAGAGAGGGTAGGAGCAAGAGGAGAGGATCAACAAATGACCAAGAGGCAGTAGCAACCATCCCCCACGGGCTAGGGTGGGTATAAATACCCAAACTCCCAAAAACTGGCTGTTGGATGGTTTTTGCGAAAAGGCTGGTCAGACCGCCTCACAAGGCCGGTCAGACCGCCTTTATCCAAATGGCTATAAAACTAGCCGTTGGACAGCTGTCACTCAGAAAACAGCTGGGCCGGTCAGACCGCCCTTACAAGAACTCACACAAAGAGCACAAGATCGGACCTTCCGACTTTGGCTTCGATTTTTCCAGAGCACTTAAAACACGGGCGACTTCAGAACTTCCGGGAATATCGGAGTATCTGGAAAATCATGTCTAGAACCTCCGACATCATCGGAACATCCGATATTCTCATCGTAACTTCCGAAGTCCTAGAGAAAAGACTCAAAACCGCCTGCCTGACATGGCCCGGTCAGACTGCCCTCTGTGGCCGGTCAGACCGCCTGTCTGGTCCTCGAGGCCGGTCAGACCGCCCGCAGAGCCGGTTTAAACCGCCCTGGCTAGTCTAGCTGAAATCCCTTGGTTTCTTGCACCTTTTCCCTAGGAAATCAAAACCGAGCAAGCCTTGACACATGGACTTTTACCTTAGTTCATATACTCTAAAAATCGACTTTCCGGAGTCCGTAAACTTAGATGAAATACTTTGACCACAAAGGTCAAGAAGAAAACCACATGCGCCGAGACACGAAGTCAAGGGCAAAACCACACATAGTCATAAATGGTCCGAAGCCTTCGAGCACTCACAGCTCGGAATCTCCGGACACGCTAGAACCCAAAGCTCTAGCACTCACAATACAAGAACCAATGCGATGAAATGCAACATATGCAAATACTTGAGCACTCGACATACGATGTGGACAAACTAAACATCTGGTAGCCCCTCTTAATAGTACGGCTATCTAACCTATAATCAGGTCTCTCTCCAAGCACCTAGAGACCGGTAAAATAGGAAACCCTAGCTAGGCATACCTTTGCCTTGAGCAATCCTTGTCGGACTTGACGAGCACATCATCCAAGTCCTGACGCTTCTCATTTCTCTTCTAAGCTTATCATCAACTCCACTTGAGCTTGATGACGATCTTCATCCTTGCTTCTATCTCGATCCTCTCTCGATCTTCGGAAGCTTGATGAAGTCCAATTGATAGCTCCCCATGCACCAAGTATGGGAGGCTTTCTCTTCACATTATCTTCATCGGTTCACCACGAAGGCTTGAACCGCAAGCATCAAGTTCATGAGTCTTCACCGTGCTCCACTTGATCTTGCTCTTCCATTTGGCACATTTGAAATCTCGATTCAACTCTTGCCACCATATGAACCTAACCCCGACTCACTCTCAAACACATAGCATGTGGGTTAGTCCATAAACATAAATTGACGACTATATACCTTAGTCATTTGAACCACTCAAATGACTTAGCCTTCACGCTTATCGTCAATCTTCTTGAGTCCAACTCATGGACTTCCTCTTGTTCTTCTCTTAGCTCAACTCATGAGCTTCGCACACCTCGATCATCTTTGAGTTCACTACTTGAACTACAATCTTGATTATCCGAGGTCTTCTTCTCTCTAACTTCTTCTTGATCACATGAGCATCACCTAGAACTCATTGATCTTGATGCATCTCTTTTGATCTCATCGCATTCCTCAATGAATCCATGCTCTATCAACCATTGCACCACCTATGGAACAACCTTCAAATAATTCTCACAAAATTGTTAGTCCATAGGTATTGTCATTAATTACCAAAACCACACTTGGGGGCTAGATGAACCTTTAATCTCCCCCATTTTGGTAATTGATGACAATCTCACTAGAGGGTTGTAATTGAAAATTTAAGGTTCTACGTATACATCTCACTTGTGAATAAAATGTATACTAAGAATAAGTTTTGGTAGCATCAAACATCACAAAGATGTTATGGTTACCAAACCGACTTTATTAGCATCAAACACCGCTAAAGTTTTGATGTTAGTAGAGCTACAATATATATAGGGCAAACTCCCCCACAATATATGCATATGTGAATAAATTTGAATTTCATTGCATATTTTGTTCATTTCAAATTTTGGCGGAGTTTCCCTTATATATAAGATCCATGTAGACAAGCAAGGCAAGATATATCAATATCAAGTCTAAATATGCATGCATGACAAAACAAGGATCATAAGGATATACTTTGGACAAAAGATATCACATAAATAACCATTAAGCACATAGTTGTCCAAAATATATCAAGTCTCAACACATGAGATCAACTTAGAGGAAAGTGTTTAAGCTTATGCAAGGGATATTACAAGAATAATCATATAAGCTTAACACACACACACAGCGATACTAGCTAAATATATAATACAAGAAAAAGAAATAGCTAGCACCCATATAACCCGACTACCCATGTTCCAAAGAAGGAAAACACAAAGCTAACCCTCCAACCCTCTAGACTTCTCCCCCATTGGCATCAAGTGCCAAAATGGAAGAAATCTAGACACCTCCCCAAAACCCACCTAAGACTCAGAAGGAGGAGGCTGCGGCGGAGCACTGGAAGACGAGTCACCATGGCAGCGACGAGAATAGACAGGGCGAACAGCTTCCTCAATGCTCTTGACGTGAAACCCAAGCTTTGACAGCTGTCCAGACATGACAGTGAATCTGAAGTCAAAGTCTGCCCTGAACTCTGATTGAAACTGCTGTATATCTGAACGCAACTCTGTCTGGAACTATCTCATGCCCATGCTTAGGTTCTCAAAATGTCCAACCATGTTGCTCATGAACAGATCATAGAGCTGAAGTGGAACTCCATACTGGTAAGGTGCCAGATCTGCAAACTATGGCACAAACCCCTGAGGTGGAAACTGCTGCTGGTGCTGAGGCTCTCCATGGTCCTGCTGACCAAAATCCTGCTGCTGCTGTGGTGAGGAGGTGCCTGAGCTGCACCTGGAGCCTGCTGTGGATCCACCACCATGTGGGGGTAAAACACTAGCTGCCTCTCTGTTGGTGTGTAGAACACAAAAGAAGTGCTGAGAGGCCCTGCGTAATCTTCTCAGCTGAAATAATCTTCATAATGTAGGGAGCGTAGTAGATCAGCTTGTTGACTTCTCCCATAGACAAAGCAATCTCCTCTAGCATGCAGTGCACAACATCAAACCTCACGCCCCTCATGATGTGATCAATAATGTTCCAAGCTGGAGGCTGAATCTCATCATTGTTGCCTCCCCTAGGCAACACACTACGCCTGACCAAGCGGTTCACTACATTGGGAATAGTGTAGAGACCGTCAACTCTACTAGCCCGAATGGGTCTCCCATGATGCTGATGGGGCCGGTAGTAGGCAAGCTGTCCATCCAAGGATAGGTGTTCCTCAACATGTATTCTGCTGAACTCATCACCTAGGGGAAAACCTAAGATGTCCTCGATCTGTGCCTTGGTGGCTGAATATACATGGTGTCCTGTCATCCACCTGTTCTGAGATCTATCCGGGGCCACATACAGAGTGGCATAGAACTACTTGATGATATTCTTGTTGAAGCCCTGTGTCGGTGTACTAATCCGGCAATAGTGAATATGGGGCAGCGTACGCACAGCAGATCTAGATGGGTGCACACGGGAGACAAAGTTTAGACAGGTTCAGGCCCTCAAGAAGAGGTAATACCCTACGTTCTGTGTTTGGTGGATTGTATTGATTGTATCCTGTATGATGGTACGTGTCTATGCCTATGCTCAGAGCGTTCTTGTGCTCTAGCTTGCTCTTGTTCGTCTCTAAGTCTGTGCCTATCCAAGGATCCCTACCCGGCCTTATATAGACGACCAGGGGTAGGGTTACAGGAGTCTGGATCGGCTTACAGATATGTTTTCTAATTGGTTACAACTGATACCCGGGTATGCCGGGTAGGTATTAGTCCATGTCTTGTACTCCAAGTCAATGAGGCGCCCCCGTGTAGAAGCCGGACTCCGAGTAGTCGGCTTGGCCCACCCTATGCCCGGATGGCCAGCTTTGTCCTCCTTGACGATACCCAGGTGCCATGTCATCGTCAGTAGCCCCCGAGTCCTTCACGATCTGGCTGCTGTCCGTCTTCTCCCTTGAGCAAGTCTCTCGAGTGGTATCCGCATGTACACGCCTTCTGGTTGCTTGCAGGGAGATTGTGAGGGACTCTCAAAGCTTCTGTAGGATAGAAAATAATAAGCCAAGTAATATTCACCCATAGGGCAGGAATATCATGGCAGGTGAGCTAATAACAGGTAAGGCCTGGTGGTATCCAGTCGTTTCCAGTGGATGGAGACTGGGTAATAGCCCAGCGGGGGGCATACCATGAATCCTGACTAAAATCCCGAGTGATACCTGGTTTCCCGAGTGGCTCGGGTCCAGCTAGTGTCCCCCTGGGGGAATACCCTCAGAATTCACGTTAGAACCAGAACACATGCTGTAGCGCTTCGGTCCCGAGTCGTTCGGTGTCCGACTAGTGGACCACTGGAGGCGCACTACAGCCGCCCTTCACTCGGGTGTATTCAAGTGGTCGTGGACCCCTGGAGGTCAACCATTGAAACCCTTCAAACTGTAGCGCTTCGGTCCAGAGTTGCTTGGTATCCGACTAGCAGCCCGATGAAGGCGCGCTACAGCTACTTTTTATTTGGGTGCATCCCCCAAGCCTCCGGCTAACTGGAGCAGTCGGGCGAAGGTTCATTGTTAACCTGTAGATTTCACTCTGGGGGCACGAACAGTGCACCCAGAGGGTGTAGCCCCTGAGCCTCCAGCCGACTGGAATGGTCGGGCGGAGGTTCTTTTTGGTTTGTAGATTCTACACTGGGGGCACGAACAGTGCACCCAGTGGGTGTAGCCCCCGAGCCTCTACTCGGTTCAAGGAGCCGAGCGGAGGGTCTTGATGATTCTTCCCGCCTTCGACCGACTCGGCCAGCGCAAGGCTGAGTGGGATAACCTGGAGGGCACCCTCTGCATGACATAGGAGCAACTAATCGCGAAGGAAACCCCGCTTGAGTCCGATGGAGGAGGTCCATGTCACGGACCTAGGAATTACATATGATTAAGGGAACGGGTAATCGCCAAGGACCAAGAAACCAGTCAGCCCGGTGGCACGGTACCTGCGCTGCACACACCGAGGCAGAGTGGACCGACACCTGACCAACACACCATAAGCTTACCCACGTCGCATGACTTCACCGTTGGTCAAGCCGGCCGGAAGCGATTAGATTTCCCAAAACCACATACAATTCTAAGAACCATGTGAAGGTTTAGAGTCGTTCCCAATTCCACTATGCAAAGCAAGGTCGGAGGAGCCCAGCGATTCTACCCACACCCTAACCTAGCTCAAGGGCTAGTGGGTCGCTCGAGAGCCCGGTAGAATACACCCACACCCTGCCTGGCCGGCACAGCATCTCAGCCAGCGGGTCACTCAACCGATACCTGCTCGACGTAGTAAAAAGGAGAGCAGCTTTAACCCTTCATGGCATACCCATATACTTCATATCATACACGCATTGCATATGGGCAGCCCTAATAAAAACTCGATATCACAACAAAGCTCTACTACAGAAGAGTTATGGATAATACACACTTCCCGAACCTGGGATAAGTACCTATTACTCATACATAGCGACCTGGAGGTCGTTTATCTTAAATACAACGTTAAAAACAGTAGCGGAAGATAAACGGAAACACCGAGATGGTGGGAAATCATCTCAAAACAGCCCACAAAACTCCCAAGGGAGTCAAAGCCGAAAGTGGTAAACCGAAGCAGCGAACGTCAACTCCAAAGTGTTCCATGAACCTGCCTAGGATAAACCTAGGTAAGTACAACCACCGTACTCGCAAGTCATTGCTCATCAACTAATTAAAACATGGTATTAATCCTATTTGACAAGTGGTGAAGGTTCACTATTCTTATCAAGTTCCAGTTGCATACAAGAGATAAGATGAAACTCAGCTACATCATTTTAATTTTAGATTCAGCAGACATTAGCAACAACTTAATAACAGCAGGAAACCATCTTAACCAAGGTATAACAATGGGGTAACATCTACGCATAGATTAGAACAACCACAGAGAGATAATAGCAACTTACAAGCACACACACGAACATAATAATATGAATGTCATCATTTCCAATTCATTCGGGGGCAGCCCACACCCCAATTAAATCACATGTCCATCACAATAACAATTTCAATCAATCTCTCAGACCATTATCGGTGATACATCCCCCATGGGTATAACGAGTGCTCTTCACTCGGAGGTTGCAAGGCTCCAAGTGACCGAGACTTGCCATCAGATAAACCCATAGCGGTGATTCTGGTGACGTCCACGCGGTGATAAGGGAGTAACACGATGAAGTCACCTCAAGTTGGTATAGTGACAAAACTCTACTTACACCTGGGTTGCTGTCAATAGCTTCAATTAATACCAACCTTATTCATCGTGCACACCCTCGGCTCTCACATCTCACTTAAGCAAGTTCAAATTGATAGGGTATCTAGATTCATTCTCAGCCACAACTGGATATAACATACAACACATCCTAGCATGCTAGTTTCACGAATTCCTACCATCATATCCAAGCAAACATTCCACCCACAAGCACATATAGACAAGCATATGAAATAACGATAATAAGGTGCAACAAGCTCTGCTTGCTGCAAATCAAGAGACCTACACATACTAGTGCGGTATCTAGCACCGCTCGAGCAAACATTCACACAAGCACTTAATTTAATTAATTAATCCAAACAGAGATTAACACACAATGTAATGATTAATCAACAAGCATGGAGCTTGCCTTGAAGTAGAGTTCATCGAAGTGCCGGAACAATCGGTAGAATGCCAAAATACCCGAACTGAAAAAAAGGCGAAGGGAGGAACAATGAATAACAACGGGGGGGGGGCATGATGCATTGATGATATATTTTCATATTGATTTTAGGTGAATTATGATACTAAACATTTTTTTTAGCTGTTAAGCTAGATTCTCTAGGATATACCCTTTTGAATTCAAGCATAAAGCGCGATGTAGTCATGTTAAACAATTTGAACTACACTATTATGAATAACAATGGTATCATAAAATTCTACAAGTAAGAGATGAATTAGGAAAAGGATCATTTTATTAGGAGGCTGTATGAATTCCCCATGAACTTGTCTTAGTCGGTATACCCAATATTCATCCCTATGTTAACTTGGTTGCTAAATCCTGCTAACCACCGGTTACTAATATAGCAGCGAGTTAAAATCTTTCCTGGATACTGGTATGGCTAAGTCATTATCTAGGTATTTCATGAGGAATAGACATGCAAGAACCACTCAAATTGGAATTCGGATGATCTACTTATAAATTGTTAAAGTTTTGATACGGAGGGCTCCCGATCTTCACGATTTGGACCAAGATAACTAGCAAAGCCTAGATGGAAACCCACCCCAACAACAAACTCCAACGAGAAAGCCTTTGGGGAACTAGGAACCAAATCAACCTTACTCTCAATTGAATGCCACGTTTACCACTCGGAGGCACGCGCCGATCCGTTCAATCCAAAAGGAAAGAAAGGCCTAAGGTGGAACTCCCAAATCTAGAGGGATGAAACCCTAGATTAAGGAGCTAGGCTCTACTTTTAGTCTTAACAATAGGTCTATGCCTAATTAGGGTTTTAAGACGGGTATTTATAGGGCTAACCCCGTAACCCTAGGGCACTAATCCAAAAGGGTACATGGGCCTCGGCCCGTTACTGTGCGCAGACAGTACACCCGGACATTCCGGGGTAACTTGTCCGGAATGTCCGGCCGTAGGGCCCGGACATTCCGGGGTAAGTTTCCCGGAATGTCCGGACGTCTTGATCAGTGGACGTCCGGAGGGTTGGAGCTGACACTCCGGGCAGCAGTCGTCCGGAGTCTCCGGGCATGTCCAGAGTGTCCGGGCGTGGAGCTGGGCTGCGCTTCTCTCGGCCACCCATCCGGAGTCTCCGGGCCTGGAGCCGGAGTCTCCGGGTACCTGCCCGAGGGGTGCTTCGGCCACCCATCCGGAGTCTCCGGGGCAAGGGCCGGAATGTCCGGGCACCTGCCCGAGGGGCGCTTCTGGACGGGGTCGCCCGGAGTATCTGGGGTAGAAGACCCGGACACTCCGGGTGTGTTGCAGCAGCCGGTTTTAGCCCAGCCCGGAGTATCCGGGGTAGAATTCCCGGACACTCCGGGTGTGTTGCAGAATTCTGGGTCTTGGGCTGGTTCTTTCCTCCCCTCGGCGGCGTCACACGTGGTCAATCCTTCACACCTAAGCAAGCAAAGAGTTGAAGCATCAGGTAGTATACTATTCGAACTCAGATCAAGCGGAAAGGGGTCAAGGAATAGAAACACCTCGTGTTGGATAGCCTTAGCGCGAGCTCTAGTCATTGGACCACGGGGTGGACTTGGAGGAAGTGAGCTTGGAGGGTTGGAAGTACCCTTGGTGCAGGAGATGTCTGCATCATCCCCCCCTTCTTGAGAAGGAGTCGACCTCAACTCCAAGTCATTGTAGCCATGAAAGGGTGAAAGGTCCGCGACGTTGAAGGTGTTGCTCACCGAGTACTTGCCCGCCGGAAGATCAATCTTGTAGGCGTTGTCACCAATGCGTTGAAGCACTTGGAAGGGTCCATCGGCACGGGGCATAAGTTTGGACTTGCGTTTTTCGGGGAAACGCTCCTTGCGGAGGTGAACCCACACAAGGTCACCGGGGTCAAACACCATCTTCTTCTTGCGTTGGTTGACTTTATTGGCATGACGAAGCACTTGTTGCTCGATGGTTGCCCTTGTCGTCTCATGGAGCTTCTTGATGAAGGCCGCTCGCTTGGAGGCATCCATGTTGACTCGCTCGTGTAGCGGTAGTGGAAGGAGATCGAGGGGTGTAGAGGGGTTGAAGCCATACACCACCTCGAAGGGACTCAAGCTTGTGGTAGAGTGTACCGCACGATTGTAGGCGAACTCCACATGGGGAATGCAATCCTCCCATTCCTTCAAGTTCTTCTTGATCATGGTGCGGAGGAGAGTCGATAAGGTGCGGTTGACGACCTCGGTTTGCCCATCAGTTTGTGGGTGGCAAGTTGTGGAGAAGAGGAGCTTGACTCCCAACTTGGCCCACAATGTCTTCCAAAAGTAGCTGAGGAACTTGACATCGCGGTCGGAGACAATAGTCTTGGGCACACCGTGAAGCCTCACAATTTCCCTGAAAAACAAATTGGCAACATGTGAAGCATCGTCGGTCTTGTGGCAAGGAATGAAATGTGCCATTTTAGAGAACCTATCCACAACCACAAATACGGAATCCCTCCCCGTTTTGGTCCTAGGCAATCCGAGTACAAAATCCATGCTAATATCCTCCCAAGGTGCACTAGGAACAGGAAGCGGAATATAAAGACCGTGGGGGTTCAGTTTTGACTTAGCTTTGTGGCATGTGATGCATCGTTGGACGAATCTCTCCACGTCTCGTCGCATCTTCGCCCAATAGAAGTGGTTGGACAGCATCATGTAGGTTTTATCTCTCCCAAAATGTCCCATCAAGCCGCCACCATGTGATTCCTGCAAAAGGAGCAAACGCACGGACGACTCGGGGATGCAAAGTTTGTTAGCTCGAAAGAGGAAACCCTCATGCATGTGATATTTGTCCCAACCCTTTCCTTCTCGACAGTTAGCAAAAGGGGAAGCAAACTCAGGGTCATTAGCATATAAATCCTGTAAGCACTCTAAACCCAAAACCTTGACTTCAAGTTGATTCAAAAGGGTCATTTTGCGGGAAAGAGCATCCGCCACAACATTTTCTTTACCCTTTTTGTATTTGACTACATAAGGGAAAGTTTCAATGAATTCAACCCATTTTGCATGCCTACGGTTCAATTTAGCTTGGTCTTTAAGATATTTTAATGACTCATGATCGGAGTGAATAACAAACTCTTTTGGCCAAAGGTAATGTTGCCACACCTCAAGAACACGAACCAAAGCATACAACTCTTTGTCATAAACCGGGTAGTTAAGTTGAGCACCATTCAATTTCTCACTAAAATAAGCAACCGGTTTACCCTCTTGCATGAGCACACCCCCTATACCGATCCCACTAGCATCACATTCTACTTCAAAGGTTTTAGTGAAATCCGGTAAAGCAAGCAAGGGTGCCTCAGTTAAGCGTCTCTTTAACTCTTGAAAAGCATTTTCTTGAGATTGCTTCCACACAAAAGGAACATTCTTTCTAGTTAACTCATTCAAAGGGGAAGCAATGGCACTAAAATCTTTTACAAAGCGACGGTAGAAACTTGCTAGGCCATGGAAGCTACGCACTTGACTCACGTTGATAGGGGTAGGCCAATTCTTAATTGCTTCAATTTTAGACTCATCTACCTCTATGCCATGAGTAGAAACAACAAAGCCTAAGAACACAAGCTTCTCCGTACAAAATGTGCACTTCTCAAGATTAGCAAATAAGCGTTCATTTCTAAGCACTAGTAGAACTTGCCTAATGTGAGCAACATGATCATGCAACGTTCTACTATATATGAGAATGTCATCAAAGTAGACTACCACAAACTTTCCAATGAATTGGCGCAAGACATGATTCATTAAGCGCATAAAAGTGCTAGGAGCATTGGACAAACCAAAAGGCATAACAAGCCACTCATAAAGACCAAATTTGGTTTTGAAAGCGGTTTTCCATTCATCTCCCTCACTCATTCTTATTTGGTGATAGCCACTCTTCAAGTCAATTTTAGAGAAAATGGTTGCGCCGCTAAGCTCATCTAGCATGTCATCTAAGCGTGGAATGGGATGACGATATCGCACGGTGATATTATTGATGGCACGACAATCAACACACATGCGCCAAGAACCATCCTTTTTGGGGACAAGAATGACAGGAACGGCGCAAGGGCTCAAGCTTTCGCGAACATACCCCTTGTCAAGTAGCTCCTGTACTTGACGTTGTATTTCCTTGGTCTCCTCGGGGTTGGCGCGGTACGGCGGCCGGTTGGGAAGAGGCGCTCCCGGGATAAGGTCGATGCGGTGCTCGATGCCTCGAATGGGTGGAAGTCCCACCGAGATCTCATCGGGGAAGACGTCCTCGAACTCCTGCAAAACACGAGACATAGCTAGAGGAAGTGGAGGTGAGTCGTTAGCTAAAGCAACTACATCTTTGTACACAAGTACAAAGTGTAGCGGAGATGGGTTATTCCTCACTCCTCTCATCTCGGCTTTGGTGGCTAGCATCACTAAGCCTCTACTCTCTTCCTTGCTCTTTTCTTTCAATTTGGGCTTGTGGCTCTCACTCACTGATTGGTGGAGGTCACTCAAGGTGGTGCTCTCTCGCTCACTCCTTTTCTTTTCTTGAAGCCTTGCTAACTTCTGAGCGTTGTCGGCGATGATTTGGCTTGGTGTCATAGGCCGTAGCACGAACTCCTTGTGTTGCCACCGGAAGATATACTCATTGGTGTGTCCATCGTGGCGTGCTGATCGGTCATATTGCCAAGGTCGGCCCAAGAGGAGGTGGCATACCGTCATTGGCACTACATCGCACTCCACGGTGTCTTGGTAAGCTCCAATCTTGAAGGCAACTTGCACCGTGTATTGTATCTTGACGGTGCCACTATCGCTCAACCACTGCACATGATAAGGACGAGGGTGCTTCTTGTACTTCAAGTTGAGCTTGGAGCAAAGTTCTTGACTCGCCAAGTTGTGACAACTTCCACCATCGATTATCACCTTGATGGTTTTGCCATCGATTGCGGCCTTGGTTTGGAAAAGATTGCATCGTTGCTCGGGTTCATCTTGGAGTTGGACGGTGAGGATCTTCTTGGTGACGACGAGTGATGGTCCCGACTCGGTCTCGCAATAGATTCGCTCTTGTCCATACTCTTCCTCTCCTTCTTGCTCAAGTCTTGCTACCTCATGGATGGCATCTAGTTCGTCTTCGCTTGCCGACTCATACTCGCCCTCTTCGGTGATCAACATCACACGTGCATTGGGGCACTCTCTTTGCATATGGCCACGCCCTTGGCACTTGAAGCAAACAATGTCACGGGTCTTGCCCGTTGAAGCCACTGAGGAAGCATTGCTTCTAGCGGGGGCATCCTTTGAAGATGAGGTGGTAGGGCGGCTCGCATTGGTCCATTGACGCACGCTTGTACTTCCATCTCCCATGTGACTTTCTGACTTAGTGGAGGTTGGCCTTGGAGCAAACTTAGCACTCGAAGTGGGGCGAGGAGCAACCGCCGTGGCACGTGGAGTGTACGGAGTGGTACGTGCGGCAAAAGTTGAAGTCTTGGAGTAGCGAGCATCCTCTTGTACTTGGCGCTCGGCCTTGATGGCTTGATGCACTAACTCCACAACGGTGTTGTAGGGTTGGTAGTCGGCGATGCGCTTGATTGGATGATTCAACCCGGCCAAGAAACGGGCCATAGTCTGCTCTTCAGTCTCTTGGACATTGGCTCGGATCAAGGCGGTCTCCATCTCCTTGAAATTCTCCTCAACTGACCGACTGCCTTGCTTGAGGTCTTGGAGCTTCTTGAAGAGATCTCGCTTGTAATACTTGGGCACAAAGCGGGCTCGCATCTCTCTCTTCATCTCCGCCCAAGACATGACTGGAGGCTCACCATGCTCATCTCGCTGATTCTGCACTTGCTCCCACCAAATTAGCGCATATCCATCAAACTCAAGGGAAGCCATCGCTACCTTCTTCTCTTCGGAGTAATTGTGCATCCGAAAGACCTTGTTCACCTTTAGCTCCCATGTGAGGTACTCTTCGGGGTCAAAGGAATCACCGGAGAACTTGGGCATTGTGAACTTGAGCTTGCAAAATTTTTCCTCTCCATCACCTAGTTGACCTCCCTGTCGAGGATGGATACCCTCATCATGATGATGTCTTCTTCTGATCCCTGGGTCTTCACCTGGATGTCTTGGATGTCTTCTCCTGATTCCTGGGTCTTCATCTTCAGGTAGACAGAAGCTGGCTCCTCCCTCTGAAGCACTGTCCTCATGTTCACCTCGTCCATGATGGCTCCTTGTTCTCCTCTGATTGTGGGGCCCATGGAGTGGAACTTGACCTCGGGTGGCCGGAATAGGTGCTTGGGGTCTAGCATTGTTCCGAGCTCGGGCTCGCCTGGCGGCCATCTCAGCATCAGTCTCATCAATGGGTTCCTCTTCATCAATCTCAGCTTCTGGAATCGGACCTCGGAGTGCTTGAACAACCTCTTGTATAATGTTGGTCTTCATCGACTCCATCTGTTGGGTCATGTCATGCCTCAGATTGTCCACAGTGTCAAGGAGGCTCCGTTGGAGGGCCAAGTGTTGCCCTCGAGTCACGCAATCCTCATTACCGCTCGCTCCGTCCCTGGACATGGTTAGTAGCACATCAATATATGTGGAAATCGGAAAGTTGGAACTCTCTCACCTCACTTACCACCGAAGTCCTCGCTTCCTTGGATTTGAAGGATCAGAGGGCCGCAGAGGGTAAAAGTGACCCTTGAGAGTGGGTTGGAGAAGGTTCCAAGTCCTCGAAGTGCTAACTCAACAAAGCTTTTAGTGGATCTTGGAAAGGATTAGCACCAAACACTAAGCAATGGGTAATGAGATATTGCATCAATTGGTAAAGATCCAAAATAGAACAATGCAATAAGAGTTGATCTCAAAGAATATAAGCGAAGCTCAACAACTCACACGCAACGATATCGGGATTTGTGCAACCAAAGAAATGAGCTAGTACAAAATTTGCCTAGCGAAGACTATAAGCTCGTGTTGCACAAATGCTAGGAAAGACGCTAGCTCGATTGCAAAAAGGTAGGGTTAGAAGATTTGCACACTTGGCTACCCTTCCTATTTGGATGTCCACTCAAGCTATCGCTTCCCTACAAAGGATCATTGGCATTTGCATTTCTCTTCTCTTTTTTTTGAATCTTTCTTTCTTTCTCTCTTTTTTTTTATGCTTCTTCCTTTCGTCTTTTATGCCAAGATCTTACAAGACTATCGCGATTGAATTGCTTGGGACAAGGATCTACTAGATAGAACAAGTGCGCAAGACCCTAGCAATCATCAAAGAGCTAGTCTTGATAGGATCAAAGTTGTCGCAAAGGAAGAAATTGGCTCTCAACGAAAAGGATAGAAGAAGGGGTTATACCTCAAGTGTTGAAGCCTGGAATTTGCACTGCCCGGAGATTCCGGGGTAAGATGCCCGGACACTCCGGATGAAGGGTCCGGAGATTCCGGGGTAGAATCCCGGACACTCCGGGGGGTCGTCCCGAGAGGTGTTCTTCTGCTGGCCAAAGACTCCGGGTTGGGCCGGAATGTCCGGATGTAGGGCCCGGAGATTCCGGTGTAGATTTTCTGGATACTCCGGGTGCGCTGGGGAAAAACAAGATCCAAAACAGGGGCGGCCCAAAATTCCACGAAACGGAGGGGAAAACGAGGAAAAAGGCCAAAGTGACGCAAAGGAAGGCTAGATCGGCAAATATGGCAAAGATCTAGTGGACCCAAACCAACCAAAGCTCACCCAAAACCTCCAATTGCATCTAGATCTCAAATAGGGCTCTTTTTGTGGGGTTTTCGAAATAGGCAAGAAAAACCAAAATAAAGGCTAGAATTGGGGGTAGAAGAAGAGGGATACAAATCCAAATCGTGGAAACCTTGAGCTCTGATACCAAGTTGATACGGAGGGCTCCCGATCTTCACGATTTGGACCAAGATAACTAGCAAAGCCTAGATGGAAACCCACCCCAACAACAAACTCCAACGAGAAAGCCTTTGGGGAACTAGGAACCAAATCAACCTTACTCTCAATTGAATGCCACGTTTACCACTCGGAGGCACGCGCCGATCCGTTCAATCCAAAAGGAAAGAAAGGCCTAAGGTGGAACTCCCAAATCTAGAGGGATGAAACCCTAGATTAAGGAGCTAGGCTCTACTTTTAGTCTTAACAACAGGTCTATGCCTAATTAGGGTTTTAAGACGGGTATTTATAGGGCTAACCCCGTAACCCTAGGGCACTAATCCAAAAGGGTACATGGGCCTCGGCCCGTTACTGTGCGCAGACAGTACACCCGGACATTCCGGGGTAACTTGTCCGAAATGTCCAGCCGTAGGGCCCCGGAATGTCCGGACGTCTTGATCAGTGGACGTCCGGAGGGTTGGAGCTGACACTCCGGGCAGCAGTCGTCCGGAGTCTCCGGGCATGTCCGGAGTGTCCGGGCGTGGAGCTGGGCTGCGCTTCTCTCGGCCACCCATCCGGAGTCTCCGGGCCTGGAGCCGGAGTCTCCGGGTACCTGCCCGAGGGGTGCTTCGGCCACCCATCCGGAGTCTCCGGGGCAGGGGCCGGAATGTCCGGGCACCTGCCCGAGGGGCGCTTCTGGACGGGGTCGCCCGGAGTATCCGGGGTAGAAGACCCGGACACTCCGGGTGTGTTGCAGCAGCCGGTTTTAGCCCAGCCCGGAGTATCCGGGGTAGAATTCCCGGACACTCCGAGTGTGTTGCAGAATTCTGGGTCTTGGGCTGGTTCTTTCCTCCCCTCGGCGGCGTCCCACGTGGTCAATCCTTCACACCTAAGCAAGCAAAGAGTTGAAGCATCAGGTAGTATACTATTCGAACTCAGATCAAGCGGAAGGGGGTCAAGGAATAGAAACACCTCATGTTGGATAGCCTTAGCGCGAGCTCTAGTCATTGGACCATGGGGTGGACTTGGAGGAAGTGAGCTTGGAGGGTTGGAAGTACCCTTGGTGCAGGAGATGTCCGCATCAAGTTTAAACCCTGTTTGAAGTCTCTTTTTGTATTTTTCTCATTAAAGAAAAGAATTTAAGTATTCTTATAATTAGTTGGGTGGGGCGGCTAGGAGATGACTAGTGGGTTTCATTCAAAATGTTTGTGCCTAAACATATACTTGGTTGAATGATTAAGGATGGATCCGACTGCCATATATATGCATGCAAGTATATCGACTAATCGATAAACTGAGCAATTATCGGTCTAATCACTTTTTAGTTAGGACTGGACTGATTGCCAAGGAATTAACTAGTTCGTCTATTAAGTGGTATTGGCTCCACTCATAAGTCATTATTCGAATGTTGCATGTGCTCGTTACAACAAGGTAGCAACTAACCCAATAACCCTCACATCCAACCAGTCTTATTCGGGTAGAACAAAATTAATTAACTAACTTCAATCAATGCCCTAACTGCTAACGATTACTCTACCTACTACAGCTAACTCAACTATTACCAACTACTCAGCTATCTTAATTGATACATGTTTATCTGGCAGGACATCATAGAGCTTTAGTTCTTCACCTACCAGCACGTTACTTCTAACAAACGATCATTACGTTTTAAACCAACATTTAGTTATTGATTAGTCAATTAGTATCACCATTAAAAGCATTGAGTATATCTGAATTTCACTAAAGACTAAAGGTCATGTTCAGCAGCTACGGTTCTATGACAACATAAAATCATTAGCTCATCTTGTATTTGGCAGGTGATGTAAACTTAACTGTAATCCATGCCTTAACAAATAAGTTAACTTCTAATCATTAACTACTAATCGGCCATCCAACCATGGTTATCAAAGCATCTAGAGCATTTGTCATATTAAAACTGAAATAATTGAGCCTAACTGCCAGGATTATAAAAGAATTTAGTGTATGGGTGATGCTTATCATTGAGCACTAAAATAATCGACATGTTCTAAACGGATACATTGAGACACACATATACTGTCATTGCTGTATAATTACCAAACTCTAATCCTGGACTAACATGCATCTAACTGCTAACAACAGAAACTACTAGCACTCACGGGTCAAATCGTATGGGCGTAGCGATCAAGCCAGAGTCTTGCCGATGCCATGCTGCAGTGCACCAGCAGCCAAGAGAGAAGGGGGCGAGAGCTAGCAGGGGAGGTGGTCAGTTCTGAGGCGGAGAAGCGGAGCTCGGCCCGTCGGCCTCGGCGGCAGGCGGAAGTGGCACAGAGGGCGGCGAGGCCTGGAGAGGCGGCGCTGGCTGACTGGTGTTGTGGCCGGAGGTGGGGAAGACGACGGCGGCGCGGGCGGAGCTCGGCCTGGAGCTCGTTGGATCTGGATGGGGCGGAGGCCGGCAGGGAGGGCGCGATGCGGTGAGGGAGGGGAGGACCGGTGGGATGAGGCCGGTGGTTGGAGGCAAGGCGCGGCTGAGTGCGGGAGGTGCCCGAGGTCGGCGGTCGGTGACCGGTGGCGCACGGGAAGGATAGGGAAAGAGAGGCGGCCGACCGGGGCGAGCTCGCCGGCGGCGGCGGGCTCTGGCAGCTGAGGTGGCGGCGGATGAGCTGAGGGGTGAGGGGTGGGGCGGCGTGGAGTGAGGGGCTGGGGTGGCCTGCCCGTGGCCCCCTGGCCCCTTTTAGGGTTAGGGTTTCCTTTTTTTATTTTTATTTTATTCCTTTTAGCAATTAATCTGAGCCGTCAATTTGAGTATGCCCTAGATCGAGCATCCGTTATCCGATTCACGCAAATTAATATTTGATTTCGATCAACTCGATGACACAGACCTCGCTACGGTGTCCGATCGTTTGCAAGAGACTTAGATTTTTTTAAATTTAGGTTTTGAGTACAAGGAAAAATTGATGTTGCATTTAATAACTTATGAAGGTTTGGAAATTTTCTTGGGTCAAGTTTTAAAGTTTTTAATTTAATCTGTATGCACGCATGATAGGAGGAGAGCTAAGGTGGTTAGAGCATATATAAGTTTTTAAATCGTGAGTTTTAGCGGAACTGATTTCGCTGCTCCATTTCGTATTAGTCGTAGGATCGCATGTTAAGGTTTTTGATCAGAGTCATGTTTGAACTATCGATATGCATGCATGTAAGGAAAAGAACTCCAATTTACCCACGATGATCTTCAGATCTCGTGTATTTCGAATAGGGTTATTACAGTCCAGTCTGCGGTGAACACCATTGCTGACGGCGTTGTCTTGTAAAGGCAGGCAGCAAACACATGAACCGCTCCATATACATGTGAAGTACTCGGGAAGGCCGAGTGCAACTTGCTTATGTATATTTTGGTTAACTTGTTTTGTGTTTATTAACCCCTTCTTTCGTAAAAATTCATTCATGTGTAAGTTGGCCCTTTGTGTGTGCTCTTGCCGACCCGTCATAGCCCCCATTGCGTAGAGATTAGCCGTGGGCTGTTTTTCGTGTAGCGCAGGGTTGTGGCGTAGACCGGCGATCGAAGACGAAGAGTTAATGCGAGCGTTTTACACAGTACTAAAATAATTGTTGAAAGAGAAGAGCCCGAGTGCGCCTGGGCGCAACCGGTGTGGTGTAGCTCCCGAGTGTCCACTATGTGTAGCCGTGAGCGTGCATAGCAGGTAAGTCGGGAAACCCAAAAAGTTACTCGGATGGAGCAAATAAAATGTTTTTATTCATTCTTTCATGCTTAAAGTATGGAAGTACAATGCTTAAGCATAAAAGCAACTTAGCAGTTCAACATTCTAGGCATTGGTGAAGAGGTTGCCGTCCTTATCTTTCAGCCGATAAGCCCTCGGGCGTAGTACTTCAGTGACAGTGTACGGGCCTTCCCACGGTGGAGAGAGCTTGTACTTGCCCTTGTTGGACTGGACTCGGCACAGGACCAAGTCGCCAACGTCGAAAACACGCCCGCGTATGTGGCGGCGGTTGTTGTTGTTCGCCGACGCATCCGAGTCAGCCACAAAGACCTTTCGAGGAGGATTGCGGCTTCCCAAACTCTCAAAGCCGTTTGAGTCGTAGTCGACGATGGGCAGAAGGGACTCGATCGTGCCAAGCAGTCGGGATCCCTGCTCGACGGGTGAAGACCCATGCTCAAACAAGAGATCCAATTTTGGCACGACCTTGTCCTTGGAGATGGCCGCCGAAAGACGGTGAAGCCTCCGCCGACTGGCTGGGGGCCGAGTCGCAGGGGTGAAGTTTGCCGAGTTTGTCGGCGATGAAGTCTAGGTTTCTGACCCGGAAGACTTGTCTGGGATCAGCGACAGAATCTTGGGGGCCAAAGCTCATGATCAGCTCCAGAGCGAAGTCACCGTTGTTGTTGAAAAAACCCATCTGGATCTATTCAGATGGATCTATGTGCACAGCCCCTACCTGGCGCGCCAACTGTCGGTGTACTGATCCGGCAATAGTGAATATGGGGCAGCGTACGCACAGCAGATCTAGATGGGTGCACACGGGAGACAAAGTTTAGACAGGTTCAGGCCCTCAAGAAGAGGTAATACCCTACGTCCTGTGTTTGGTGGATTGTATTGATCGTATCCCGTATGAGGGTACGTGTCTATGCCTATGCTCAAAGCGTTCTTATGCTCTAGCTTGCTCTTGTTCGTCTCTAAGCCTGTGCCTATCCAAGGATCCCTACCCGGCCTTATATAGACGACCGGGGGTAGGGTTACAGGAGTCTAGATCGGCTTACAGATATGTTTCCTAATCGGTTACAACTGATACCCGGGTATGCCGGGCAGGTATTAGTCCATGTCTTGTACTCCAAGTCGATGAGGCGCCCCTGTGTAGAAGTCGGACTCCGAGTAGTCGGCCTGGCCCACCCTATGCCCGGATGGCCAGCTTTGTCCTCCTTGACGATACCCAGGTGCCATGTCATCATCACCCTGGGTCAAGGACACAAAAGCTGCAAGTCCAATCTGCTGAAACAACTGGTGCAATCCATCATAATCTGGAATCTGATCAACGACGTCCCACTTGATTGGATTGTGCTGTGCAAACTTCCTTTCTGGTCCATATGCAAATTCATGAACATGCTCTTGAAAGAGTGTGGAACCTGCAATCATTTGATGACCGAGCTCGCTCATATTGATTCACTTGCCTATAGATAGCAAAGTCTTCTGCAGTGAGAGTGGATAGATCAAAATTATCCATGTCATCTTCCATCTCATCATCCTCATCATTCTCAAGCTCATCCTCTGACACGCTTTGATCCTGACCTGACTGCTCAGAGACATTGTCACTCTCTACCTCTTCTTCGCAAGTCATTTCCTCCTCAACTGGATCTTCTACCACGATAGTTGCACAGGAGGTTTCTGCCTTTACAGACCCATAGGAGGCATGCTTCATCCTTGGAGGCATGATCACTGTCACACAGAGCAAGAGAAGCACACATAAGGGATAACAAGGAATGGTGAAGCCAAAAGAATCGACAGAGAAGCAAATGCATTGTTGCTGTCAGTTTTCAGCAGAGGATTTGTGTCAGGCGGTTTAAACCAGCCATAGGGCGGTCAGATTGGCCACACAGGTGGTTTAAACAGGCCGACATAGAAACCCGTAGAATTTTTCGAATCTCACCAAGAAATTTGAACTTTTAAGCAACAAGGCAACAAGGAGGCATCATGACGATGACATGGCACCCTGGTATCATCAAGGAGGACAAAGCTGGCCATCCGGGCATAGGGTGGGCCAGGCCGACTACTCGGAGTTTGACTTCTACACGGGGGCGCCTCACCAACTTGGAGTACAAGACACGGACTAATATCTGCCCGGCATACCCTGGTGGTAGTTGTAATTGATTAAGAGATGAATCTGTAAGCCGATCCGGACTCTTGTAACCCTACCTCGGTCACCTATATAAGGCCCGGTAGGAACTTCCCGATCGGTATTCCTTTGATAGCCATAGCTTCACAAGCTCTCATAGCACAAACACATACCCTCATACGGGATACAGTCGATACAATCCATCTAACACAGGATGTAGGGTATTACCTCTTTCTGAGGGCCTGAACCTGTCTAAACATTGTCTCCCGTGTGCACCTATCTAGATCTTCTGTGCGTACATGTAATACCCGAAACACCTTGTAAACACCTAAATGTATCGATTAGGGTTTTGCCCTGCATTCATGCATACATGGCATCCTCATCACCACACCTCGCGAACCTTAGTTGTATATCAAACTCTAAAATATAGAATATGTGCATATCTCATCCTTGAAAACTCAATTTGTGGAAAATAACACCAATCAATTTATTTGAAGTATCGAACTTCGATACTAACGTAAGCAAGGAGGGTGGGGCCAGTGAACCCCGTGCGATGAGCCCCTCCCAAAATCTTCTCCCTCTTAACCCTTTCCTCCTTCCCAAAGTTTCTCCAAAAGACCACATACAATCATAGCTCGGATAGCCCCTCCGAGAGGAAACCCTAATAGTGCCGCAGAAACTAGGGTTGAGAGAATGGACAAGTAAATGAGCTTGAAAATTTGTCAAACTTTGGAAATAAGCTAGAATAGTGAAATATAGGACCCATGCCAAGTTTCATAATTTTTGGGGTAACCTAAACCCTAGTCGCAATTTAAAGCGTCGAGTTAGGTCAAAGATTAGGGTTTGAACTGGACACCCATTCCAATGACCTCCAAATGGGTTCAAATTTGTACAGCAGGTCCCAAATAAATCACATAGCACCCTGTCAAAATTTGAGAAATTTTGGAGAAAAGAAATTACATAAAATAACGAGGGGATCAATGCTGAGCAAAAGAAAAAGAAGTAAAGAAAAAGAAAAACGGGCGCAGGCCGTGGCCTGTTGGGCCGCCCCGGCCGGCCCACCTATCCCCGCGCCCCTCCGCTTCCCGCTTTCCCCTTCGGGTGGCGCCCCCGTGCCTTTTTCCCGCCTCCCCTCCCGCTCCTCTGCCTCTGCCACGCGGGCCCGGGCGGTCAGCCTCCCTCCCGCGCGTCAGCGCCCGCACGCCACGTCGCCGCCGCCCGTTCGCCCCGGTGGACGGTGCCGCCCCGACCGCCCACTCCCCGTCGGCCCCTGCCGAAGCCGCCGCCCCCTTAAATACCCCGTCCCGACCGTGCGCGCTCCCCACTCGCCCCTGTCCGAAAAACCCTAACGCCCCACGCCCACTCCTTCCTCTGGAACCCTAGCGCCGCCACCTTCTCCATCTCCGGCCGCCTCTCCGACGACCAATTGCCGCCGGTCCCGAGCCCCTCCGTCCCCCATTTCTCTTCCACAAGCTCCGTCTCTTCCTCCCCTAACCCCTCCACCCCTTCTTCTCGCAGGAACAAGTCCCGAACGCCCCCTCCGACGGCAACCGAAGGTCGCCGCCGTTCCTGCTCGTCGCCGGCCTCCCTCGGTCCTCCCCAGCTCCCCCTCGGCGGTGCATTCCCTCCAGGGTGAGCCGCCGCTTCCTCCTGACCCACCCCGAGCTCGCCACCGTCCTGGACGCTCCCGAGCTCCACGCCGGCGAGGTCGCCACCGCCCCTAGTCGCCGGCTTCAGAGAAGACGAGAGAGAGAGAGAGAGAGAGAGAGAGAGAGAGAGCCGGGAGGGTGAGGGTGAACGGGCCACGTGCCCCCTTTTCATTCGGCCACGGGTCCAGTGCGGGACCCGCATGTCTGTGGGTGGGGATTATGTGGCGGGATTTTGGGTGCGTTAGGTTAGGGTACGCGTAGGATTTTGAGTTAGGTTCGGGGTAAGGTTTGGGTGCGCTTAGCATTTTTGACTCGGCCGAAAAAGGAAATTAGGTTTAGGGTTTATATGCCATTTTTGGCAGAGATTCAAATGCTCATATCTTTCAAACCATAACTCCAAATTGAAATATTTTTATATATTTGGAAACCTTAAGAAAATCTCTACACTTTGGCTGAATCAAAACTTTAATTTGATTACATGCACAGGGAATTATTTAGGGTAGAAGATCTATTGCGATCGAGAGTCCGTTAACCCTAAGTTCTCGACCGTAACTCCGATTTCGACGATTCTTGAAGTTCTGGAATCCTTGTGAAATTTCCTACGATTAGGAACCTCTGGATTTCCAGTAAAGGTACATGCATGAAGGGTTACGTGTTAGTGGCCCCTTTAGTCGTCGCACCTCGAAAACCCTAACTTGACAAATGTAACCTTAGTTGTATCGCACTCGTAGCCTACACTATATATGTTATATGAACCTAACCAGCACTTTTGTCGAGCCCTGACATCGACGTTAATAACCCTAAGTCATCTTAGTCTCACATAAAATGACATGCATGCATATTTAGGGTTTTCATACCATTACTACTAACCCTCGAGTAAAAATTGGGCAACTCAAGTATTCACTCATCTTCAAGTCACCATTAGTATTGCATATCTCGCATGACATATCATGCATACATGCTGGACCTTATGCATCTCTTTATTGTTTATTTTCCGGTACTCGTATTCTCATAACAGAAGGTGACGAGGAAGACCACTTGGCTTACGACATCGAGCAAGAGCTAGATCCTAGCACCCAAGGCAAGCAGAGCTTGTTGCATTGCACTCTTAATATTGTTCGTATATCCCTGATTGTATGCTTTATTCTCGCACGTATTGTTTGAATACTAGCATGCTAGGGATGTGATTGGATTGAGTCAGGGTCGATGGTTGGTTGGAGTATGATCTATTGTGTGTCAGTGATGGTCTAAATCTAAAAGATTAATCAACTGGAACCTTGATAATAAGTGAGATGGGAGAGCCGAGGGTGGGTGCACGATGGATAAGGTGGTATTGTAACGAGAAGGAAGAAGGCGAACCCGGGGAATGAAGGATGATGTGAGATTGAGATATTCGCCATACCACCGGAGGTGATTTCATCGTGCACTTTTCCCTTTCCACGCGAGGACGTTAGCGGCAACCGACGCTTTGGTGTTGATGGATGGGCCTACCTCTTGGAGGCTAGCTACCTCAAGAGAGTGAGGCGTCCACCTCACCTTAGGAATCGGGGTGTCGGTAACGGTCCGAGAGAATAAATGATGATAGGACGTTAGCGGCAATCGACGCTTTGGTGTTGATGGACGGGCCATCCCCTTGGAGACGCGTATCTCAAGGAGGAGGCATCCACCTCACCTTAGGAATCGAGTTGTCGGTAACGGTCCGAGAGAATGGTAGTGAGTTATGATAGGACGTTACGGCAATCGACGCTTTGGTGTTGATGGACGGGCCATCCCCTTGGAGACGCGTATCTCAAGGAGGAGGCATCCACCTCACCTTAGGAATCGAGTTGTCGGTAACGGTCCAAGAGATAAAATGGTTATAGAATGGATATGGATTGAGATGATGGTCATGGATTGGATGCATATGGGAAAGAGTCTATCGGATTTTAGGTGGTAAAGCTTGTGATGTTATCTAGAGGTCAATGTTACTGCTTTATGTATATTGTTACTCTGAGAAGCATCCATGTTTACTTCTGTTGTAGTATATCCATGTGTAGGACATTTAATCAAGCACGATTAAGTCTTGCGAGTACGTTTGTACTCACCTAGGATATTCCTAGAGCTTGCAGGTGAGCCGGTGGTCGAAGACTATTTCGACGATGCCTAATATTGCTGTTTCCTCGGTAGTGTTCGACATTTTGGGAAAGCTTTTGTGGGTATGAATCAGCGGATGATGTTCCACTAAGGGTTTGCCAAAACTATTCCGCTGTTGTTCGTTTATCTTATGTAATGGTTTACTTCTTCGGTTATCACCGACTGATGTAAACATATGAGTCCCTCGGGTGGACGATTAGTAGTATTACTGTTAATTAGAGTTTTGTTGTGCTATCAAGTTGTTATTCAGGCTGCCCATATACATTGCGTGTATGATTTGAAGTATATGGGTATGTCGTGAAGGATTGAGGTGGTTCCTCTCTTCACCCCGTTGAGCAGGTGTCGACTGAGTGACCCGCTGGCTGAGATGCAGTGCCGGCCAGGCAGGGTGTGGGTGGGTTCTACCGGGCCTTCGGGTGACCCACTAGCTTCGAGCTAGGTTAGGGTGTGGGTAGAATCACCGGGCTCCTTCGACCTTGCTTCACCTGGTGGAATTGGGAACGACTCCGAACCTTCACCGGAATCTGTGAATCGTATGTGGCTCTGGGAAGCTTAGTCGCTTCCGGCCGGCTCGACCCACGGTGATAGATACATACGACGTATGGCGCGTATGGTATGTGGGTCGAGTGTCGGATCCCTCTCCTGCGGTGCATACGGCGCAGGTACCGTGCCACCCAGTTGACGGATCCTTCGGTCCTTGGCGATTATCCTTTCCCTTAACCATATGTGATTCCGGGGCCGTGACAGCTTGGTATCAGAGCCGAACTGACCGTAGGAAGCCAATTGCAGGTGGTCGTTAGTTAGGACTCGCCATTGTCGAGAAAATTATTTCAAAAAGTTAAACCTTATGTTGAAAACTGCTAAGTAGAATTCTTTTATTCCTTAACCTCACCATTCTTAGTTCTGAAATTTCTTCTCCACTGCATTTGTTTATGCTGTGCCTAACCCTAACAAATTCCTTCCTAACAGACAGCATTCCTATAAGCCCGACGAGGACGTCGAGCCCTTTTTAAGGGGGGGGTGGATTGAACCCATATCTTAAAGCCTTCCGAAGATGGTGCACAACATTGTGGCCGACCCAAGTGAGCTAGGAGGATGGGCTACCTTGTTATGGAGGATGTTGGAATATCTTGGAGTGCCTCAGGAAGACCTCCCCACCTTCCATGCCAAGACCCATGAGGTTCAAGGAAAGATACAGTTTTGGGTTGGATGGGTGACAGTAAGAACCCCCGAGTTGGATCGGACTTTCAGGGCAGCCAGGGGTAGTGATAAGAATGCTGAACTTGAAGCTGCAAGGAAGGCAGTCCTTTTCATCCGCCACCACTACGACGACATCTTCTTTGTCTCCCCATTCCGCCTCATCCCTCAGGTTAGTGATGGAGGCAACAGCATTATGGTACCCGTGCCAAGTGATGAAGAAGAAGAGGAGACTGAAACAGAGACTGCTCATCACATTGTCTCTGCGGAGATAATGTATGATGGTTTATATTGGGACTACAAGGAGGCCACTCAGAATTTAGAAAGGGTGACGAGAGCTAACCGTAAGCTCCGGGCTGAGTTGCGCCGCAAGTGGCGGGTCGCTAATGGAGACGAGTCGTCATGTGGAGAGAGCCCGTATGTCCCGACACAGGAGACCAACCAGCCCCAGAGTTCTGGAGCTAAGCCGCATAAGAGAATGACATCTCGACAGTATCTCCGACTCTTCACCCCAAAACCAGCACCATCCGCTTCAGCCCCTACTCAGGGAATTGTACCACCCGCCGTTGAAGAAGAAGAGGAAGAAGATCCGGAAGAGCGTGTGTGGTACATCTCCAGCGACACCCAGTCCGAGGATGAGTAAGATGACGCGTGGAGAATAGCAATGGAGGCTTACGAGACCTGTCGTCCCCATGAAGAAGCCCCTCTAGTCCTTAGGAAAGTGTTCGGATTTTAGTGTAAGATGAAGGTCTCATTTTGTAATGTAAGTTGGACCAAACCCTAGGTTTAAGACATCTTTTGGAGGCATGTAATTGGGTATTTGGAGCTGCAAGTTTTGGGCATTTTGTAACGTTTAGTTCGCCGTAAGGTGACCTAAACCGTGGCCCCATGTATGAACCATGTCGGACGTATTAATACATTCCTGTGTTGTCGTCCATCGCTCTTATTGTCGTTTTGTACTGTGTTTTCTCGTGAAGATATGTATGAAACGACAGGACATGTTCATAAATACCTCACCACCCATGTGTTGCCGACTAACTCTGTTGCCTTTTGGTTGCAACAGAATGGCCACCGGAACACGTGGAGCTGCCCGTGGCCGTCGTGACAACAATGAGGAGGAAATGCCACCTCCTCCCCAGGAGCCAAGTGTCGCGGACCTGCTCAGGACTCAGAACAGGATCCTGGAGCAGCTGGTGCGCAATCAAGGCGCCGGTGGTGGACACGCTCATGGTGGCCTAGCTGACTTTCAGCGGACCCAACCTCCAACTTTCAGCCAAACCGATGATCCTTTGGAAGCTGATAGCTGGATCCAGCAGATTGAAAGTAAACTTGAACTGGCAGAGTGCACCGATGCGAACAAGGTTAAATTCGCTTCTCACTACCTGGTTGGCGCTGCCACGGAGTGGTGGCAGAACTTCAAGGCCATGCAGGCCGCCGGCCATGTAGTCACATGGGCTGAATTCCGGGCCGGTTTCCGTGAATTCCATATCCCCTCTGGGATCATGGCACTGAAGAAACAGGAATTCCGTCAGCTCCGTCAGGGTCGGAAGCCTGTTATGCAGTTTCTCAGGGAGTTTAATCACCTCGCCCGGTATGCACCCCGTGAGGTATCCACTGATCAGGAGAAGGTGGACAGTTTCACGGAGAAACTAAATGAAGGGATGCAAAACAGACTCGTTACTGTGGACGTTCAGAACTTTTAGTACCTGGTAGATAAGTCCATCCAAATTGAAGCAAAAGAGCTAGCGTTTGATCAGTCTCGCAAGCGTGAACGAGAGGCACAGAAATCAGTCGCAAGCAGTTCCCAAAGGCCGCGGGTGTGGCAGCCACAGCCACCCCGCCCAGCAACGCCTTACCCACCAAGACCTCAAGGATATGCTCAAGGATATGCTCCTCAGCCTCAACCATGGAGAGTTCAGCCTCGGCCTCAGGGAGGCCAGCAGCAGAGGTCCACGTTTGACATGAGCAGAGTGAAGTGCTATAACTGTGGACACATGGGACACTTTGCGAACGCCTGTTCATATCCTCGTGTCGGGGCTGCCAATGCCCCAAATGTGCAGCAGGGTCAGACCAAAGGGAATCCTCAAGCCAGGAGGCCAGTCCCCAATAAGCCCCAAGCCCCCGGCCGTGGCAGAGTCAACCATGTCACCGCCGAAGATGCTCAGGACGTGCCAGAAGTTGTGCTGGGTACGCTTTCAGTAAACTCAACTCCTGCGACCGTACTTTTCGATTCCGGAGCATCGCATTCCTTTATCTCCAGTACATTTGCACATGAGCATCATATTCCTTCATCAACTTTGCATCCTCCGCTCCTTATTGCAACCCCTGCTTCGGAGATAAAGACCGAACTGGTTTGCAAAGATGTTAAGGTAGAAATTGGTGGAGAGACCTTCTTAGCCAATGTGGTGGTATTAAAGTCAAAAGGGTTGGATGTGATTTTAGGAATGGATTGGTTAACCAAGCATAACGCCAAGATTGACTGTGCCGAAAGGTCTGTCTCACTGGTAGCTGATTCGGGCAAAACAGTTACCTTTGTGTCATCCTCCTCCTCCTCCGGACATTTGTTTACCATGGTTGGCACCCAAGACCAGGATATTGAGCTAGTTCCGGTAGTTTGTGAGTATCCCGATGTTTTCCCTGAGGAATTGCCGGGAATGCCTCCTGACCGTGCCGTGGAGTTCGTCATTGACCTCCCGCCCGGTACAGCTCCTGTCTCAAAGCGTCCCTACCGGATACCCCCAAATGAATTATTAGAGATGAAGAAGCAGCTCCAGGAGCTTGAGAGAAAAGGATTTATTAGACCTAGTTCCTCACCATGGGGATGCCCCGCAATGTTTGTGAAAAAGAAGGACTCAAGTTTACGGATGGTAGTTGACTACCGCCCGTTAAACGAACTCACAGTGAAGAACAAGTACCCGCTTCCTCGGATTGATGATCTATTTGATCAATTGACCGGAGCTTGTGTCTTCTCCAAAATTGACCTTCGCCTGGGCTACCACCAAATAAAAATCAGATCTGAAGACATCCCAAAAACGGCCTTCACTACTCGCTATGGATCATATGAGTATACAGTCATGTCCTTCGGATTGACCAATGCTCCGTCCACCTTCATGCAGCTCATGAATTCCGTATTTATGGAGTACCTTGATCGATTCGTCGTCGTCTTTATTGATGACATCCTTATCTACTCCAAATCTGAAGCAGAACATGAAGACCACTTAAGAATGACATTGGACAAGCTTCGTGAACATCGCCTCTATGCGAAGTTTTCAAAGTGTGAGTTTTGGAAATACCAAGTGGAATTCTTGGGCCACGTTCTTTCAGCCGAAGGTGTTGCCGTAGACCCCAGCAAAGTACAAGCCGTCCAGGATTGGAAGTCACCTAGATCAGTTACTCAGATTCGTAGCTTCCTTGGATTAGCAGGCTATTATCGTCGGTTTATTGAGGGATTCTCCTCTATAGCCAAGCCCATGACAGAGTTATTGAAAAAGGATACTAAGTTTGTTTGGTCTGACAAATGTGAAGCGAGTTTCCAAAAACTCAAAGAGAAGCTGACTTCAGCCCCGGTGCTTATCCTTCCTGACGTTCACAAGGACTTTGAGGTTTACTGCGACGCCTCCCGAAATGGTTTGGGATGTGTCCTCATGCAAGAAGGCCAAGTTGTCGCATATGCCTCACGACAGTTGCGTCCGCATGAAGTCAATTACCCAACCCATGACCTGGAATTGGCAGCCGTAGTGCATGCCCTGAAGATCTGGCGACATTACCTCATCGGTAATCGTTGCGAGATTTATTCGGACCATAAAAGCTTGAAGTACTTGTTCACCCAACCAGATCTAAACCTCCGCCAAAGAAGATGGCTTGAGCTGATCAAGGATTATGATTTAGGTCTGAATTACACCCCTGGCAAGGCTAACGTTGTTGCTGATGCACTCAGTCGGAGAGCTTATTGTGACAACACCATGATTATGGAGCAGCAACCCCCGCTTCACGAGGAATTTCAGCGGCTCAACTTGGAGATGGTTGAGCAAGGATCCCTCGCCACCCTCGAGTTAAAACCCTCTCTAGGAGACCAAATTAGGGCTGCCCAAGCTCAGGACGTTGGAATGCAGAGAATCAGAGAAAAGATAAAGGATGGTACCACCACCTGTTTTACCGAAGATGAGCATGGAGTGCTATGGTTTGGAAAACGGCTCGTGGTACCCAAGGACCAGAAGTTAAAAGATCAGATCCTTAATGAAGCCCACAATTCTCCACTGACTATTCACCCCGGCAGCACAAAGATGTATCAAGATCTCCGTCAGCGATTCTGGTGGACCCGAATGAAAAGAGAGATTGCTCGCTACGTCGCTGAGTGCGACGTATGTCGTCGTGTAAAGGCCGAGCACCAGAGACCTGCAGGACTACTTCAACCACTCCCCGTTCCTGAGTGGAAATGGGAAGAGATCAGCATGGATTTTGTGGTTGGACTACCTAAAACCCCCAAGGGCAACGATGCGATATGGGTTATTGTGGATCGCCTTTCCAAGGTCGCCCACTTCATTCCTGTGAAGACCACCCACAATGTCGCTCAGTTAGCAAAGTTATATATTGCCCGGATTGTCTGTCTTCACGGTGTTCCCATCAGGATCACCTCGGATCGAGGTACCCAATTCACCAGCCGATTTTGGAAATGCTTACATGAAGCCTTAGGAACCTCTCTATCCTTCAGCACCGCCTTTCATCCTCAGACTGGAGGTCAGGTTGAGCGAACCAACCAGATTTTGGAAGATATGTTAAGGTCCTGTGCTCTCACCGCTGGTTCCAATTGGGAAGACTACTTACCTTATGCGGAGTTTGCTTATAACAATAGTTATCAGACTAGCCTCGGAATGGCTCCGTTCGAGGTACTTTACGGAAGAAAGTGCAGAACCCCACTGAACTGGTCAGAAACTGGTGAGAGGCAATTCTTTGGACCAAACGCAATTGAAGAAGCGGAAGAGCTAGTTCACCACGTCCGACAACGTCTTCGTGAAGCACAGTCGAGACAAAAGAGCTACGCCGATCCACACCGTCGAGAAGTTACCTTTCAGGTTGGAGACAGTGTATATCTTAAGGTCACTCCATTCAAAGGAGTCCACCGTTTTGGAATGAAAGGAAAGTTGGCTCCTCGCTACATTGGGCCATATCAAGTCTTAGCCAAGCGAGGAACCGTTGCATATCAGTTGGAGTTACCCCCAGAGTTGTCCCAAGTGCACAATGTCTTTCATGTGTCCCAACTAAAGGCGTGTCATCGCATCCCCGAAACAAAGATCAACCCCAAGATGGAAGTGTTACATGAAGACCTCTCTTATCGAGAACATCCAGTGTATATCCTCGATGAAAAAGAGCGCAAGACCCGAAGCCATGCCATCAAGTTCCTCAAGATCCAGTGGAGTAACCACACTGAAGATGAAGCTACGTGGGAACGTGAAGACTGGCTTAGGGCAGAATTCCCTGACTTGTTTGTCGATCGTTAGAGATCTCGGGTCGAGATCTTTTTAAGGGGGGTAGGTTTTGTAATACCCGAAACACCTTGTAAACACCTAAATGTATCGATTAGGGTTTTGCCCTGCATTCATGCATACATGGCATCCTCATCACCACACCTCGCGAACCTTAGTTGTATATCAAACTCTAAAATATAGAATATGTGCATATCTCATCCTTGAAAACTCAATTTGTGGAAAATAACACCAATCAATTTATTTGAAGTATCGAACTTCGATACTAACGTAAGCAAGGAGGGTGGGGCCAGTGAACCCCGTGCGATGAGCCCCTCCCAAAATCTTCTCCCTCTTAACCCTTTCCTCCTTCCCAAAGTTTCTCCAAAAGACCACATACAATCATAGCTCGGATAGCCCCTCCGAGAGGAAACCCTAATAGTGCCGCAGAAACTAGGGTTGAGAGAATGGACAAGTAAATGAGCTTGAAAATTTGTCAAACTTTGGAAATAAGCTAGAATAGTGAAATATAGGACCCATGCCAAGTTTCATAATTTTTGGGGTAACCTAAACCCTAGTCGCAATTTAAAGCGTCGAGTTAGGTCAAAGATTAGGGTTTGAACTGGACACCCATTCCAATGACCTCCAAATGGGTTCAAATTTGTACAGCAGGTCCCAAATAAATCACATAGCACCCTGTCAAAATTTGAGAAATTTTGGAGAAAAGAAATTACATAAAATAACGAGGGGATCAATGCTGAGCAAAAGAAAAAGAAGTAAAGAAAAAGAAAAACGGGCGCAGGCCGTGGCCTGTTGGGCCGCCCCGGCCGGCCCACCTATCCCCGCGCCCCTCCGCTTCCCGCTTTCCCCTTCGGGTGGCGCCCCCGTGCCTTTTCCCGCCTCCCCTCCCGCTCCTCTGCCTCTGCCACGCGGGCCCGGGCGGTCAGCCTCCCTCCCGCGCGTCAGCGCCCGCACGCCACGTCGCCGCCGCCCGTTCGCCCCGGTGGACGGTGCCGCCCCGACCGCCCACTCCCCGTCGGCCCCTGCCGAAGCCGCCGCCCCCTTAAATACCCCGTCCCGACCGTGCGCGCTCCCCACTCGCCCCTGTCCGAAAAGCCCTAACGCCCCACGCCCACTCCTTCCTCTGGAACCCTAGCGCCGCCACCTTCTCCATCTCCGGCCGCCTCTCCGACGACCAATTGCCGCCGGTCCCGAGCCCCTCCGTCCCCCATTTCTCTTCCACAAGCTCCGTCTCTTCCTCCCCTAACCCCTCCACCCCTTCTTCTCGCAGGAACAAGTCCCGAACGCCCCCTCCGACGGCAACCGAAGGTCGCCGCCGTTCCTGCTCGTCGCCGGCCTCCCTCGGTCCTCCCCAGCTCCCCCTCGGCGGTGCATTCCCTCCAGGGTGAGCCGCCGCTTCCTCCTGACCCACCCCGAGCTCGCCACCGTCCTGGACGCTCCCGAGCTCCACGCCGGCGAGGTCGCCACCGCCCCTAGTCGCCGGCTTCAAAGAAGATGAGAGAGAGAGAGAGAGAGAGAGAGAGAGAGAGAGAGAGAGCCGGGAGGGTGAGGGTGAACGGGCCACGTGCCCCCTTTTCATTCGGCCACGGGTCCAGTGCGGGACCCGCATGTCTGTGGGTGGGGATTATGTGGCGGGATTTTTGGGTGCGTTAGGTTAGGGTACGCGTAGGATTTTGAGTTAGGTTCGGGGTAAGGTTTGGGTGCGCTTAGCATTTTTGACTCGGCCGAAAAAGGAAATTAGGTTTAGGGTTTATATGCCATTTTTGGCAGAGATTCAAATGCTCATATCTTTCAAACCATAACTCCAAATTGAAATATTTTTATATATTTGGAAACCTTAAGAAAATCTCTACACTTTGGCTGAATCAAAACTTTAATTTGATTACATGCACAGGGAATTATTTAGGGTAGAAGATCTATTGCGATCGAGAGTCCGTTAACCCTAAGTTCTCGACCGTAACTCCGATTTCGACGATTCTTGAAGTTCTGGAATCCTTGTGAAATTTCCTACGATTAGGAACCTCTGGATTTCCAGTAAAGGTACATGCATGAAGGGTTACGTGTTAGTGGCCCCTTTAGTCGTCGCACCTCGAAAACCCTAACTTGACAAATGTAACCTTAGTTGTATCGCACTCGTAGCCTACACTATATATGTTATATGAACCTAACCAGCACTTTTGTCGAGCCCTGACATCGACGTTAATAACCCTAAGTCATCTTAGTCTCACATAAAATGACATGCATGCATATTTAGGGTTTTCATACCATTACTACTAACCCTCGAGTAAAAATTGGGCAACTCAAGTATTCACTCATCTTCAAGTCACCATTAGTATTGCATATCTCGCATGACATATCATGCATACATGCTGGACCTTATGCATCTCTTTATTGTTTATTTTCCGGTACTCGTATTCTCATAACAGAAGGTGACGAGGAAGACCACTTGGCTTACGACATCGAGCAAGAGCTAGATCCTAGCACCCAAGGCAAGCAGAGCTTGTTGCATTGCACTCTTAATATTGTTCGTATATCCCTGATTGTATGCTTTATTCTCGCACGTATTGTTTGAATACTAGCATGCTAGGGATGTGATTGGATTGAGTCAGGGTCGATGGTTGGTTGGAGTATGATCTATTGTGTGTCAGTGATGGTCTAAATCTAAAAGATTAATCAACTGGAACCTTGATAATAAGTGAGATGGGAGAGCCGAGGGTGGGTGCACGATGGATAAGGTGGTATTGTAACGAGAAGGAAGAAGGCGAACCCGGGGAATGAAGGATGATGTGAGATTGAGATATTCGCCATACCACCGGAGGTGATTTCATCGTGCACTTTTCCCTTTCCACGCGAGGACGTTAGCGGCAACCGACGCTTTGGTGTTGATGGATGGGCCTACCTCTTGGAGGCTAGCTACCTCAAGAGAGTGAGGCGTCCACCTCACCTTAGGAATCGGGGTGTCGGTAACGGTCCGAGAGAATAAATGATGATAGGACGTTAGCGGCAATCGACGCTTTGGTGTTGATGGACGGGCCATCCCCTTGGAGACGCGTATCTCAAGGAGGAGGCATCCACCTCACCTTAGGAATCGAGTTGTCGGTAACGGTCCGAGAGAATGGTAGTGAGTTATGATAGGACGTTACGGCAATCGACGCTTTGGTGTTGATGGACGGGCCATCCCCTTGGAGACGCGTATCTCAAGGAGGAGGCATCCACCTCACCTTAGGAATCGAGTTGTCGGTAACGGTCCAAGAGATAAAATGGTTATAGAATGGATATGGATTGAGATGATGGTCATGGATTGGATGCATATGGGAAAGAGTCTATCGGATTTTAGGTGGTAAAGCTTGTGATGTTATCTAGAGGTCAATGTTACTGCTTTATGTATATTGTTACTCTGAGAAGCATCCATGTTTACTTCTGTTGTAGTATATCCATGTGTAGGACATTTAATCAAGCACGATTAAGTCTTGCGAGTACGTTTGTACTCACCTAGGATATTCCTAGAGCTTGCAGGTGAGCCGGTGGTCGAAGACTATTTCGACGATGCCTAATATTGCTGTTTCCTCGGTAGTGTTCGACATTTTGGGAAAGCTTTTGTGGGTATGAATCAGCGGATGATGTTCCGCTAAGGGTTTGCCAAAACTATTCCGCTGTTGTTCGTTTATCTTATGTAATGGTTTACTTCTTCGGTTATCACCGACTGATGTAAACATATGAGTCCCTCGGGTGGACGATTAGTAGTATTACTGTTAATTAGAGTTTTGTTGTGCTATCAAGTTGTTATTCAGGCTGCCCATATACATTGCGTGTATGATTTGAAGTATATGGGTATGTCGTGAAGGATTGAGGTGGTTCCTCTCTTCACCCCGTTGAGCAGGTGTCGACTGAGTGACCCGCTGGCTGAGATGCAGTGCCGGCCAGGCAGGGTGTGGGTGGGTTCTACCGGGCCTTCGGGTGACCCACTAGCTTCGAGCTAGGTTAGGGTGTGGGTAGAATCACCGGGCTCCTTCGACCTTGCTTCACCTGGTGGAATTGGGAACGACTCCGAACCTTCACCGGAATCTGTGAATCGTATGTGGCTCTGGGAAGCTTAGTCGCTTCCGGCCGGCTCGACCCACGGTGATAGATACATACGACGTATGGCGCGTATGGTATGTGGGTCGAGTGTCGGATCCCTCTCCTACGGTGCGTACGGCGCAGGTACCGTGCCACCCAGTTGACGGATCCTTCGGTCCTTGGCGATTATCCTTTCCCTTAACCATATGTGATTCCGGGGCCATGACAGTACACTGCCCCATATTCATTATTGCCGGATATAAACACCGACAGTTGGCGCGCTAGGTAGGCGCTGTGTGCATAGATCCATCTGAATAGATCTAGATGGGTTTCTTCAACGACCACGGTGACTTCGCTCCGGGACTGATCATGAGCTTTGGCCCCCTAGATTCTGCCGCCGATCCAGGACAGATCTTCTGGGTCAGAAACCTGGACTTCATCACCAACAAACTCGGCAAACTTCACCCCTGCGACTTGGCCCCCAGCCAGTCGGCGGAGGCTTCACCGTCTTCTTCACTCGGACTCTCATCCGAGTCAATTATTTCGGTGGCCATCTCCAAGGACGAGGTCATGCCAAAGTTCGATCTCCTATTTGAGCACGTACGGATCTTCACCCGTCGGGCAGGGATCCCAACTGGTCGGCGCAATCGAGTCCCTTCTGCCCATCCTCGACTATGACTCGGATGGCTTCGAGAGTTCGGGAAGCCGCAATCCTCCTCGGGAGGCCTTCGTGGCTGACTCGGATGCGCCGGCGAACAACAACAACCGCCGCCACATAGTTGCGCTTTTGACGTTGGTGACTTGGTCCTGTGCCGAGTCCAGTCCAACAAGGGCAAGCACAAGCTCTCTCCAGCGTGGGAAGGCCCGTACACTGTCGCTGAAGTACTACGCCCGGGGGCTTACCGGCTGAAGGATAAGGACGGCAACCTCGTCACCAACGCCTGGAACATTGAACAGCTAAGTTGCTTTTATGCTTAAGCATTGTACTTCCATACTTTAAGCATGAACGAATGAATAAAAACATTTTATTTGCTCCATCCAAGTAACTTTTGGGTTTCCCGACTTACCTACTATGCACGCTCACAGCTACACATAGCGGACACTCTTCATCTTCGATCGCCGGTCTACGCCACAACCCTGCGCTACACGAGAAATAGCCCATGGCTAATCTCTACGCAATGGGGACTACGACGGGTCGGCAAGAGCACACACAAAGGGCTAACTTACACATGAACGAATTTTTACAAAAGAAGGGGTTAATAAACACAGAACAAGTTAACCAAAACATGCATAATCAAGTTGCATTCGGCCTTCCCGAGTACTTCACATGTATACGGAGCGGTTCACGTGTTTTCTGCCTGCCTTTATAGGACAACGCCATCAGCAATGGTGTTTGCCGCAGACTGGACCTCCTCCATCGGACTCAAGCGGGGGTTTTCCTTTGCGATCACTTGCCCCTTTGTCACGCGAAGGGTGCCCTCCAGGTTATCCCACTCGGCCTTGCGCTGGCCGAGTCGGTCGAAGGTAGGAAGAATTGTCAAGACCCTCTGCTCGGCTCCTTGAACCGAGTGGAGGCTCGGGGGCTACACCCACTGGGTGCACTGTTCGTGCCCCTAGTGTGGAATCTACAAACCAAAAAGAACCTCCGCCCGACTGTTCCAGTCGGCTAGAGGCTCGGGGGCTACACCCTCTGGGTGCACTGTTCGTGCCCCAGAGTGAAATCTACAGGTTAACACAGAACCTCCGCCCGACTGCTCCAGTCGTCCGGAGGCTCGGGGGATGCACCCAAATAAAAAGCAGCTGTAGCGCGCCTCCATCGGGCCGCTAGTCGGATACCGAGCAACTCTGGACCGAGGCGCTATAGTTTGAAGGGTTTCAATGGTTGACCTCCAGGGGTTCACGACCACTTGAATACACCCGAGTGAAGGGCAGCTATAGTGCGCCTCCAGTGGGCCACTTGTCGGACATTGAATGACTCGGGACCGAAGCGCTACATCATGTGTTCTGGTTCTTACACGAATTCAGAGGGTATTCCCCCAGGGGGACACTAGCTGGACCCGCGGCACTCGAGAAACCAGGTATCACTCGGGGAATTCAGTCGGGATTCATGGTATGCCCTCCGCTGGGCTGTTACCAGGTCTCCATCCGCTGGAAACAACTGGATACCACCAGGACTTACCCGTTATTAGCTCACCTGCCATGATATTCTTGCCCTATGGGTGAATATTACTTGACTTATTATTTTCTGTCCTACAGAAGCTTTGAGAGTCCCTCACAATCTGCCTGCAAGCGACCAGAAGGCGTGTACATGCGGTTACCACTCGGGAGACTTGCTCAAGGGAGAATGCAGACAGCAGCCAGATCGTGAAGGACTCGGGGGCTACTGACGATGACATGGCACCTGGGTATCGTCAAGGAGGATAGAGCTGGCCATCCGGGCATAGGGTGGGCCAGGCCGACTACTCGGAGTCCGACTTCTACAAGGGGGCGCCTCACCAACTTGGAGTACAAGACACAGACTAATACCTGCCCGGCATACCCAGGTGGCAATTGTAATTGATTAAGAGATGAATCTGTAAGCCGATCCGAACTCTTATAACCCTACCTTGGTCACCTATATAAGGCCCGGTAGGAACTTCCCGATCGGTATTCCTTTGATAGCCATAGCTTCGCAAGCTCTCATAGCACAAACACATACCCTCATACGGGATATAGTCGATACAATCCATCCAACACAGTGAAAGATCATCTAGGCCCCTAATTGGTTTTGATGGTTAATGGCAACTCAAACTGGAGTCTAATGTTTACAATGAGTGTAAGCAGGATTATTAGGTTCCAGAAAGAAGTGTCATCAAATAAAGGATGACCACCAAAAAGGTACAAAGGTGGTTTTCAGGACAAGGGGATGGCTGTGCTAGGTAGCTATGCCACAGCTGTGAAGAAGCCGGTGCTGTGCAAGGAGTTGCAAGCAAGGTGATGGTGGATGCGTCAAGGGCCGTGACTGCAGTTGGTGGCAAGTAAAGCCTAGATTTGCTAGTTTCCTTGAGTCCATAGGAAACACCCGTACTACCAAGAGGGATGAATTAGTAATGATCTACGGAGGTTCTTTTGCTCAATGCTCAGAGTGTTGGATAGTGGCACTGATGCTTTGAGGTCAATGGCCCTGTATCAACAGTTTTGCACAAGTGTGAAACTGGTCTGTGCTAGCACTCTGCAGTGCTAGCGGTAGAAAACCCTAGAGGTTAGAGTCACCTGTGTGACACAGCTGTGTCACCGGTGGTCTAGCGCTCTATGACTCAGGTACATCTCTGTACCAGGGGAGAGCTTGTAAATGCTAAGGGACCTGCACTGCAATAGTTTGTCTATTGAGTCAGAAGACTGTTGGAGGTTCTCTCCTTATTAGGGATCAAAGTTAGTTGTGCGCTGAGGGCATGTGATGTGCCAAGACTGGGCTGAGTAGTTAGGCTACGTCAGTTAAGGGTTCACCTATGTGTGCCTCCGGTGACACAGGTGTCGATCTGCCTGAGCCGGTTATAGTTGTGCATTGTGATTGGCTGTGTCACCGGTGTCTGTCACCGGTGACTCACTCAATCCTACGTGGCAACAGTGTAACGGTCAGGTACCTGTGAACCATATAAATAGGGGGACTAGGGGAGGTCTTCGATCTCAACTTTGCTCAAACCAGTGAATCATATTCGACCGTTGCAAGCCTCTCACCCTCTGAACAAAAGCCAAACTTCCTAAGAGTCAGTTCAAGAGAGTTAGAGTCTATGAGCAAAGAGCATTGGTTCCTCCAAGAGTTGTTGCTACTGAATCTGTTACTCTTGGAGTGTCTACTCCTAGACGGGCATAGGAGTTGCTGGTATCACCCAAGCTTCTGTGGGCTGAACCAGTAGTCTGTGAAGGTGATCTGAAGTATATCTGCTGCAAAGCTAAAGGACTTCCACAAGCAAAGCAAGAGGCCTAATCACTCAGGTACTCGGAGAACAAGCACGATTTAGTGCTGGTGATCTCTTCGGAGTAGCCTCTCCAACGGAGACATACCTCTCTGAAAAGAGTAGGGAACTTCGGTGAAAAAACTCCTTGTCTCTCTGAGTACTCATTATATTGCTTTTAGTTACTCATTATATCTGCATGCTTGTGTGTTCTTAGATATATATTGCTTATCTGTGATAGATCACCTTTTCACCTGTGTTAGCGTAGGTGTGCCTCAATTGCTGTAGATCATATCTCTTACCTGTGTCAGCTACCTGTTACACAGCTATCTGTCTTGCTAATCAGTGTTACATACCCGTAGCTGCGTGTTAATTTACTTGACATATATTGCCTGTGCTATTCACTTGTCACACAGCTAGCTTATCTTTGTAATCATTGCAAGGGAGAGAAGAGATGAGGTAAGGGTTGGATTGAGCACTAGGCTCAGAGTTTTGTATTTCATGTCACCAACTAACAACATATAATCATAGAGAGCTATAGTTGGTGATAATCCAAACCAAGAGATGATTCAATAAACTTCTTGAGATCATTGGAGCCCCAAGCACCTAAAATCTCAAGTTCTAAATAAAACTCCAAAATGAATCAACTAATGGATGTTTATCGATTTGGGGCTTATGTGAATTTATCATATCATACAATAGCTAGATAAGCAATGATATCAATATCATGTGACATTCCTCAAATCTCCACATTATCTTAGCTAGTGATATGCACAAAACATAGCACTCCCCCATAATGTGGCATTCCATTAATTTCTTCAAGAACCAAATGAAGATTCAATTTAAGCACAAAACAAACTCATATGACTACATGATATGTGTTCCATCATACTCATGCTATAAACACATTCTAGTCATACTAGATATTGCAATTTGATTGTACTAGAAAGCATAAATTCCTTATTCATGCGAGATACAAAACCTACACATGCTAGGGCTAGTAACCTTTAATATAGATATGATAAAAGCAGGTTACCGCTAGGAGAAACATTGAATTGATGTTTTTCGGTATTCCACATGACTTGGCACTAGTTGAGCATATGATGAATTCATCATCTCCATAGAATAGCCAAGTCTCCAATGTCTTCCATTTTACCTATTGATCAAGTTTGGGCTTGTTGGCCCCCAACAAAGTTGGGTCCTAGGAAATTAGTCACAATAGGCTTGGTCACCCAAATGGCCCTTTCTTTCTTCAAGACACTTGGAGTTCCAACATATTTGGCAAACACATTGCCAATCTTATCCTTTCTAAGCGAATAGAGTTTATTAACGATTGGAGGCTTAGAAGAGATACCTTTGGGACATGATGAGGATATGTGTCCCTTCTCACGGCATGTATAGCAAGTCTTGCCACCTTGCCTCTTCTCTTGAGGCTTCTCACCATGATGGCTATTTGCTTGACCCCTTGTCTCATGTGATATTGACTTAGCTTGTGCTCGTGTTGTCACGGAGTGTCATGTCCCATCCATCCACGGCTGGTGTTGCTCATGCTCGATTCATTGTAGAATGTTACGTCATGGCCATCCACGGCGGATGTTGCTCATGCTCATGATGTCATTGCAAAATGTTACTCACGTATGTCCACGATGAGTGTTGCATGCTCATGACATCGTGGAATGTTACCGCACATGTGTGCATGGTAGGCATTGCGTGCTCATGCCATTGCGGATGTTACCTCATGGCCATGCATGGTTGGTGTTGACTGCTCATGCCGTCATGAAATGTGATCTCGAGTCCGTGCATGGCGGGTGTTGCATGCTCATGCCGTCGTGGAATGTTACCTCACGTCCAAGCTAGCAGGTATTGCCTTTCGAAGGAGCCCATTTTCATCATTTGTGTGTGATGGAGTCTAAACTGCGTGGGCAATGCCATGAAAAAATCACATGCAGGAGCACAGTTCACAGAGTATTTTAATATGTCGAGTTCGGTTGCATTGCATATGAAGAAGTGATAAAGAGTCCATTTGCATGAAATAAAAACTATGAGAGGGAAAGTACCGATTCAGCGGTTGAGGAAATAAATATAAATTAGCCTTAGTATAGATGATATAGCACGATGGTCTTACCACTTACACCTAGTACTTGCGGAGTTTGTTGATGTTCCAACTATGCTTGAGCTCTTTGCCATGGAGGAACTGATTACTTCATATGGTCCTTCCCACTTGGAGCTTAGCTTGCCATCTACTTCCGGGTTTGCCTTCTTCTTTAGCACGAGATTGTTGACTTCGATGGGATGTAGCTTGACATTCTTGTTGTATGCTTTCACCGTCGATGTTTGATAATGCTTGATGTTCAAAGAGGCCTCTTGGCATACAATATTGACATCATCGAGTGACACTTGACGAGCTTCATCATCGGGTCCTTTGGTGGCACACATAAAACCTAGCTTCACCTCCTCCGGAGTCATGAAAGAGTAGCTTGAAAGGGGTGTGTCCTGTCGCTTGACTCGTTGTGGTTCTAGCAGACCACAAAATACTTCGCGGTTTTTTTACCCAACACCCTTAGCTAGCTCAAACATGTATGTCTATAATCCTACTAGGATGACGCCATTTGCTCTCTCCATGACACTATTCTCTTTGGGATTTGTGACGGATGCGAAGCATAGGGTTATCCCTAAGCTAATGTGAAAAGACTTGGAAGAAGTTGCATCTAATTATGTTCCATTTTAAAGTGTGACCTCACGGGGTACTCCAAATATGCATATGATGTTCTTCTAGAAAAACTTTTGCACTGCTTTAGATGTTATCTTCGTCAAGGTCTGCCTCTACCCACTTTGAGAAGTAATTGATAACGACGATGACAACTTAGTGTTATGGCTTGCTGTTCTGAACAGTCTGACCAAGTCCACACCCTAACACATGAGTGGCTACGAAGGGGTTACTGGTTTTAGTTCATATGCTAGCATGTTTGTTCCTTTCCCCTTTCCCCATCCATTGACATGTGTCGCCTGTTTTGACTAGACTTTGTGCATCACTTAAAGCTGTTGGCCAACAGAAGCCCTAATGGAATGCTTTTGATATGAGAGCACCCAAGGAAAGATGAGATCCACAAAGTCCTTGATGAATTTCTTGCACTAAATTTGCTCCTTCTTCTTGAGAGATGCACTTTAGGCAGGGTGCAGACACGCCGCGCTTGTATAAAACACTGTCATGTATGATGAAGCTCCTGGCACGTGCTTTGAGTTGGCGTGCTTCTACTGGATTGTCATGCTCTGTTTCATCATGCAAGTATGGAGTAATCGGTGTTCACTAGTCTTGCACTGTAACTATGATCTGATAACTCTTTTATCACAAGTATTGTGATAACCTCATGGAACACACCCTACGGGACATCAACCCTTATGCTTGTGATGAGTGCCAACATGTCAGCTTCGGAGTTATCTATGCATGGAATTCTCCGCACCTACTGTCGATGTATGGTATATGGGGGGTACTCGTAGAGCACGTAGTTATATGGTAGTGGGGTGGTAGCTTAGGTCAGCTAGGTACTTCGACACTGACTTTACCCAGGTTCGGGCCCCCGAGTTGGGTAATAGCCCTACGTCCTGCTTTGATTGGATTGATATGTAGTAGGGAGTATAGATGATTACAAGGGGAACTCGGCGAGTTGGGAACTCGACGAGATTAGCTTACAAGCAGAACTCGATGGGTAGGGGACCCGGCGAGATCGGTTTCGAGGCTGAAGGCTCTCGAAGGTGGCTAATCGACTAAGGCGGTGAAGTCAAGCGTAGCTTCTGGCCCCCTCCCCCTGGAGGGGTCTTGTGCTCCTTATGTAGGAGGAATAAGGCGGTAACCGTGCCGTGAGTCTTCATAGTACACGAGTTGGAGTCCTTTTTAATGCCATATCTTGAGTCCTCGTAGTACATGAGTTGAACTCCGATCCTGATCAGGACTCACCGACTTGAGGTCCACGCTTCCTCCTGATCGGGCCTTTGGGCCACATCTTTTCACTGGGGCCCAATAAGGAACTTTATAGGCCATATACGGTAGTAGCACTAGCCATCATCAAGCCCTCCATCATTATGCGTGATGAAGCTGAGGTTCAAGCAAAATAGGCCCAAGTGACGCTCCTTTGTGATATAGTGTAACACCTCAATCTTCCGAAACCCGAAGATTAGGGCCAACAAAAACTTTTTCCTAATAATGCAAGTTAAGATGCATCATATTAAAACTTTTAAACAAATCCTGCCTCTGTTGAAACCCTAAAGTGTGTCAACCCAAAACCTTTCCCCTCTGTTCCTGTATCTTTGATCTCTGCTTTGTCGGGACTCTGTTCGGCAAGTGCTCTCAAACCCTGATCTACTCTTTTGTCTCCATACGTGGCTAACCACCTTGCAGTTCCACCAAGATCAAACCCTTGGCATTCCTCCCCCTCGTATCCAGCCGATGCAACTTAAATCCACACCTGCCGCTAAGTGCCCATTCGGTACTTATGCGAAATTGAAGCATATACCTATCTTAAATCTTCTCCGAATGACCTAATCTTTTGCCACCAACTTCGATATGTCTTATCGCGAGTATATGCAAAAATATACTGCTTTTATGTATATGCACATATGCGAACCTTAATTCTCGACACCCCTGTTTCCCCCTCCTGTCGTCAAAACCTCAGGCATGTATATATGCATGTATCAGCACCCGAACTCAAACCACAGCTTACTGCAACTTCGCATGTCCATTCCACCCCCATACAAGTCCCGTATATGCAAGAATCACCAAGTGTATGTGGGCACATACACACCAAACCCTGAACTATTTTCCTCGGTAAAATCCCTTTACCACCTGACCCAGAAAATGTCGTCAGCTACCTTACCATTATTCCTTACCAGAATATATATACGCAAAATTCTTTTCACCCTTACCCCTTACTCTTGCCAGTTTACCTGTTACCTTTCTGCATGGTAGAACCTCAAATAATTACTTCACCGTGGTAATACTTTCTCTCTTTACCATGCAACACAAAATATCTTTTTCACCTTTACCAGATTACCGTACCGGGAGAAAAATATCTGTCCCAGTAGTTTTCCACCAAATAACCATTTACCATTTCACCAATCCATCCACTTACCTCTTACTATAGTCAAAACCCTATTTCTTTAATGCCCTAGACAATTCTTCACCACGTGTGCATGCATATACAACACGCCACTACAAGTCCCAGCTATAAGTCTAATTAATTGCTACGGCAGTCCACTGCCCCATCATTTCCTTGTTGCCCCTGCTGTTTCCCTAAGCAGCCAACAACATCACCACTTTCTTTTACAGCAGCAACAAGTCCTTTCCATGTCCTTTAGCTCAGCTCCTCTTAACTCCTCAATTTCTGCTACTCACACTATGTGCTGAACCGACCAAACCATCACCTCACCAGTCCTCTCTCCCTCACTGCTTTATTGCTCAGACCAGCAGGCCAACTCCATGTTCCCAAGCTGAGCAAACCCTCATCCCATTGTTATGCCATGGCCTCTCCTCCCCAACACTCATCCCTTCCTCATCCTTAGCTCCATCCTCTTTCCTCTCAGCACCCAAGCTCCAAGCTGGGCTGAGCTGCCCAATACCTCTGCCCAAGTACTCCTCCTACTCCCTCTCCACCTTACTGCAGTCCCCATTCTCCTCCACGAGCTGCCCAAGCAATACCCGAGCTCCCCATGGCCGAAACAGCTCCCCTGCTGCGGCAGCCAAAGCTTCCTGCCGCAGCTCAATCTCCCTGCCGCGGCAGCCTGCCGCACCGATTTCGTCCGCCGCGGCAAACTCGCTTCAGCAGTCCCCCACCGAATCCTTGCCGCGGCAGCAAAAGGCAGCTGCCTTTGGCCTTTTTCTTTGCCGCGACAGCCCACCCCTACCACTGCTGTTGCCCCCATTTCTGGCCGGTACAGCCTCATCCAAGCCGAATCTCAGGAAAAGTCCCAAATAAAAGTTGTTCAAAACTTTATTTCCCATCTTTTTCATATAGACCACTTTTCGAAAATCTCAATGGTTCTCCCTGTACAGCCCAGTCCAGTACACAGTTCAAATTTCAAACAGTCTTTTGAATTCCCTTTTTGAGTAGGTGTTTAGCTCTAGGTTGCTCCAGCATGTAAACATGTTTATTTTTGAGCATTGCACTAGTTACAACCATGCATTCATGTTGCTTAGCTCAAGGTTTAAAAAGGATAGGTTAATTTATGAAACCCTAAAACATAAGCATCCATATATAGTTTAAACTCTTTTTCAAATATAGTCGAATAGATGATTCCTCCATTTGACCAGTGGGATTAGAGTTCAAGTTTCATGTAGCCTAGTGGTCCATCATCTCTTCACTTAGTGCGTGATTCCAAAGCCATAGGAGCATGTGCTTAACACCCAAACCCTAGAAACCCTAGTGTTAATGTCATGCATATATATATGATCCTCCTAGTTTTATCCCCATCATATTAGGTTCCTCAAATATGTTAGAGACAAGAGCATGCATAAGTAGGTTCTTTCCAGCAGGTTAGACACTCCTAATTAGGAACCTTGCACAAGTTTCATGCATATGTTCATGTTGCATGGTTCACAAAGTCGGAGGAGGCATACTAGACCTTGGAAACCCTAATGTCGATATTTTGCATGCACACGTACATTTCACCTAATATCACCTCCATCATGTTAGAGTCCAGATCATATGCATATATAGAGGCACTTTCTTAAGTTACTTAGTTCAAAGAAATCATGAGTTAAATAGACTGCGAAACCCTAGATTCCAAGCATGCATATATAGGGTTCAATTCCTTTCGAACCTACTAATTCGACAACTCAACCCAAGTGCCCAGTAGGTTTAACACTCATACATCTTAGTAAGCTATTACCTTTTACATGATGCATGAACCCAGGAGCCATGGAAAAGCAAGTACTTACCATCCGAGCATTAGAAACCCTAATCGACAGTTCATGCATACATATTTGTCCTTCCTAGTGTTATCCCCATCATGTTAAACCTTTCAGAAGCATGTTAGGATCCAGAGCTCATGCATATTTATATGCTCATACACATGTTGCATAGTTCGAAGATGAAAGGGCATCGTAAAACCCTAAAAACCCTAGCCACCCTCTAAGATCGAGGTATGATTTTATATATTGCTTGAGCATATTTTTGGATCTTAAATGGATCTTCCTCGCACCGTTAGTGATTCGTTGTTTTTCACGACGTGTAGTTGCGACGCGGCGATACCTCACGCGCAGGATTCCCGATGTTTGTCGTATCAGGTTTGCGATCGACTCGGCCGTTAACGCCAGGCAAGCTCTCCGCCCTTGATCATGTTGAATCCCAGTTTTACGAAATATTATTTTGCTTTCGAACCATGCATGCTATATTTTATCCCTGTTATTTTATATAGAGTAGATATCACCGATGATAGGAAACCCTAGTCCGACCTCGTAAACCTTGCCGCCTTAGGACTATTGTATTCCGAAGATTTATCGAAAACTTAGGGTAGTGTATATATATATGCTTAGCCCCGCAGTAGCAAAAGTTAGGTTTTCAAAAGGAAAAGGAAGCAACACCCCATATTTCATGTGATGAAATATCGAAACGGACCGTCGCGTCCGGTTGTAGAGGTGCATGGAAGGTAGGATATGCATGGGTTGGGATATTCTACCGTGAAATGGTTTGTGAAACCAAGCTGAAAATGGAGAAGATTTTGATCCGGGTCGGAGATGAAGGGGGAAATGCAGGGAGCATGTTGAGTGTGAGGTAATGCCCGGCGTGGTTCTCGCAGCCCGTTCCGGGGTGAGGTGTGGAGTCCTTCTCGGATCACCTAAGGACCTGTCTTAAGTGCCGTTTGGCCAAGTCTTACCGTACGACCACATGTCCTTTATGGGAAGGACTTGATCTAGTAGCCGACCTGAACTAGCATGAACCCGTGGGCAGTTAGTAGAGTGCAGATGGGGCGGGTAGCCCCGAAGAGGGCTAAACCCGTAGGTAACGAGGTTTGGTTCGCCACAGAGATGGAACACCAACCTCCTCATAGCAGGGATACTGACTCGAGCTAGGTGTGGGATATGTCCTTCTGACGGGTTCATGGCTGGGTTCACAGCGGTGAAGAGTCTCGTTGTACTAGCTCTGGTAGTATGCTGGGCCCGGTATGCCCAGGGTGAACTACATCGTGTGGGTAAAGTCGTACCACCTCTGCAGAGGGTTAAAACTATTCGAATAGCCATGTCCGCGGTCATGGACGAACTTGGTCGGGCCACACTAAAGTAGTCTGGCTTTCTGAGCCCCAAAAAGGATTTCTGGGTTATGGGTTTAAGGACGCGAACCGTCGTGTTCGCAGGGCAGTTTGCCAAGTTCCCGCCGTAGCGGGAGGTGTGAAGTCGGGTTTTCCCGTAGACACGGGCAAACCCTAGAATCCCCGTAAGTACGAGGTGAGCGTCGTCTACCTGAGGAACCGGGTGATTGGGAACCCCGTAAGTACGAGGTGAGCAGCGTCTCCCTGTGGAACCGGGTAAGTACCGTGCTGTACCGTTGTAACGGTAAGCACAAAAGTGAACTCCCCGTTGTAACGGGTGGGTGTTTGAGCAATACCTTATCTCGCTGCGTCGAGATAATTTTGATAAAATCGCTTTTACATCTATGTATTTATTTCAAATGCAAACTTACTTTCTCGCACAACATGAAACTTAGGATAGAGCCATGTTATTGATAAATTCCGAGCATGATCATATCTGTACTAAACTTCCCGGTGGAGCGCTTGCGAGTACATTCAATGTACTCACCTGGCTTGTTGATTTGGCCAGACCAATGGGTGACCGTTCGAAAGCAACGGCGGTATCCGCGATAACTAGGGCGAACCCCCAGTCAGTTGCCTGTTGGGAACGGCATATTGATGGGCTCATCACCACTCGATTTTCCGCTGCAAGATTTCTAGCCGTTGGGCTAAAGGTATAGTTTTTCAATCTTAAAGATCGGATTATGCTTTATATTCTAATAAGTGCGTGTATGATTTTGATACACAGGTACACTTGTGGGTATCGGCTACTGATCCAGGGACCGGTACCGTAAACACAAGGGCTTATCCGGCCTTAAAACCGGGTGCGCCACATATAGTTTGGCGGGCTTTTTGCCCCTTACGGTAATCTAAACCCACCCGGCGGAATTCACGGATGGTGATATCATGATCCCACATCATTTTCGTACTGCGCTGGTTTGTACGCCGGGTTGTTTGCGATTCCCAGGCAGAGTGCACTGAAGCATCGGATCAGTTGAGATAGCCCCGAGGTTAGTGCACTTTCAACGCCTCGGTATGGGCTGGTTTAAATGACGCTAGTTACTTTTCCCATTTTTCATTCGCTCACAGTCCCCAATTTTTCACCGCGCTTCATTTTCTTACTTTCTTCCTTCTTTCTTTCGGGCGGCGAGCAGCGACGCAGACGGTTCCCGATGTTTCCCTGTCATCTGTGCGGTGCTGCGCCACATTCTCCCGACGTGAGAGGTTTTTCTTCCGGTGATACCGCGGCAATGGAACCGATGACGGTAGAGGGGCCCATGGAAAAGGCCATTGAGGTTCCGGTGGGTGAGGCCTCGTCGGCAGCCGTGACGGCGCGGGACCCAGCCCGCAGTAAAGCGCCGGTGACGGAAGATCCACAGCAAGCCCGACTGTCGGTGCCGTTGACCACCGCGGGAGGCGGAGCTGGATTTGTCCTTGGGATGGCCGGTTTACCTATCTCCCGAGTTATCCCAGAGGATCTCTCGCGGATCGTGCGCGACGGAGAGCTACCCGACTCAGTGGCTTTCCGAGCTCCTGTTGACCGGAGCCAGCCATTCTCGCTAGAGGAGGACCTGGTCGTCTTCCTTGATTTCTTCAAATACGGGCTCGGACTCCCAATGTCTGAGGTCCTGCATGACATCCTCTCCTTTTTCGAGATCGAGTTGGTAAACCTTCCACCCAACTTGATTTTCTTTTTGGCTGTCTTCGTCCATCTGTGCGAAGCCTTTGTCGGGACGACTCCGGACGTCGAGTCGTTCCGATACTTTTATACTCTCAAGGTGTCGACGGCCAGCCAAGTCCATAGCGCCTACCGCTTCTCTCTTCGGGATGATGTCAAGGCGAACTACATCCCTTTCTCCCCAAAGGACTCGTGGGGGAAATGGGCCTCCAATTGGGCCTTCTGCCACCGATCGTCCCATGACCCGGCGACAAGATGTGAGATCCCGACCCCGCGGGACTTGTGGAAGGACCGTCCTCGACTTACGCGGAGGAATAGGGCCGTGAAGGATCACATCGCCGAGCTTCGTCGGGACGGCTTGACCGCTGTGCATGTTGTTGGCGACTTCATCACCCGTCGTATCGCGCCGCTGGGAACTCGAGGACTTCCTGGGTGGTCGGATGAAGTCGGCCTCTTACTAGCGAATGAAGGTACGTTTCTTTGCTTCTTCTCCTTGACAACTCGACTTGTTATTGAATTCTTTTTCACGTACTTACGCCTTTTTGTGCTAAAACAACGGAAGTTTGGGGCCGAGTTGACGACCTCTTCAAAACCGAGTGGGGGTGACGATGGTGCCCGGGCTTCGCCTTGGGAGTCCCGGGCTCACTCAGAGATCGAGTCGCTTGCCTACCAGGACGAGATGACAAGAGCCACGATCATCTCGATAAGCGTTTCCTCATAGCATTCCTTTGATTATTCCTTCTGGTCTTCGAGTAGTTGATTATAATGGTGCTAGTTCTTTTTGGCTCGCACTCAGCGTCCTTGCTTGGGACTCAATGTCTTCGTGGAGGACTCGACGCACATCGGGGCGATCCGGACCAGGAAGGCCCCGCCGTCCAAGAGCAGGAAGTCATCCGCGGCGTCGAGCAGAAGGGGTCAGGCCGCCCCGGTAAGTTTCTTGCTTTGTTTTTCTAGGGAGTTGGCGTCGACTTGCTTTACTCGAGTTCTTTGACCTTGGTTCCTATTGTCTTGACAGCGATATGCCCTCAAGCGGCCTTCTAGTTCCACGACTTTGCAAAGACCGGCGAAGAGGGCGGTCCCGCCTAGCTCGACGTGGGGTTCTCCCTTATCTTGTGCTCTGAGTTCCTTTTTCTCCTTGCTGTTGCTCGGGTTCTAAGTTCTGGCTTTCTTTCAGCCTTGCACCTGTTCCAACTACATCATCGTCACGCTCCCCCCCCCGAATGTCAGGATGATAGTGATTCCGGAAGGGGAGCCTTACAGCGTTGAAGGGTGTTTGGAGGTAGGCACCGGATCCTCCGGTGGCGGCCCTCCTGAGGGAGTGCCTCGGGACTTGGCGGCCTCGGCCACTGGCGTGAGGGAACCCGGACTTGCTGGTCCGGAAGCCGTCCCGGAGGTTGATGATGGCGAGTCGAGATGCCCACTGCCTCGCAGTGAGTACCAGACGTACATCGACTACACCCTGACGTGGATGAAGGTGAGTGATATCTTTCTTGGCTTGTGACATCTCGACTCCTGTAGTTGCTTTTCTTGAATGTCTATCTCGCTGCGTGCCCCGTGGCAGCGTGAGACTTGTGCGGCGGCCGCTAGAGAGGACACACTCCTTAGTCGACTCTGCGGGAGTGAAGGGGAAGTCTCGCAGCTAGTCCACGAGGAACTCGAGGGAGTGAAGAAGAATGTAGAGCTCTCTTGGGAACGCTTGTAGGCGCAGACCCGGGTTGCCATGGATGTGTGCTCCCTCCTCGACTGAGTCATGGCGAGTCTGAAGTTCGCCGGCCGCCCCGACTTCATGAAGTTTTCTTCGGACGACCTACCGAAGGCCGTGGCCGAGTACCAAGCACGCCTGAGCGACTTCCTGGGCTTCATCAAGGAGGATGCATCCGCGCGGGCGAAGAGTATGGCCAACGCGGCTATATCCTATGCTTTAGCTTTGGCTAAAGACTTGGCACCCAAACTTCCTTCGAATCTGCTGGAGTTGGAGCTTGGCGAGCTTGTGCCCCCACGACCCGGAGCGGAGGATACGAAGATCGAATACTGGTGTGAGCCGGTAGAAAAGTTCCTCAATGAAGCTGGCTTTGAGGCGGTGGAGGATGCTCCCGCTGTGTCCGAAGATAGTGAGGGCGCATATGTATTCGAGGGCAGTGATTCTACCGGGAAGGAGGATTAGACCTTCCTCCCTTGGTTGTATGTCTCTGTGATGTAAAGAACTTTAAATCATGCAATCTAGTTTTATGGTTGTTTGTCGTCTTATGCTTGATGTAACAGGCTCCTTTGCTCTTCTACATAACTGTGTTGCCGTAGGATTGCATAATGTGTTGTATGCCTCCGAGCCCCCGACTGGTTTGTGCGAGTTAGCAGGAACTCGGATGAACAGTCTGAAAAAACTTTCCCGTGGTAGCTCTCGACTGTTTGTGCGAGTTAGCAGGAACTGGGATGAACAGTCTGAAAAAACTTCGTTGTGGTAGCCCTCGACTGTTTGTGCGAGTTAGTAGGAATTCGGATGAATAGTCTGAAATAACTTCGCTGTGGTAGCCCTCAACTGTTTGTGTGATGTGTATACTTGTGCCTCAGGGTAGGTTGCCGTAATCGGGGAGGCGAAACGAATTGAGGAACTCGTGCCATGCCTAGCCCCGCGCAGATGCGAGGTAGCTGTCGGCCGTTGCATTCGTGAAGAGGCAGAACGAGTTAAGAAATGTCGTATTCATGCCAGACTTCCGACAGATGCAAGGCGTGGGGTGTTGCCATGATCGGAGGGGGTGACGGAGTTGTGGAAGTCCTATTCTGCCTTGTTCCTCGGTTTATCTTGGCAAGGGATTAGACAGCTATCCGGACTTGGGGCGGCAGACCGGGACACGAACCCGTGTACATGCCAGCCCCCGAGTGCATACAAGGTGGTTATACGGTGACCAAACTCTAGGAGGTAGAACGAGGTGCGACCTCGTGTTCGTGCCGTGCCCTAAGCTATCGAACGCTTGTGTGCCTTGGCCTGGGGAGGCAAGACGAGGTGCAGACTCGTATACGTGCCAACCCCCGAGTCCTTTGGCGAAGCGTGTTAGAGGCGTTTTTGAGTACCATGAGTAAACCAGTAATTTGTCTGATGGATGCTAAGATACTTAGTAAAAATGTAGATACTTCATCCGTAGAGATACGGGGTAAAAAGGGAAGTCCTCCAGGTTAGAGCTCCCGGGAAGCTTATACATATTAGTTGGATAGTTGATCAATGTTTCATGTGTTGCGTAATATGGATCAGTTGTCAGCGAGTTTGAAAGTACCTGGTCGTGGGTTGGCGATGATGGTGTAGGGTCCTTCCCACTTGGGGGATAATTTGTTTCGGTGCTGAGTCGACTGGACCAATCGGAGGACGAGGTCACCGACCTCCAGGTGTCGATGCTTGACGTTGCGTTCGTGGTACCGACGTAAGTCCTGTTGATACTTGGCTGCCCGTAGGTACGCACAGTCACGCATTTCCTCGAGGAAGTTGAGATTGTTGACCCACTGTGTCTCTGCTTCGTTTTTGGAGTATTGTTCTACGTGGGGAGACTTCATCCAGATCTCACATGGGAGGACCGCCTCCGCCCTGTAGACAAGAGAAAATGGGGTTGCTCCAGTCGCCCGACTAGTTGTTGTACGAAGTGCCCAGAGGACGTTGGGCAACTCGGTCACCCACGACTTGGCGTGACATTGTAGTGTGTCGTATACTCGCTTCTTGATCCCGTCCAGTATGAGGCCGTTTGCCCGTTCGACTTGGCCGTTGCTTTGGGGATGAGCTACTGAGGCATAGCAAATGTTTGCACCATAGGATTCGCAGTAGGCGATGAAGTCGGCTGCTGCGAATTGTGGTCCGTTGTCGGTGATGATCCGGCTGGGTACTCCGAAGGGGGTAAAAATGTGCCTCTGCATGAATCTTTGTGCCGCTGCTGTCGTAGTGCTGGAGAGGGATTCTGCCTCGATCCTCTTGGTAAACGTGTCAATGGCGACTATTAAGAAGTTATGACTCCCGCGTCCTGGGGGAAGGGCCCGAGGAGATCCAGCCCCCAAGTCGAGAAAGGCCATGATAGTGATATTGTTTGAAGAACTTGGGTTGGCTGGTGTGCTTGCCGTTTGTGGAATTGACAGGCCTCACATTTTTGGACCAAGTCAGCCGCGTCGTGTAGCGTAGTTGGCCAGTAAATTTTGTTTTTCTGGGTTCAGCATAATTTTGTTTGTCGGGAGATTGTCAAAGGTTTTTGACAAGTCGGTGATGAGGCCTTGTTCTTCTTTCGACTTAATCACCAAGTCGTCGATATAGACTTCCATGTTCCGCCCTGCCGTGTTCTTCAATCCGAACGGCATTGTCTTGTAGCAGAAAGTGCCGTAAGGGGTAATGAAACCAGTATGAGGGACATCTGATTCCCGCATACGGATTTGATGATAGCTCGAGTATGCGTCAAGTAAGCATAAGTAGGTGCAGCCTAAGGTCGAGTCCACAATCTGATCAATCCGATGTAACGAGAAGTTATCTTTTGGGCAAGCTTTGTTGAGATCCATGTAATCGATGCACATGCGCATCTGGCCGTTTTCTTTTTTAGCTAGCACAGGGTTGGCTAGCCATGTCGGGTACTTGATCGGTTCGATGAAGTTGGCGTGGGTTAGCTTTTTGAGTTTCGTCTCGATGACTTTACGCTGCTCCGGGCTGAACCTTCGAAGTTTCTGTTTGACCGGCTTGATCACCGGGTCGATGTCCAGCTTGTGCTCAGTCACCTCCCTTGGGATTCCTGGCATATCAGATGCCTTCCAGGCAAAGACATCTGGGTTTGCTCGGAGGAAGGTGGTGAGTGTGAGTTCCTACTTTGGGTCAAGGGTGGACCCGATTTTGACCGTCTTCTCGGGTTCATCCTCGCGGAGTGGAATTCGCTTAATTTCGCAATGCAGTTGAACTGATAGTTTGAGTTTCAACTTGGCCCGTCCTGAGTTGTCAGTCACGGGCAAGGAGGTTCCGGCTTCTTTGTCGTCTTGTCGAGCACTGATGCCATAGTTCTGCATGTCGCATTTGACAGCCGAAGGAAGTGATCCTTTGATTGTAATGACTCTGTGTGCCGCAGGAATCTTCATAATAGGGTATGCATAATGAGGGATCGCCCTGAATTGGACCAGCTGAGGTTGTCCGAGTATGGCATTGTAGACCATGTCAAAGTCGATGACCTTGAAGACGCATTCTTCTGTCCAGAAGTTGTCACGAGTTCCGAACGTAAGAGGTAGCGTAACTTGCCTGATCGGGACGTGCTTTAATCCTGGAACAATCCCGTAGAAGCGCTTGACAACGGGCCTAATCGTGGAGCGGGGAACCTGCATCTTGTCCAGTGTGGAGAGTGGAATAAGGCTGAAAGAGCTACCTCCATCGACCAAAACTTTGTGTAGCATGATGTTGCGAACCCGGGGTGACATGATCAGGGGGTATCGTCCCGGGTAGGGGCAATTGTCGAGGTAGTCGGCTGCGTCGAACACGATGGTGGTTGTAGCCCACTTCAGCTTGGAAGGCATGGGACGCGGATGGATGGCTAGAACATCGCGTGATATTTGCTTGGCTTATCGCTTGGAGTTGTATGTGGCCAAACCGCCCCACATGTGATTAATTCGGGCGTCGGCAACAATATCGACTTGCTCGGTGTGGCATACCCGGTTTTAAGGCCGGATAAACCCTTGTGTTTATTGTACCGGTCAAATCAATAAGCCAGGTGAGTACATTGGATCAGTAGCCGATACACACAAGATACTTGATATAAAGTCATACATTACCGAGTTTATTACATAAATGATCGGCGTGATCTTTAATTATTCTTACAGGCCAATTGGCCGGGTTGAAACAGCAGCGAAATAGAATCACGTGGAAGCTTTCCCATCAATATGCCGAACCACACAGGCAACTGACTGGGGTAACGCCCTAGCCTTCGTATTCGATGACGGTAGCCTCTAAATGAGTCTTCCTTTTATCTGGCCAAATCAACAAGCCAGGTGAGTACATTGAATGTACTCGCAAGCTCCCCTCAGGGTGAGTATCACAGATATATGCATGCACAAGGAGATTCAATAAAGAGGCTCTATCCTATGTTTCACAGTTGTGCGAAAAAGTAAGTTTTCATCAGAAATAATTAAGTAGATAATAAAAGCATATTTTCAAAAACAACCTCAGCCCTGTTGAGTCAGGTCAATTAGTCATAATAGCGTTCCTGCAAATTCGGCCGTCCGCCACGGGAGCGGCCATTTACCTACAATAGATAGCCGTTCCTACCCTCAGGTAGAACGATGTCCGATAATACCACCTTTCTCCTCAGATAGCCGTTCCTACACTCCGGTGGAACGGCGTCCTACTCATAACCACACCTCCCGTGTATTCGCATTACACGAGGATCTCACAACTCACTCTACATGCCCATCAGGCGATGCGTCCTTAAACCCATGACCCACTCTTCATAATATAGTCTAACCGATTGTGTGGCCATACTAGATTGTGTCCATGACCGAGGACGCGGCTATTCGAATAGATTTTAACACTCTGCAGAGGTTGTACGGCTTTACCCACAAGATGTAGTTCGCCCTGGGTACACTGTGCACCGTATACTGATAGGGCTAATACAACGAGACATTTCACCCGTTTCACACCAGAGCTGGACCTGCTAGATGTTTTACCCAACTTTACCTTTTGCCTCGTAAATCCTAAAATGGGACTATTCTCATCTTTGTGTCGAACAACTCCCTCCGCATACTTTAACCGCCTATTCACATACTCCCTACTACCCACGGGTCCAAACCCTAGTATTTGACGGGGTAAAGGTCAAGTCCTTCCCATAAAGGACATGTGGACGTACGGTGTGAACCTGGTTTAGCGGCACGGTAGGTTCGGTCCTTAATTGATCCGAGAAAGACTCCACACCTTATCCGTCGCACGGACCGCGAGTGCCACGATGGGTCTTAGCTCGCTTTGGAATAACTTCCTGCTTTTGCCCTTCATTTCCATCCCGGATCTAAGTCATCTCCATTTTTTTTGTTGTACAAAAATCCCCTTCGAACATCCAACCCGTGGATTATACCGTGACTTTTCCTCCATCGGTCACAGCGATCCATCCCAACTTTATCTCATACGAGATTTCTGGGATCCGTTTGTTTTTGCAAAACCTAGATTTTCTACTGCAGGGCTAAGCAATATATATGTATATACTACCTCTAGGTTTCCGATATTTTCTTCGGAACATATGTAGTCCTTAGGGAGACAAGGGACGGAATCGGTCTAGGGTTTCTATCCTATCGGATGTAACTTTTGCTACATAAAATACTGATTTCTATCACACAGCATGCATGTTTTGCCGACAAAATAAATATTTTGCATACATGGGATTCAACATGATCAAAGAAGAAGAGCTTGCCTAGCGAGTCTTGGTTCTGATCTTGAGGTGGCGGTGTCCCCAAAATTTTCCTTGTGGATGTACATTACTCCGTCAACTACACGGTAAAAGCGTCGAATAAAAACCATGCACGGAAGATTCAAATATAACCCAAGAGATCTTGATATGCTCATGGAATGGTGCTGACCGGATAAGTTGCTTGTTAAGTGTTGGCGACGTGAGGTTCTAGGGTTGGGATGCCCAGTGAGCATAGGCTTACTTTAGCTTTTAAAGCTTTTCAGGGTTACTTCACTTCCCTTGCGATCCAGGTATGGAAGAGTTTTTGACATGAAAATCTAGTTGGGGATGTCTGGATATGAGTCCAGTTTCCACTAGTCTCTGCTGACGATAGGAGATACGGTTAATCCGATGGGGTTTATGGGTTTCATATGACTAAAGGCTTGCTAACGTTTGATTGTTCTTAGTTCATTGGTATTGGTTTGGTTCAGAGAGATAGCCTTTAACTATAGGCTTGGAGGTTTACATTTAAAGTTCTGGTCCTTTTAATAACAATATGTAAGGAAACCTATATATTGTATTTTCGAGACATATGATTCAATAAAAAGGAAGTATTTATCCCTTATGGTTTTAACATCAAGGACTTGGTATATATATATTTGTTCACTGAGTTATCTTGACACGTATACGAGTGTATGACTAGGGATATTTTGGTTTCTCTAGAACTCTATTTAAATATCAGCTTAACTATTTGAATAAATACCTCTAAATTGCCCTAACAAGTTCTTCTCTGTTGCTTCCATTTAAATGTGTACTTTTAATTTGTGTTTGAACAAAAAGGTAGATAATATTTTTGTGAATCCAGAGCATTTGGAATTGGTTCAAAAACTGGCCTAAAACTAGGTGAACCGGCCTTTGGAAGTCTGGTTTAGGTTCTGTTGAAGAAAAACTGAGAAAACCAACCAGTCTGAGCTGGTTGGGGGGGGGTGACGTCGGAGGCGGGTTCCTGGGAGATGTTTCACTAAACCTGACTGGTGGGGTCCGAGTATCGGTGACAGTGGCGGTGAACCGGTATGCTGGCCATGTGGAGCTACGCTGATGATCCGGTGGCTGACGCGGCTAGCGGTGGTTGGCTGGGCTCAGATGAGGTGGTATCGGTGGTGCGCCCGCGGAGAAACGGGGAGAACTCCGACGGTGGGGATGGCGATGCTCCGACGAGAAATTGCCGCCTATTTACGGGACTCCAGGATATGGGGGTCGTACCTCTAGATTCAGTGCGACATTGCTGTCCCGTTTTCGTGCTCGGCAAAGGTCGGCGATTACCGGAGCTTAGTCGGCGCCGCGGTCCGACAGGGATGACCGGCGCAGGAAGGTGGCGATGCGCGATGCTCCTGGGTAGTCCTGAGCTGCAAGGAGGGGTACGGGGAGGATCAACGGGAGCTCGAGAAGCTTTAAGGAGGAAGAAAAGGGAGAGAAGCCCCACTGCAACGCTTCAATTTGGCGGGCGACCGAGGCGGGGATCTTCCGGTGAGCAACGAAAAGCTTGGATGCGGTCGGGAGTTGGGAAATCGGTGGAGGTGGAGGATTCGGTGCTCAAGGTGAGTCGGGGGTGTGTTGAGTTGGTCGGGAATAGCTAGGCCGCGGCTGGATTCCACCTGGTTCATGGTGCGGAGGCTTGGGCGATGAGAAAAATGGGGAGGCTTTGGGAAGGAGTCCGGTATAAGAGCAGTTTGAGGACGAAAGCAGGGCTTGGCGAGGCGTAGAGGAGGCTCAACGAGAAATGGCACTCGGCCGGGTCCAATTTATAGAAGTCCGGTGCTGGTCAATGGGGACGGTTGCAGCGGTGAGCTCGGGCCAAGAACGGGGCGATTTGAATGCTAGGTGATGATACCCTAAGATGGGAGGGGGGTCCAGAGATGGTCGTGGCATGCGCAGGCGAGGCCGACGGTGCTAGTTGACGTGCGGTGCGGGTCATAGCGGTGGAAGACTCGGTTCTTCAAAGGCACCGCTATGCTTGAAAAGTGTTGGTGCGGGAAGTCTGAGGCGTTGCAGGAGAGCGTGGAGACCGTGGGGTCCCTGTGGCGTGCTGGGATTCGTGGGGCAGCGCTGAGGCGACGAGCGGCGTGGCTCTTGGCGGAGGAGAACCCGCCGGTGCCAACATGGGCAACCAGCGTGTGTGCTAGTGCACACCAGTGCGCGTACTGATGCGTGCCCTGGTTGGCAAGGGTGCGTCCTGGGGGCTCGGGTCAATGGCGTACGTGTCCATCGTGTCACAGAGAATGTGTTGAGGTGGACAAATGGCTGCAAGAGAACCTGGCACCGACACTACAGCGCTGAGGTATTACAACGTGTATGCCATGATGTGCCTTGCTAGAGTTTTAGAAGGTGAGGACAAGAGGAAACCTCCAACCAGAAGGGAAAGGATATACTCATGTGCACAACATCGAATAGGTGTCTTGAGAGAATTCTGAGATCAATGGGTCAAAGTTTGGGTCTTGGTTTCATAGGAATGATTAAGGAAATGAAGGTGTTCGATGTGGTTTATACTAGATTTTTTGCACTGAACATAGCTATGTTTTTGCATATTCGGTGTTCTGGTATGGTAGGGAGTAAGATGTGATTTTATGGGAATTTTCCGAGTTCTTCTTAATTGGGTTGCAGTTCAAGGTGATATTTAGCTCCTACTTCAATTTCAAATGTATTTAAAAATATTTGAACTGGGCTGCCACTTTTTATTTTATAATTAAGTGTGAAATGGTTTTAGGGTTTCTCGAATAAAAGCTAGCGATAAATGGCTTTATTAGGGTTACGGTAGGGTTTTAGGTGTCCGAGGTCCGGAAGGGTATATAAGGGCACTAGGGTTTAGGTTGAATCGTATTACTTTGGGTCGAGTCCTTGGATCGTACGTTGTGAATTAGGGTTTTTGCCACTTCGTCAAAAAGGGTGATGTTAGGGTTTTGCGTATTCGGTGGGTGTGTCGAGTGGGATTTTGGATGGAAGGTGGTTACGGGTTATACCGGGACGAAAGATGCCCTAGCATGTTGATCGAAGTTTTGGAATCGGATTTCGGTTTCAGGGTTTTATCGGTGTTGTCAATAGGGACAACATTAGGGTTAGCGCGTATACGTGCACATACAGGTGTAATTGTTTCATTTCAAGTAAGAGTTCTTGTTCGAATGAATGTGTCCCATATGGTATGACATGATTTCAAAAACATCGAGAAGATCAAGATGGCGAGAAATGGCGCATGATTACATGTGACGTGTTCGCGTATATGCGGTCATGTTAGGGTTTGGTAAAAGAACATTTTGATAATAGCATAGTTGATCTCATTTATCAGCGTAAAAAGTTTTTTGTAAGTCCTAATTTTCAGGTTTTGGAAATTCGGGATGTGACACTCGGTGTCTTCGACTTGATGTAGGTCTGGTGTGTTCGCGAGCCAGTGGATGTCGTTGCTTCGGCGGACGTTGTTGACGTGGATATCCTCGTCCTCCGGATACTCTTCCCGGTTTGGGTTGTCTTGAATTCGGGGGTTGGGTTTGGTAGCTGCCTCAGTGTTGCTTTCTTCTTGAAGTATTTTTAGGAGTTCCCGGCACTGTGACTGGCCGTGGGACCTGCTGCGGTGGTATTTACACCAGTTGTGCTGGGTACGCTGTTCTTCGGTATCTAGTTTTTATCTAAGATTTCACCAGCAGTGTTCCTCTTGGGTCTTGTTTTCCACTTGTTTGGTCGGTCTTCTCGGCGATCATGCGGCGACCCACATACTACCCTCCTGGATAGTATGCCGGTCTTTGACATGTTGCAGACGAAGTGCCTTCTCGTCTTCAGCATATCACACAGAGTAGCATGATAGAAGCATTGTAGTGGTCCATTTATTACAAACTTAATTTATAAACTCAAAGAACAAGAGGTAATTATACAAACATATTCCCCAAAAGTATGGGGAATTTAAAACCATTCTAGTTGGTTATAGCAAAAGACATATCTACACTCTCATCTTCCACACCCTATGCTTTTACTCTACGCTTTAGGGCCTTCACCACGATGGTTGATGTAGTGGTCGTCGTCTTCGTTCCCCTTCGTCGCTGCCGGCTCTTTGGAGACTTCATCTTCGACCTCGACGTCGACTACATTTGGATCCGTCGTCGGCTCACCGTCTAATCAAAGGAATTAGAATAGAGGGATGAGTACAGAAGGTACTCAACAAGTCTAGGAATAGCAAGGTGGTGTTTGATGCACTATCTACTGAGAACAGCAATGTTCTCCAAAAGCAATGCAGTTTTGTAAGGTAAGAGAGTCAAGTTTTAATTTAAGAGACTAATGATCTCATGTCTCACAAGCTGTTAGGATTCCCGATGAATCCCTTTCTTGTCGGGTTCGCAATTCCAGCCAGAAACATGGAGTGACAATGCCATAAATCAATACACTCTGCAGAGGTGCGCAACTGTACCCACAAACGACTACAGTTATGTATCTGAGGTGGCCAAACCTCAGCTACACTCCTGAGGTCACAGAGCCGTTTCGCCGCCCGCTCGGTTATACCCCACGTCGTAGTCCGTATAGGACTACCGGTCCCAACCATAATGTGAGCAGCCCGGCGGCTAATGTCACATTAACAAGAAGTGAGCAGCCCGGCGGCTAATATCACTTAATAAGAAGTGAGCAGCTCGTCGGCTAATATCACTTAATAAGAAGTGAGCAGTCCGGCGGCTAATATCACTTTGACAAAATGTGGGCAGCCCTACGACCAATTCCACATCAACGATTGTGGGCAGCCCTACGGCTAGTACCACCTTCCCGGTAGCCGATCCCACTACCGAGGTCTTGTGTTCCCAGGGGAGTATAACCTAGGGCAAAGGTACTTTAGCTCAGCCCTGCCCATACAGGGTATGTGATATGCACAATCACTACGGCCCTTAAGCACATTCGATCATTGGTTGCATTAACCTTATATGAAACATTCCCGTGTGATGAAACCTGCCTTCCAATGTGCCATCGGCACCCCTTTCCAAGGTTTCATCACCCACCATGATCACGCATAAAAACCGGCGATCAAACAGTTTCAAGGTTGATTCAATTTAGAAAATAGGTTTTTCTTTTGTGCAGGTTATAGACAAGAAGGAAGTTTTGAAAAACGTTCTCAACGGATATGAACAAGAAACTGGACTTGCCTGGTATCGGGTATGAAATGGAGTTCGAAGGGTTTACTCGTGGAACTTCGACTTCTGGCAAAGAAAAACAATAAAGTTCAATAAGGATTAATTCATAAAATTTCCGAGCATGAATGCAATGAATGGCATGATATGCATATATGCGATGTTGCATCTATCAATATATTCGAATGGAATCCAGGCATGATTTACTTAAGCATTCTTTAGAAGATTTAAAATCATCTAGAGGAATAATCAAGTCTTAGTAATTATCATTCTTGTCTTGTATTAGTTTTCTCATATTACCACTTAGATCAACTTAACTTTTGATTTACTTTATTTAATACTCTCCTTTCCTTTATTTTAATTGACTTAAGTAACTTGTTCGGGGAACTTGAATTCAACTTTTGACTTAATTATTAATCTTGATCCTTCTTCTTCTTCTTTTTCAAAAGAACAAGAATAATGTGTTTTAGCTTGAGTAGTTAATTCGAAGGTCTAATTTAAGGTTTTATAATTAAACTATTTTCCCAATGAAAGAAATGAAATAACCTAGGCGATTAAAAGTTTATTCAAACTGCTGCTAAGACATTTAGCCAAACTTTTCTCTCTTTTTCTAAAACAAACTGATTCAAACAATTAGTTTACAAATTCAGATTTAAGCTTCAATTTATGAATTTTTAACATTGGCTCATTGGCCCATTGGCCCATTCGGCTCCTAAGCCAGCTCTCACCGATCTCTCCCCCAAACTCATTTCTCCTCTACCTCCCAGCCCTGTGCCGATTCCCCTTTCTCTCCAATACGCCGGTGCCGCCGATGCCAGACCTCACCCCCGCCTCCTTGGTCCGGTGCTATGATCGACACCGCTGTGCTCCTCCACTTCCTTCATCGCCTCGCCCAAGCCTCTTTCGCCTGCCCCTGTGGCCCTTCTCCTTCCTGGTTCTCCCCCGCCTCCTGGCGTAAGCCGCCGCCTCGGGCGCTTCCCTTGGCGTTGCTCCGGCTGCGGCTTGAGGCTCGGGCTCTACCGCCTCCTCCCGGTCGATGCCACGCCCTGTTTCGGATGCCTCGCCTCGGTCCCAGGTTTGGGCTCGCCTTGGACACCGCCGCCTTCGTCATGGCCCCTGGACTCGGGCTCGGTCTCCCTCTCGTCACTCAATTTGGTGCCACCGTCGCCGGACGGCGGTGGATTTGGTCACCACCGTAACCGCGGCGGTGCGCCCCAGTACAGGTAAACGCCCTAAGTTTCTTTCCCTTTTTCTCTAAAGATCATCTTGCTTAGGTCTGCCATGATTGGTCCTGATTTTTATTGTATTGATGGCGTAAGCATTCTGCTTAGATGTTAGATTAAGTCCTTTATATTCCCTTATCATTTCTATTGTGCTGAGAAGTTCATGCCTACACTAGTTATTTGAGCTACTGAAATTCTTGCTTCGGTGATTTGTTGAATACGTGATTGTTCTTTTTGTTAGTGGCACACTGGATATTCTAATTGTGAGATAGTTTGCTCATGGTGGTTTCCTATTGAGGATTTAGACCCTCTACTGCACTCAATTGATAAGAACATGGTGCTCTTTGATTTTAACTAACTAATTGATAATGCTTGTGTGCTCTAGTCTATTTTTAAGGTTGAAAAGAGCATGGTACTACACTGTTTCTACCTTATACTCATGTGCACCCCTGGCCACACCCCTGGCCATTTAGATGGTTTGTTTTGCTCCTATTCCTATGTATCAGTTTCCTCAAACTGACCGAACAGATGCTGCTGCTTCATCCTTGGTCAATTTAGTAATGACAGTGGATGTCTGCGGCAACTTGTCTGATATGTGTGCTTTTCCATTACTAGAGTGAACTCTATGCATTTTCTCTTTAACAGAGATGTTGTTACTTGGTCTCTGGGCAGCTAACAATGATGCTTAAGTATCTAAGGTCCTATGTATGTGTTCATAGGTATGTGTGCATGCATTTTAGAAACTGATAAGAACAGGTACTGCTGTGCATTCGGTTAATTAATGGTACCAATATATTTAACCTTTAACCTATTTCTGACATATTCTTATCTGAGAAAAGATTGAGAACTTGAGAAAATTTGAGGAGAACATATGCTTATCTTGATGTTCTGAGGCATTGGTATATAGTGTGTGTTTACATTTATGGGATAGTCTCTCAGCTTAAGTTGTTTGGTCATGTTGGTATTCCATTTCTATATACCAGTTTGTTTAACATATGCTCTACACTTGATCCTAGCCTCCCTCTATTTTCCTACTTCCATATATATGCATGCCAGTTTTTTTCCCCTAACCCACTACTGCAGAAACAGCTATAGGCGCCACTTTACCAGTGACGAGCACCAAAATGCTCGTCATTGATAACCGAAAAACTTACCAGTGACGGGTGCAAAAAGACGCTCGTCACTGGTAAAGTTTTACCAGTGACGGGCTGGCTTTCCTGCTCGTCACTGGTAACTCAGCAATTACCAGTGGCGGGCTCAAAATCGAGCTCGTCACTGGTATGAGGTATACCAGTGACGGGCCTGCTGTTGCGTCCGTCACTGGTAAGTTCTCCTCACGGCTGCCTCCGGGCCAGGTTACCAGTGACGGGCAAATATTTGCGCTCGTCACCGGTACGTTTTATACCAGTGACGTGCAGGAAGAGGCGCCCGTCACCAGTAGCAGCGAGCCTGTTGGCCTATTAGGCCCCCAAGCCGAAGCCCCTTAACCCGATTCCCCCAATCTCCCTGCCGGCCTGCCCTCGTGCCCTAGCTGCGCCGCCGCCCCGGCCGCCGCCCTCAGCCCGCCGCCCTCAGCCCGCAGCCCCTGCCCTAGCAGCCTCGCGCCGCCCCGTGCCCCTGCCCTAGCAGCCCCGCGCCGCCGCTTGCCGCCCTCCGCACGCTGCCCCGTCGCCGCCCTTCGCGCGCCTCCCATCGCTGCCCTCCGCGCACCACCCCGTCGCCGCCCTCTGCGAGCGCCCCGCCGCCGTGTCGCTGCCCTCCGTGCGCCCGCTGTGTCGCTGCCCTCTGTGCGCCACGGGAAGGGTCGGCGCTGCTGGATCCCGCCAAGATCCGGTGCGTGCGGTGGCGCGCGACCACGGCCACCACCACCACCTGCGGCCAAGGTGAGAGCACCGTCCGAATCGAGCCCCCCATCTTCCACTCCGACTAGATCGAGGCCACGGTCGACCTGTTTGACTAGATCGAGGCCGTCGTCTTCCCCTCCAACCAGATCGAGGCCGTCGTCTTCCCCTCCAACCAGATCGAGGCCGTTGTCATCCCGTCCGACAGAGATCGACCTCGCACTGGTACGCACCGACCAGATTGATGGCACGGTCGTCTCCTCTGACCTTAGCGACACTGTGGCGGTGCTGCCCGTCTTCTTGGAGCTCGGATCTTTGACGAGCGGTGCTGGTGCTGGTCCGGCGCTTGGATCTTCCACTTCCCCACCCTCCCATGTCAGCGGCAACCAACCCCACCCCCCCCCCAACTGTGAGTGCCCGTGCCCCCTGTTCATTGTAGTTTGTTTCTTGTCTTGCACTAAACTATTGTTGGTATTCAGCTGAGCAGTATGTCCCTGCTTTTATCACCAATGTGTCTTTGCAGAAAATTTGTGAAAACAATTTATTGATGTATGCAGCTGTTTGTATGATTTTGTCACAAGAACTGAGTCACAATTTGGATTTACAGTACCTCACTGGAAAATATGGCAAAGGAAATATACCTGCTGAAAGTAGGTTTGCCCTAGAAAATTACAAGGTAATTTTGGAAATGTTGTCCCTGTATTACATACCCGTATTCCTGCTTTTCTTCTTAACAGAATATCTATGTCCCCTCCTTACAAGAAATCCTTCACACAAAAAAAGACCTAGCTACTAGTACGAGGTCTGCATTTTTGTTTCTTATGCTGATTTAACTCGTATGTCTGCAATAGTTGATCCATTCTGAGTAGGGCTTATGAAATCTGCCTCCCTATCCGATGTGTACTTTTAAAATGATACTAAAACGAGAGTTTTGTTTCTCTTTCCAGAACCTGTCTAAAAACTATTGCTTCTGAACTTGGTGTTTCGTTAGCCCAACGTCTCGTCTGTGATTACTGGAGCCACTAAAGAAAGCCAGGTGCATTATGCTCACCTGTATTCTGCAGAAGATAATCTCTTCGCAAGTAAGATGGCAATGTTTCCGCAGCTAAGAATATTAACATTTCCTTGGGCATCAATGTTTCGAGCAATAAGGATATATCACCTGCTGTTAGCATATAATCGTAGAACAGACTTGTAACATTTTATTTTTTGTTATGTGCTTCATGGAAACTGTACATGCTGCACACTGATTGATGTTTGCATACATAGGATGATACAGTATTAGTTATTGGGTGGGGAACAAGTGTCAAGATTGCAGCAATTCGAACAGATGTATCTCAACGAGTCAATGTATATTACTGTATGTATGTGTATTTGTAATTAATGTAATGTGCTGAAATACCGTGTAATTTTTTTTAAATCCTGAAAACGTTACTAGTGACGAGCACCAAAAATGCTCGTCACTAGTATATAAATATTAGTGGCGGGCGGAAATGAAGTGCACGTCACTAGTAATGGGCTACTAGTGACGAGCGGAATTTAGAGCCCGTCACTGGTATGTAAAATACCAGTGACGGGCGAGCCGCCCGTCACTGGTATCCCATTACCAGTGACGAGTTACCAGTGACGGGCCGGCCCGCTCGTCACTAATGGGCTTTTAAGGCCCGTCACTGGTAGCCTATTCTGCAGTAGTGACCGCAAGAACTGATATCATTTCTGGATTCATTGTTATGCTATAAAGATGTTTAGCATCTTAAGGAAAATTGATAGGGATGAATACTGCTACCTGATTGTTCTGATTTGTGCAACTATTGGTTACTACTCTTTATGTTCATCAGCTAGCTTAAACTGATGGAACAGATGCTATACTTGATTCCTTAGCTAATATACTGATGCTTAGCACCTGAATGCTTAGCAGCAGAACTGATAAGAGCAGATTTCTTTACGGTTGCCTATTTGTTGCCTTGATTATTATGATGATTTCTTGAGACAGAACTTGAGAAAAGTGCTAAGGAATCTGATAAGAACAGGTTACTACCCTTTGCTGCCTAATAAAACCCTATGATGCACTCCTAATCTGAGGATTTTTGTTGGAGAACTCTATGGTGTCAAAGGTAAGAACAGATGCTACTAAATCTTCTACCAAAATCCTATGATGACAAATAGATGCTGAGGGTCCCTATTAGCATGCTAAAATGCATGTATATATATATAGGGTTGAATGCTTTCAAGGACTTTTACCTTGTGCTGGTTGGAATAAGAATTGACTGGCTCCTTGGTCTGCTCTTAAGCTTGCTAATGGCCCTCTGCTCCTTCTCTTCGGTTAGTGGTTCTTAATCTACTGCTGGTCTACCTTATGAGCTTGAGGTCTTCTCTAATTCTTGTTTCTTCTCTTCTTGACCTTGGTGACCCCTTTCACCTTGATGCACTCTGTTATCCCTTTGTTTTTGAAGCCTTGGTCTTTGGGAGCTCGCCTCCTAGTTGTTCAAATGGTTGGCTTGGTGGTGACTACTAGTGGTTTTTTTATGGATATGAGCCAAGGATGGCTGCTGTCTTGGTTCCTACAGAAATACTTACCCAAATTCTTTCCTATGAGGTGTCGGCCACATCTTGCTTGCACTGTAGTTGGTTGTGCTATTCTTTTACAGCCACCTGTTACCTGATGGCTTTGGTGCTAAGAAATTTACCTTAGTCAATGTTGTTGGCTGATGAATAAACTTATTCGATGGCTTGGTTGATAAGCCAAAAATATGGGATGTTGGATATTTGCCTCTATGGATTTGTTGCCCTTCTGTTGGATGATTTCAGCTTGGCTGATATTTTGCTGGTTGCCCTGTATGCTAAGGAAATTGACTACAGTCAAAAATATGTGGCTGATGGTTAATTCACTCGGTGAATTCGTTGCCTTATTCCACTGCTGCCTTATCTTTTCTCTTTGCTTTTGCAAAAATGATTTCTTTTCAAACCAAAACTTATGGAGGCAATTAGATTAGGAAAAATAAAATTATTTTATTCCTCGTCTCTTTCCTCCCTAATACAAAGTATTAGTTTCGTTCGATAAGGGTCTTAGCCATGTGGCCCTTGGACGTTTTCAAAAATAAAATTGTTTTCCAAATTATTTTTTAAAACTAAAAACTATTTAGGTCATCGGCACTATTTTACCCCCGCAGCTAACCCTGCGGATGTCGGCGGAACTGTGCCGGTGAAACCACATTTATTTCAAAACCGTTTTCGAAAACCGTTGCCTTCTACAGCAATCTGTGAGGTCCTAATGGTCCCGAGATCGTATACTCGGCGGCCTCGGACATCGCGAATATTTTCGGAGCTTCCTCCCTCCTGATGTCCGGTGTTCCTTCCTGACTCAAGATTCGATACGTGAAGATTAAATGTAGAACTAATGTATAGGTAGAATTTACCTCATGTAATTTTTCTTTCTACATTTAACTTTATGATAAGGAAGCGTAATCTTTTCTTTATACATTGTAATCAATTGTTGTATATCTTATAATGATATTCCTCTCTTAATAGAGTTCCAATTCCAATGTTTATATGTGTATCTGAATTGTTTATGATGAATGCTATGCATGTAATGAGTGCACAAACAACTTCTCCCCTCCTACTCTCATTGACCACGCAATTCGACCAGAATCGCTCAACTCAGCAGTGTGAGTTGAGTTCCTCTTCCATCTCACGTTACTTTGACTAGACCTAAGTAGGGTTCTCACAGATCAGATGTCTCTTTGTCGTGGAAACCAGCTAGGACAGCCTCAGGGTCCCGTTTCCTCTTCTTCGCTCTCCGACCTTCCCGAGGAGAGCGCCTCGAGTCATTGTCTAGGGAACATTTTCGTTTTTCATGGTCATCCGACCTGTGGAGGCCTCGGTTGATCTCTATGTTGTGAAGGCGTTAGTCTTCATAGTTTGCTCGTACTCAGAGAATTTCCATAAGCTCCGCTGTATTACGTGGCTGAGCGGTGTAGACGTGGTCCAGGCATCTTTCGTCGCGGACAGCAACTTGGAAGGTTTGGAGTACTTCAGTGAAGGAAAGTCCTGGGACAATGTTGACTTTGCTTTTGAACCTGGTGACGAAGTCGCGAAGGCCTTCGTCCCTTCCTTCTCGTATACGCTTGAACTCGGACCTCATTGTCAGAGTATTGTTTCGGCAATACTGAATATGGGGTGGGTGAGCACAGCAAATCCGGATGGGTACACACGGGAGTCAGGATTTAGACAGGTTCAGGCCCTCGCGGAGAGGTAATACCCTACGTCCTATGTTTGGTGGCTAGTATAGCTTGAATTCCGAGTGTCGTAAGCCCTCGAGGATCGATCTCGAGGTGGCTTGAGCTATGAAACAATGGAAATCGTCAATGACTAAAGGGCTTACCAATCGGAGGTCCCCTACCAGGCCTTATATAGGCGACCGGGGTAGGGTTACAAGACTCCGGATCGGTTAACAGATTGACTTCCTAACTAGTTACAACAGATTCTGAATAAGCCGGGCAGGTACTAGTCCATGTCTTGTACTCCACGTTGATGAGGCGCCCCCGTGTAGAAGTCGGACTCCGAGTAGTCGGCCCGGCCCGCCCTGTGGCCAGAGGGCCGGATTCGTTCTCCTTGATGATACCCGGGTGTCATGTCATCATCAGTAGCCCCCGAGTCCTTCACGATCTTACTGCTATCGGCCCCCACTTCTGGTCAAGCTTCCCGAGTGACTTCTGCTTGCAGGGAGATTGCAAAGGACTGGCAGAACTCCTGTGGAAAAGACAATAAAAAGCCGAGTAATATTCACCTGTAAGGTTGGAATATCATGGCAGGTGAGCTAATAGCGGGTAAATTTTGGTGGTACCCGATCCATCCTGTTGGACAGAGACCAGCTAATAGCCCAGCGTGGGGCATACCATAAATCCCGACTGAATTTCCGAGTAGCACCTGGCCTTCCCGAGTGGACTAAGGTCAGCTAGTGTCCCCTGAAGGAATGCCTCCGAAATTCGCGTCAGAACCAGAAAAACGAGCCATGGCACATAGGTTCCCGAGTGACGAAGCCTTACACCGAGTCATTCCACTGAAGCTAGAAATTCCGGATCCCAAAGCCTCCGGAACGGCATTCTCGGAAGGTCTGGGTGGAGAATCCGGTAGCTCCGAGTTGCTCGGCATCCGACTTGTGGCCTACGGAAGGCACGCCATTACTGCCCTTCACTCGGGTGTATTCAAGTGATTGCATGCCTGCATGAGGCCAACCATTGAAACCCTTCACAACTGTAACGCCCGGTCCTGAGTTTGCCGGTAACCGGCTAGTGGTTTGCGGGAAACACGTTGCAGTTGCTGCTTTGCAGAGGTATATTCCGAACGGCTATTAAACCCCGGAAGGCCAAGCGTCGGATCCTCTTTCAATTGAGTGGCACGAATCGTGGCGCCGTTAAGTCGTGGGCGCGGAAGAAACGCGACGTGGCCCGCCCGAAACGCGTAGTGGAATCCGAAGGGGCGCGTCGTGGGTGCGGTGAATCCGGGTACGTGTGGACGTGGGGGAAACCGAACCGCTCAATCCGTTCCCTTTTATATTCCGAAGAGGTCGCGGGATCGGTCCACACGCATTCTCATTCCATTTGCGCCCGAACCCTTCGTCTTCCTTTCGCCCAAATCGACCCGTGCGCGCCGCTCCACCCAAAACCCTAACTCCCATTCCGACCACTTCGGATGCAAGCCCCGCATTGGGAAGCTGATCCGACCGAAGCCGAAGAAGATGCTTTGGTGTGGAAGCTGCTGAGCAAAGGAGACTCCCCTGCTGACCCGATGGCTCCGTGGATGAAGTCAACGACGACGGAGGCGCGGCTAGAAACCCTCGTGCGGCTGGGAATGCTGCCACCGAGGGAGCTGGTCGAGTGGCGCTCCGCCGTGGGGGAGACCGTCCCCACTCCGAACACCAGCGAACTAGTCGTCCACAGTTCCTTTTTCGAGCGGGGGTTCTCGGTGCCGGTCCACCCCTTCCTGCAGGGGCTGCTCTACTTCCACGGGCTAGAGCTCCACAATCTCAACCCCAACAGCATGCTCCACGTCACGTGCTTCATCACGCTGTGTGAGTGCTACCTCGGCATCCGATCGCACTTCGCCCTGTGGAAGCACCTGTTCATGGTGAAGCCGCAGCCAAGCAGAGACAACCTGGCCGTGCTGGGAGGCGCCGGGTTCCAGCTAAGGTCCGGGGCGGCGAAGAGCTACCCGGCCCCGCCGATGCAGTCTTCGAACAAGGGCTGGCACGCCAACTGGTTCTACTGCGCCAACCCTGACCCGTCGCTTCCAGCCTTCTCGGGCCATCCGCCGGAGGTCAAGCCGAGCTGGTCAGAACCACCGCTCGACAGGGAACAGGATAGCACCGCTGTCTTGATGGTGCAGCTCGCCGAGGCGATGTAGTCCGGAGTCACCGGGACGGTCGTCGTTGCGACCTTCGTTCGGTGGCGGGTGCAGCCTGCGAAGCTACGGGAGCACCCCATGTTCGAGTACACCGGCGAGGACGACGCGACTCGGGAGTCTGCCGAAGGGCTCACGGAAGGCGAAGTCTAGAGCCGGCTCGAGAAGCTCCTGGCTCAGGGGACGAGTCTGGACTTCTCCGGGCGGCCGCCGCCCTTCAACCGGGCGAACCCGCCAAGTCAGGTGAGTAACCGATACCCCGACCTTTCTCTCTTAGTTCTTCACCGAGTCTCACTCGGGGTTTGTCTTTTTGTCTTTGTAGGTTTTGTTCGGCTTCTGTTCCAACGCTCCCTTCCCGGAGGACGAGATATGGAACCAGCCGCGGTACGCCGACGTCCCGAGCGGCAGGCCGCCACCGTAGGGGGCGGCCGGAGCGTCCTCTTCTGGCGTCGGCTCTTCAAAGGGCGCCGAGTCCTCGAAGGGCGCTGGGCCTTCTAAGGGGAAGGCGCTGGCCACCGCGGCACCCCGCCCTCCCACGCCGAGCGCGCCAGCCCCGGAGGAGGATGAGGATGATGATGATGTCCCCCTCCGCGTTAAGAGACGAAGGCCGCCGGCGGGTTCTACCCCGGGGGACAGGGTGGCTCCGCCGCCAGTCCGACGCCCGCCGCGGCGGGCACCGCTTCGTCGGGGTGGCTCCCCGCCCATCCTGACTCAGCAGCTCTGCCCGCCACGGGGACTACCCTGGAGGAGCGGGACGGCTCCTCCGCTGGCCCCGACCCGGTAGCACCGGCTGCCACCCCGAGTGAAACTCCTCGGGTGGCCGAAGATGACGTTCCCCCCGGCCGAGGGGAGAAGAGAGATGCCGACACCGTCTTCGGGGCTCAAGGTGGAACGGGAACCTCAGCGGCCCCGACTGCTGCCGCGCCCGGGCGGCGAGCCTCGAAGCCTAAGAAGCGCGTCCCCTTCCCTCGATCGGCCAAGTAAGTGTTTCGGCGACTGCTTGTTCATCTATGTTTTTCAAATATTGACAGGTCCGGGTTTCTTTTGCAGGACGCAGAGGACGGGAGACATCCCAAAGGCTCCATCGAGCGCCCCGGGGTCCAGCCGAAGCGGGGATCTGCCGAGGTCGGACGCCCAGCCCTAGTCGCCTCCGCGTGTGACCGCGTCGTCGCCTCCCCGGCCATCGCCTAAGTGGGTTAGCGCCCAACCCGCCTCGCCTAACATTCTTCAGGGGGAGGAGCCCTCTGCCGGAGCGTCGGCTCAGGGCGCGCCTGCGGACGCCGGCCGGAGCTCGGAGACGGCGGGAGGAGCAGGTCCCGAGTCCACTGGGACCGCCCCGCAGGACCGTAGGGGCAATCTCAACAGTGCACCCAGAGGGTGTAGCCCCCGAGCCTGCGTTTGACTAGGATAGTCGGGCGGAGGGTTCTTTACTTTTCTTGTAGTTTTGACCTTGGGTGCGTGAACAGTGCACCCGAAGGGTGTAGCCCCCGAGCCTCCGCTGGGTCCGTGGGACCGAGTGGAGGGCCTTTGCCAATTTTCCCGGCTGGCCTAACTTGTGCGGCTGTTTTGCAGGCACTGAATTGACGGTCGCAAGACAAGACTGCCTTCCTCTAGGACCGGCCGCCAGTCCTCGACCGACTCAACCTGCAGAAGGCCGAGTGGGATAAACTGGCTGCGAGTCGACAGGCGGCGGAGGAAATGGCCCGCAAGCGCGGGGCTGAAATTACTGCTCTGTAGGCGGGCCTTTCCCAGGAGATCGCCCGAACCAAAGGTGAGGAGTCCGACTTGCGCTTGTTGCCCTTTTCCCCTCTTGGCCTACTGAGGGGTTGTCTCCTGCAGCCGCCGAAGATGAGGCTGCGAAGCTTAGGGCGGAGTCGAGGTGGTGAAGGCCGGCGCCCAGGAGCTCGACACCGCCAAGGACCAAGCCGGCAAACTCCAGGAGATGCTCTCGGCTGAGAAAGCCCGCGCGGAGCATCTCGAGAGCAGGGCGAACATGCTGGATGGCAGTTTGCGGAATGCTCAGAAGACGGCCGAGTCGATGTCCAAGAGGGCCGCCGACTCGATGGCGGCTGCCGAAGCGGCGAAGAGGGGAGCCCCAGACACCGAAGCTGGTGAGCTTTTTGACTCGGGCTTGGAGCTTGTCAGGGCCCGTTGGTCTTTTTTGCCCACAGTTGTGTTTTGTCATTGTAGAGTTTAAAGTGCGCCTCAGGAAGGCCTATGAGTTGGCCGAGTCGTTGCTGACGGCGGGACGGGTAGCGTGCAGCACCATCTGGGAGAGGAACCGGCCCTGGACTCCGTAGAGGCGGTCGCGGAGCGCCTGAAGCAAGCGCCTGACCAGTTGAAGAAGCTAGAGTCGAAGCTGCGCGGACGGGGGCCACCATTGCTCTGGCGGTGGCGCAGTCCCACTATCCACTGCTTGACATGCAGGCGATCAGGGAGGGGTACGCTACTGACGTCCCAGATAAAGATGTTCCGGAGACGATGAGTATCGTTGAATCTATGGTGGACTCCTCATGGATCGCGCGGGCCTGTAGAAAATAGTAGTAGTTGTGAGCTGCTCGGGATGCCGAGTAACTTTTGTAAGGACTCGGGGATGCCGAGTGATTTTTGCATGCACTCGGGGATGCCGAGTGACTTTGTACGGACTACTGCAATATGCAAGTAATGTTATTTTAGTCATGAAAAAACTTTGTTCGTGTGTATGTTTGTTCGTTCGTTTTTGCTCTTCGCCAACCCGTCGTAGCCTCCTTTGCGTAGGGGTTAGCCGTGGGCGTGTGTCCCGTGTAGCATAGGTTGCGGCGTAAACCGGTGATTGGAGTCAAAGAGTTAACGTCAGATTATATACACAGTACTAAAATAGTTCACGAGTATGGGGGAAACCGTGTAATTGCCGAGTACCCGCCACGAGTGGGCGTAGCGGGTCAGCCGGGAAAAGGAGTTTATTTCAAGCGAAGTGAAAAAGGTGTCTTTATTCATGTTTCTGAGATATCAGAAAGAAAGGGTCTAAGCGTAGAAACGACATAGCTGTTCGACATTCCACGCGTTGGTGAAGACGTTGCCGTCGCTGTCCTTCAACCGGTAAGCCCCCGGGCGTAGCACCTCGGCGACTATGTACGGACCCTCCCATGGTGGTGAAAGTTTGTGCTGCTCTTTGCTGGACTAGACTCGGCGTAGAACCAGGTCACCAACGTTTGAACGAGCGGCCGCGCACGTGCCGGCTGTGGTAGTGTCGTAGGCCCTGTTGGTACTTAGCCGATCGGAGGAACACAACTTCGCGCGCTTCTTCGAGTTGGTCGAGAGCGTCCTATCTTGCTTCCTCTGACTCGGCCTCGTTGAAAGTGCGAACGCGTGGGGAGCCGTATTCCAAGTCAATCGGGAGTACTGCCTCGGCTCCGTAGACCATGAAGAAGGGTGTATAATCGGTTGATCGGTTGGGCGTAGTCCGTAGGCTCCAAAGCACTGACAATAACTCGGCTGCCCATTTGCCTGCAAATTTGTTCAGTCGCTGGAAGATTCGAGGCTTGGGGCCTTGCATGATCAGACCATTGGACCACTCGACTTGCCCATTAGTGCGTGGGTGTGCCACGGCGGCAAAGTCAAGGCTAATGTTGTAGTCGTCGCAGAATTGGAGAAAAGCTCGCCCAGTGAATTGGGTGCTGTTGTCTGTGATAATGCTGTTGGGCACGCCGAAACGGAAGACAATGTCGCGAAAAAACTCGACGGCCTTTTATGCAATTATCGTGGCCACCGGCTTGGCTTCAATCCATTTAGTGAACTTGTCGACTGCGACAAAAAGGTGTGTATAGCCCCCGGGAGCCTTCTTGAGGGGACCAACCATGTCCAGACCCCAGACCGCGAAGGGCCAGGTGATCGGGATAGTTTGGAGGGCCTGAGCCGGCAAGTGTGTCTGCCGGGCGAAGTACTGGCATCCCTCGCAGGTGCGGACAATGTGTTCGGTGTCTGATACGGCGGTCGGCCAATAGAAACCTTGTCGGAAGGCCTTCCCGACTAGCGACTTGGGTGCCGCATAGTGTCCGCACACTCCCGAGTGGATATCGTACAGCAATTGCTTTCCTTGATCTTGGGATATGCACCGCTGGAGGACCCCGGAGGTGCTCTTTTTGTAAAGTTTGTCACCGATGATGACAAAGGCCTTGGCGCGTCACGCGATGCGGCGTGCCTCAGTCTGGTTCGGCGGGAGGACATCCCGTAGGAGGTGATCGAGGAAAGGCGTTGTCCAGTCGGGAGTGACGACTAGGACCTCTGGCGAGGGCTGCTGAGTGGCGTCGCGTTCCTGGACTTGCTGTTCTTTGGTCTCGAGTGTTGTCTCCGTCTTGATGGAGGAGGTATGCAACTCTTGGAGGAAAACTCCAGCCGGGGACGACGTCCCGACTGGACCTCAGCTTGGTGAGTGCATCCGCGGCTTCGTTGTCTCGGCGTAGGACATGGGTAATTTCAAGACCGTCGAACTTGGCTTCGAGCTTGCGTACTTCTTGGCAGTAGGCTTCCATATGGAGGGGTCTCTGCATGACCAATCCTTCATGACCTGCCGGACCACCAGTTCGGAGTCTCCGCGGGCCAGGATGCGACGAATCCCGAGTGAAGCGGCAAGTCGAAGACCATGAAGTAAAGCTTCGTACTCGGCAACATTGTTAGATGCCGGGAAGTGGATCTGTAATACATACTTGAAGCGCTCGCCTTTAGGGGATATGAGCACGACGCCAGCCCCCGCGTCCTGAAGCATCAGAGAACCGTCGAAGTAGAGTACCCAATGTTCGAGGTCGATGACGGAGGGTAGAGACTGGACTTCTGTCCACTCGGCCATGAAGTCGGCGAGAGCCTGGGACTTGATGGCCGTGCGGGGGGCGTAAACTATGCTGAAGGCCATTAGTTCCATCGCCCACTTGGCAATCCTACCCGTGGCGTCGCGATTGTTGACGACGTCAGCGATCGGGAAGGAGCTGACCACCGTAATGGGGTGTCCTTGGAAGTAGTGGACTAGCTTCCGTGATGTTATGAACACCGCATAGATGATCTTCTGGATCTGAGGGTATCGCACCTTGGATTCAGAGAGGACTTCACTGATGAAGTAGACCGGGCGCTGGACCTTTTGGATATGGCCGGGCTCAGAGCGTTCCACAACCAAGACGGTACTAACCACCTGAGTAGTTGTTGCGACATAAAGAAGCAGCGGCTCATTGGGCATTGGAGATGCCAGCACCTGGGGGTGGTTAAGAACTTCTTCAAGCCGTCGAGGGCATCCTGGGCCTCGGATGTCCAAGTGAAGCTTTCCGACTTCTTCATGAGTCTGTAGAGGGGCATGGCCTTCTCGCTGAGTCGGGAAATGAACCGACTGAGGGCTGCCATGCACCCGATCAGCCGTTGGACATCTTTGATGTTCTTTGGAGGACCCATCTTGACAATGGCGTCGATCTTTCTCTGGGTTGACTTCGATTTCCCGTCAGAAATGATGAAACAGAGTAGTTTGCCCGAAGGGACCCCGAACACACATTTTCGGGGTTGAGTTTCATGCTGAATCTCCTAAGATTGGAGAAGGTTTCTCCCAAGTCATTTAGGAGGTCTTCTCTTTTCTGGGACTTGATCACCACATCATCGACATAGGCTTGTACGTTCCGGCCGATCTGCGACTGAAGGCAACACTGGATGCACCGTTGGTACGTAGCGCCTACGTTCTTGAGGCCGAAAGGCATGGAGACGTAGCAAAAAGCGCCAAACGGAGTGATGAAAGACGTCTTGATGTCGTCATCCTCCTTCATCTTGATCTAGTGATAGTCTGAGTAAGCATCGAGAAAACACAAAATTTCGCACCCAGCCGTGGAATCAATCACTTGGTCGATGCGAGGAAGAGTGAAAGGATCCTTGGGACATGCCTTGTTAAGACTAGTATAATCAACACACATCTCTACTTTCCATTCTTTCTCTGCGAACAAGAACTGGGTTCGCTAACCAGTCGGGATGATACACTTCTTTAATGAAGCCAGCTGCTAGAAGCTTGGCTATTTCTTCTCCTATTGCCTGACGTCTATCCTCGGCGAAACGGCGTAAGCGCTGTTTGACCGGCTTAGCATCCGGTCAAACGTTCAGAGAGTGCTCGGCAGCCTCCCTTGGAACCCCGGGCATGTCAGAAGATGTCCATGCAAAGATGTCCCGATTATCCTGGAGGAAGCTGACGAGCGTGCTTTCCTATTTGTCGCCGAGCGCAGTCCCGATTTGCGTCGTCTTGGAGGAGTCTTCAGGGTCGAGTTGGATCGACTTGGTGTCCCGCGCCGACTGGAACGATGTCGATACTGAAGCTTTCTTGGCCGGGGGTGCTTCCTCAACTACGGCCGACTTGAGGTTGCTAAGCTCGCCTCAGCAATTTGAGCCGCGACGAGGTTGCAATTTTCCAGGTCACACGTGTATGCGTGCTGGAAACTGCTTTGTACCGTTATTACCCGTGGGGGCCTGGCATCTTGAGCCTCAGGTAGACATAAGTGGGGACAGCCATGAATTTGGCGTAGCAGGGACACCCCAAGATGGCATGATACGATCCTGGGAAGTCGACGACCTCAAAGGTGAGGGTCTCGGTCCAGAAGTTGTCGGGAGTACCAAAAGTGACAGGCAGGCTGACCTGCCGAGTGGACTCGCCATCTTGCCGGGTACCACCCCGTGGAAGGGGGCACCAGTCGGCTTGATCTCGGAGCGGGAGATCTTCATGTCGTCAAGAGTTTTGACGTAGAGAATATTAAGACCACTCCCACCGTCCATGAGGACCTTGGATAAGGCGGACACTGCAAACGATCGGGTCCACCACTAATGGGAATCTTCCCGGGTGGAGAATGTAGTCGGGGTGATCCGAGCGACCGAAGGAGATCACAAACTCGGACCATCGCAGGTACTGGGGCACGGCTGGTTCCACTACGTTGACCTCTCGATCTATGATCTTCTAGCGACGCTTGGACTCGTAGCCGTTGGGTCCGCCAAAGATCATCAGACAAGCGGTCTCTTTTGGGAATTGGTCACCTTCGTCCTGAGGGGGCTCCTTGTTGTTCCGATTGGGGGCGTAGGGCTTATTCAAATTCTTCAAGAGATTGCAGTCACTTGTTAGGTGGTTGGACTTGGGTCCATGAAAATGACACGGCCGACTCATCATTTCTTCGAAGGTCGCATTGGTGCGCTGAGGACGGTGCGGCGGGGCGCGCTCAGCTGCAGCAACGAGATCTCCGCCTTTGCGCTTCCGGTGCTTCTTTCTGGATGACTCGGGGTGAGCGTCCCGACTGGGGGACTCGGGTGCCTTGCCTTTACTCTTGCCCTTGTCGTCTCTGGTAGCACTGCGGACGGCCTCTTCGCCGGTGGCAAAGTGTCACGGACCCGAATCCACATATGATTAGAGGAACGCGAAGTCGCCAAGGACCGAAGGACTCGTCATCCCGGAGGCACGGTACCTGCGCCGTACGCATCCAGGGTAGAACGATCCGACACCCGCCACAAGCGAGCCGGCCGGAAGCGACCAATCTTCCCCAAACCACATATAGATCTCGGATACCGGTGAAGACTCAGAATCGTTCCCAAATCCTACCACGACAAGCAAGGTCGGAGGAGCCCGGCAGTTCTTCCCACACCCTAACCTAGCTCGGGAGCTAGTGGGTCGCTCGAAAGCCCGGTAGAACGCCCACACCCTGCCTGGCCGGCACAGCATCTCAGCCAGCGGGTCACTCAACCAACACCTGCTCGACTTAGTAGAAAACGGTACGGCTTCGACTCTTCACGGCATACCCATACACTTCATATCAATCACGCACTGTGCAGGGGCAGCCTGATTAACAACTCGGATACCATCACGAAGCTCTACGATACGATATTACTAATAACTGTCCACGATGGGACAACACATTACATCAGTCGGTTATCACCGGAAACATATCCGAGTACGAAGTATTTGAACACAGCGGCAACAAGATAAGTGGGTCCCACAGCGGCATAGTACCCGCTGACCAAAATCACTACTATCCCATACATCGAACGCAACCGAGGAAACCAGACACTTCAAACATCATCGAAAAACTCTTCGACCACCGGCTCACCTGCAAGCTCTAGGAATAACCTAGGTGAGTACAAAGTACTCGCAAGACTTAATCGTGCTTGATTAAATGTCCTACACATGGATATACTACTGCAGGGATTAAACATGATGCTTCTTAGAGTAACAATATACTGAATATGAAAACATACCATAATTAACATGGGGGAAAGGAACAAGACAGATCATCATGCTAATCAGGCAACCAACCAATCAATGTCCACCACTAACACATTCATTTGCCTCTTCTTCAATCACTTAGGGTACAGCCCTAGATCAATTCCAATCTCAATCATCAATTCATAGGTCCATTTAATCTCTCGGACCGCTCCGACGATACAACCACTAGCGGTATTCGAGAGCATTATCCCTTGGAGGTTGCAAAGCTCCAAGCGGCCTTAGACTTACCATCCGACATACCCTAGTGTTGATCTCGGCAACGTCCACGTGGTGACAAGGGAAGTAGCCACGCTGGAGTTACCTCAAGGTTGGTATCGCGACAATACTCCCATACACCTGGTCGCAACATGCTCCTCTAGTGATACCAACTTTATCCAGCTGACCCTTTTTCCTTCGACTCTCACATCTCACCTTAGGTTCAAATATTTAGTTCATCGATTAATTCCAACCATCACTAGGCACACAATACAACATATCCTAACATGGTAGTTTAACCGAACTTAACGACAAACTACGAAACGACAATACAAACATCAACACATGAATAGGATAAGCAAGTACTGAACACATAAAAGGGATGCAACAAGCTCTGCTTGCCTTGATCTGGTTGTTCCTGATCTTGCGCGGAGTCGTAAGCCGGGTGGTCTCCTTTTCGGGTTATGGTGTTAGGTTAACTTGTCGAAGTTACGGGGAAGCATGCGGGAGGATTCCAGAATACTCGAAACACTGGTAAGAAGCGAGTGACCTCCAAAAGGGAAAAGCAACCCTAAGAAACTAATTCGAAAAAGACGAAGATGCATGAATGCCAGTGATATGGATGCAACTACGGTGGATTCAAAATAAAGTATACAAGTATATAAGCAGGTTTACACTCATTCCCGATTTTTGGGCTTAGATTTAGCGGTGTTATAACTTTAACCATGGATGAACCTCGAATATGGATGCATGTAGGGGATACGATATACAACTAAGGAGAAAGGCTTTAAATCTATAATTAGGGTTAGGGCTCATTTGATTGATTCGTTGTCGTAGGTGAAAACATGAGGTCGCGATTATTTTCTGGCCGTTAGGCGAAATTGTGACACTCACTATTTTAGATTTGACTGTTAGCTAGATTCTCTAGGTTCATATTCTTGGCAGTCATTTACATTCTTTTACGAGTTCTACAAGCTTCATCATATTTAGCATTTTCTGTCTTCTTCTCAGTATAGAAAATACCTTTGCAGTAAATTAGAATGTCTCTACCGCACATGGCATACTTTGTAATTAAGCTGAGCAGTGGTTAAGTTGACTTAACATTAATAAAGAAAATGATTAGTCCTTATTGCCGATTATTAGAGTGGTGTCTTAAGGGTGCTGGAAAATATTAGTTTGCTAATTAGCTACTCGTTTGCTACATGTCATTACATAATTCACGAATGGAGTCCACTGATCAGATTCATGGTAGCCCACGATTTAATCTGTGTGTTTATCGAAGGAAATACCCACTGGTTAATGAATAACTGTGACACTTCTAAAATGTCTAACTTAGTTGATTAAGTTAATTGTCGAGTATTAGTGCAACTAGGGAACAAATCAGTTCATGGATTGGGTGAATATCGCAAGTATTATGATTTTTGCTAATTTGGATCTCAATCGAGTTGTATGCAAGTGAAGTGTTAGACCAGGCTTTTAAACAAGAATAACAATATTTGCAATTTTACTCGAGTTAGGCCTGAGGATCAGTACTTTGCCCTGATCAAGTTGGCTTGCACACCTACTAGTAGTTATTCGAAGAGAGGACTTCGGAAATAAGGTTGCGATGATTGGATAATGGTTCTATACGGGAGTTTAGCAACTTCTACGATGTTTCGGTTGTGTGATCATTAGTTCAGTAGGGATGTTTTTAATTCAAAGTCCGAGACAAGAAGAATTAGTTTGAGCACGGATAAGCTCGGTATATACACCATGATTGGATCAGACTAATCACACAGTTGAGATTCGTATCGTTTTAACACTCAATTACCGCTGTCAGGAACGGGACAAGGTACTTAGCACCTAGGGTTAAAATTTCAAATTTCGGAGCACGGAGAATCGTAGGTTGATGGGTTAGTTAATTAAATGGAGTCTTACAGGTGTCTAAATCGAATCCATCAGCTCGCAGCCCAGCTATCAGGTTGAGCCGTTGGCTCGTCAATCCTTAGGGTAATTAAACGTAAATCAGCAACTAGTTGAGGTCACCATTTGAATTAACCTAACTCACAAGCTGAGTACGATAGCTTCTCAATTTCATTGGAAAGATTATCAATTTATCCTAACTACTCGTAGCTACCAGAGATGCCAACGCTAATTAGCCTTTTGCGTTTAAAATTTTCAACAACAGAATACAGGGGATCACAGGATGAGTACATTAATTGTAGTTTCAAAATTGTTCTTACTGGATCCATCACAAGAAATAATAAGGAATGGGGTGGAGGCCGGGGGTGCTCACCGGCCGGTGGCCAGCCTAGCCAGGGGCGGCGCTTTGCAGGGCACAGGAGAGGAGGGCTCGGTGGTTGGGGCCGAGCGCCAGGGGGGGCGGCCGGCGACGCAAGGCAGAGGGCGACGGGGAGCGGCGGACGCGGCCTGGGCTCTGGCGCGGAGCTAGGCTCGATGAAGGCGCCGGCGAGCTCGGGGGAGGCGCGGCGGCTCGGCAGCGCGGTAGAGGGGGCCGGCGGCCAGCAAGGGAGAGGGGCGGGGCGCCGGCCGGGCAAGGGCGCGGCGCACGGGCTTGGCAGGGAGGAGGAGCTGGCGGCAGACCCGGCGGTGGGGAAGCCGAGGTCGGGACTTGGGAGGCCGGCGGCACAGGGGGCAAAGGCGGAGCGCCAGCCAGAGCTTGAGCAGGGCAAGAAAAATGGGGGAAGAGGGAAATGGCAGAATGCCCAAATGCCCACGCATGTCGATTTTTCTTGGATGGATTTGATGCACTGGAGGTGGTGAATGCAGTGGAATAACATGCATAGTTCAAATCCTTGGTTTTGGATGGGATTTGGAAGGAAGAAGAAAGTATGGTTGGGGAATGAGTTGGGGAAGAAGGCTTGGGAGAATAGAAGAGAAGAAAGAAAATGGGGATGCCTGCTGCTGTGCTGTGCGTGGAGCAAAGAAGAGAGAGAGAAAAATGGCAATGGGGATGGCGTGCAGGGTGAGGAGATGGAGAAAAAGGAGAAAGCTGCCAGGCGAAGAAAATGGACTTGCAGACAGGGTCCCACTGGCAGGTGAGGCATGTTTATTTTTCTTTTGTTTTAGTTTTTCTTGCTATTTTAGAGATGGTTTAAGAATTAAATTCGAACCCAAAGATCAATTTAAAATTGTATGGAGCTACTCATTACGTATATGATTTCCTAGAATTTTATCAAGGTGAAAAGAGTTATGGGTGAGTATTGTTTCAATATATTTGCATATACAGCCCAATTTGGCATTTTCAACTAGGAGTACTTCACAAAGATTTTAAAAATGTTATTCGGAGTTGGGTTCAGAGTTTTGCTCACGGTGGCTTCCATGTCATGATTTGAATTGTTAGTCCGTACAAGTTTAAGTTTTCAATCTGAGTCCTTGTTCGAACTACCTACATGCATGCATGCAAAATAAGAAATCGTTTTTGTTCGGGGCAATTTACACTGACCTCGCGTCTTGAGTATAGGGTCACTACAAAACCTACCCCCCTTAAAAGAATCTCGTCCCGAGATTCCTACGGTAAAGAAGAGAGGAAGAGGTGTTGAACTTGCAGCAAGACGTTGACGTGATGCCAAGTTGTCGATAGTGAGAAAGCAAAATGACTTATCGACTTTTACACTAGTTCCGGAAAGAGAAACCCAGATCGGAGTATCGTTCTTGGAAATAGCTTCTATAGTGTTTTAGCTTTACTAGGCTCTACACTTGGTTGAAAGGAGAGGCAGGGGTGGAACGAGCAGCAACCACTGAGGGGTGATCACCGGTCTTGCAAATTCAGAATTCAAGATTGTTGGTTTGAGTGAGAGAGAATGTTATGAATAAATGATCTTAGCTCAAGTGTGGAGTTGAGGAGAGGGTGGAAATATGATTCCGAAGTAAAGGAAATACATGGTCATGATTAATTCAGATTAGAAGGAAGGGATAATGACTGTAGGAATTGGTCACAGATCCTGGTGATTTTTCTTCATTAGCTCAAAAAGTATTCCCTTCGAAGGGATTAACTGGGATGTCTCTTGCTTGAGGGACGGATGAGTTTGAGATGTCCTTTACGTGAGGATAAATTAGGTGCTGTACTTGGATAGTTATACTTCCATTAGGTAAAGAAGAAACAAGGTGGTATGAATTAAATAGTTGAAGATATCGTTCAGAGAGGGATTGATCTAGGAACTGTCGGAACCGAAGAATAGTCTCGTACTACAGATAGTGCCCTCGACGAGGAGTTGGCCCGACTTCCCTATTGAGGTTCTAGGTGAGCACGAAAGCATTCTGGGGTACCGAGTATGCATGCCTATATACCGAAACAGGTATATATGGCATATACGAGAGCAATTCCAGATCTTCCAATATTTTAGGAAACTTAAAGTGGTTAAGATGGAAAGGGAACATCTTTAAAATCAATCTGAGGTTTTGTTAATCCTGCGAGTAAAGGTTTATTAGATGAGAAGGTTTAGAATGTATTGTTTGTACAAATGATGGTTCAAATTGTCGGGACCAAGGAATAATCCGTACCACATGTAGTACCATCAACGAGGAGGTGATCAGGCTCCTTATTGACGTTCTGACACGGGCACGGCAGCATTCCATGATACCGAGTGCTTGCGCATCTATTCTGGATAATCCACCATGTGTAGGTTTACATCATCAAGTTAAAACAAGGCATTATAAGATGGTTCTGGAACTTCCTTCACAACTGTTAAGAAGGAGGAAGGGAGAGATAGAATCAGAGTTTAGTTCAACTCCAATTCAATCAAGGGCCTTAACTTAGAGCAGGAATTGAAAGATGGAGAACACAAGGAGGTTAGCAGAGAACGTTAAGAAGGTACAGAAGGGCATAAGCCAGATAAGCTTGAGATTAGGTATGCGAGACGAGAATTTCCCGCAAAAAGGGAATAAAGGAAAACACCGGATTACTTGAAGGAATACAGGAGAATCTTTTGGACATAAAGGAGCAACTTCAGCTGGAGCATATCTCGTGTTTGCGATATTTGGATATAGGTGTTCTTCTGCTTTATGTCATGGTACTATCCAATCACCTAAAAAGGGTTGAAATAGGGATAAGATCAACAGTCAAGCCATCAGATTTTCCGAGTATTAGCTTAAGCTTAAAAGGTTGGTTCCTGTCTCCAAGAAGGTTTCCTAGGGGAAGGAAAGAGGATGACAACGACTGGGAGTAGGAATAAGCTAGAGCTTAAACAATTGGTTGGCTGAATCTTTTGTCCACTTGCACTGAAATGGACAAAAGAAGGGTTGTACACTAAGGATGCCACATAAGCATGGGAGGTTGACATCGTCGGTTGACACCCAATCGGCAGGGTTAAGGTAGTCAAACTAGGAAAAGGCTATATGGTGCAAGGTTGGAGCTTTTAGGTTTTGAAAACAAGGTTCGTGGAGAAGATGTTTGGGTGACATAACAAGTTGGCGAGTTTGGACAGTCCTTCGCTTACTAGTAGGATACCAATTTTTGCTGATTTTGACCATGGTGAAGGTGGTGAGAGATGCAGCTCGATACATTTTAATTTTAATTCCCTTGTAGTTATTCCTTTTAGACCGGATGATTAGATAAAGGGGACATGTACCTGGTCACAAGAAGAACTGTCAGGATGCTCACATCAATTTCTGTAAATAGGTGGAATGCTCTGAGTTAAGAAGGGATACTTAGGGGAATTGAGTTAATGGAAAGTTTACCGACAGGGTTTTGGGACTTTCTGAGATCTCTTAATTGAGATGGAGCTAGAGGAATCAAGACTAACACATTGGGAGTTATTGATTAAATTTGGGACTTCTCTCTTGCTCTTATATGGAGTTTCAAGATGGAAACTATTGTCTGACCTCTTGTTATAACAGGCAAGAGTTGCGATAAGACAAAGGTAGAAGAGACTTGTTTCGAAGAATCACCTAGAAACGGCCCGGAATCTGGACGAACTGCATATTCAGCGGCAAAACCACTTAACAACTTCATATTGAGGTTAGATGTGATTACTGAAATAAGTTGTTTGGTATTTGCTAAGACTAGTTACGGAAGATGAGATACATACGTATTCTATAAGACGTAGTTTTTCCACATTTGTGTTTAGCCAAGAGTTGATACGGAGATAGTGATATGTGCTATCAAGAAAATAATCCCACGGGAATACCCGTTTGACAAATTGCACAAGAGCTAGGAATCAATACTTTTCATATGAATAACATACCCATCCTTGCATATGGCTGAACTTATCAACACCTTCGAGTGAGACATTTCAACACAATATGCAAGAAAATTGAGCAGCCATAATGTTCATATGAAAAGGTTTACTCCACTAGTCAAGTTTTAGAAAGAAGAACTTAGTTCGTGATACCGAAAAGCACATTTGGGCTTGTTGAAATTTCTGGACAGCACACACTGTTCTTGGGTGAGAGTCCACCAGGAAAGACAAAACATGGAGGAAAACCCTACACCAGGAGGTATAGAACCCAAGGAGTGAAGTAGTGGAATTAGTTCACCAAAAGAAGGAGAAAAGGGTTCATCAGCTGATCCAAGAATTAAATCGAGGATCAAAGGAGAGGACAAGCAATTCAGCGTCCTCCAATGGGTAGGATTTTGAGGTTAGATAGGAAGAGAGTGACAAGATAGAATTCTCTTGGTCGTCCTCTTTACAGAGATAAGGTGTTAACAAGGGAGAGGAAAAGCGAGAGATCATCAACTCTAGGGCTTAGAGCAGAAATTTGAGCTAGCAAAACAACTGTAAGTAATAAGGATGCGTAAAAAGATATTGGTGCGCTCAATATGCCTACAGCCTAGGGATGGCTCCTAGCTGAGAAGGTAGGTATTCTTGATGATTACAAATTTCAGCACGATGAAGACTTGATAATGGCAAGGAATGGGATACTGCGGCATCTATCAGAAGTCGAAGTATTGGAACATGAAAGGAAACAAGATTGAGAGCATAGATGATAAAAGTTGAGAGACTTGGACCAGAATTGAGGGATGGGAATGCAAAAGAGAAACACTCAGCTATACCACTCACTAAGAAGACACAAGAGCAAGGGTTAAAACATCCGAGAGACATCTTGCATAGGGAGGCAAGATGAGATAAGAGTTTATAAAACTTTTGCAAATCGAAATGAGTTGGATAAGGAGAAAATCAAGATTCTAAGTCTGAAGAGATAAGGAATAAATGGAGCCTTACTTATTAATTTTAAACATAGGGTTTAACTTTTAAATAGTTTTGCTGGCCTATCGGCGAGGCGCAGCGGAAGCTCCTATCTAACGTCCACCTGCAATTGGTTTCCTACGGTCAGCTCGGCTCTGATACCAAGCTGTCACGGACCCGAATCCACATATGATTAGAGGAACGCGAAGTCGCCAAGGACCGAAGGACTCGTCATCCCGGAGGCACGGTACCTGCGCCGTACGCATCCAGGGTAGAACGATCCGACACCCGCCACAAGCGAGCCGGCCGGAAGCGACCAATCTTCCCCAAACCACATATAGATCTCGGATACCGGTGAAGACTCAGAATCGTTCCCAAATCCTACCACGACAAGCAAGGTCGGAGGAGCCCGGCAGTTCTTCCCACACCCTAACCTAGCTCGGGAGCTAGTGGGTCGCTCGAAAGCCCGGTAGAACGCCCACACCCTGCCTGGCCGGCACAACATCTCAGCCAGCGGGTCACTCAACCAACACCTGCTCGACTTAGTAGAAAACGGTACGGCTTCGACTCTTCACGGCATACCCATACACTTCATATCAATCACGCACTGTGCAGGGCTGTCACGGACCCGGAATTGCATATGATTCGGGGAACACGAAGTCGCCAAGGACCGAAGGACTCGTCAGTCCGGTGGCATGGTACCTGCGCCGTACGCACCAAGACGGAACGATCCGACACCCGCCACTTGCGAGCCGGCCGGAAGCGACCAATCTTCCCAGAACCACATACGATTCCGCAATCCGGTGAAGGTTTAGAGTCGTTCCCCATTACTACTAGGGAAGGCAAGGTCGGAGGAGCCCGGCAGTTCTACCCACACCCTAACCTAGCTCGAGGCTAGTGGGTCGCTCGAAAGCCCGGCAGAACGCCCTCACCCTGCCTGGCCGGCACAGCATCTCAGCCAGCGGGTCACTCAACCGATTCCTGCCCAATCTAGTAACAACCGGTACAACCATAAGCCTTCACGACATACCCAAAACGCTTCATATCATACACGCATTGCGTAAGGGCAGCCTGGAATTAACAACTCGGATATCATCACAAAGCCCTACAATACGACATTACTACTAATAGTCCACGATGGGACAACATATTACATCAGTCGGTTATCACCGGAAACATATCCGAGTACGGAGAAACTTAACAGCAGCGAAAGCAAAATAAATAAGTCCCACAGCGGCTGAGTGACCGCTGAACAAAAGCTACGACCTATCCCATAGATCGGCTACCTAACCGAGGAAACATCAACTATCAGGCATCATCGAAATAGTCCTCAACCCCCGGCTCACCTGCAAGCTCCAGGAATAACCTGGGTGAGTACGAATGTACTCGCAAGACTTAACCGTGCTTGATTAAATGTCCTACTCATACTAGTACAACACAATTAAACATGAATGCTTCTCAGAGTAACAATATACAAAGTAAGAATGTAACATTAACCAGATGAACTTGAGACAAGCTAAGTAACAAATTTAATTCAGGGTGCAACATACCACAACCAATTTACCATGAAATCAAATCATCAAATCCAGATCCTTCGGGGCAGCCCATGAATCCAATCCAAATCCGTTCATTAAACATTATCCAATCCAATTAGGGCAGCCCCTAAGTCAAATCCAATCGATCCATCATACATACATATTCATTTACTCTCTCGGACCGTTACCGGCAGACGATCACCCTGAGTGCAAGGAATGCCTTAACCCTTGAGGATAGCTAGTCGCCCAAGGGTCTCAGTCTTACATCGAATACACCCCAGAATCGCTGTCGCTAACGTCCACGCGTGACAAGGGAAATGTTCACAATGGAGTCACCTCAGGGTTGGTATCGCGAAAAACACTTCCTTCACCTCATCGCATTCATTCTACCAAATGATACCAACTTTATCCATGTGACACTTTCCCTTCGGCTCTCACATCTCCCCTTAGTAGGTTCAAATGATTATCTTCTCAGATTGACTCCAACCATATGCACACATATCACAACTCATACCCTAGCATGCTAGTTCGAGGTAAGACTTAACCACAGTTTCTAATCATTATATAAACAGTAACGAATGGAAAGATATCATGTACACATATACTGAACAAGTAAGTAGTGTGCAACAAGCTCTGCTTGCCTTCGTAGAACTGTTCTTGATCTTGCGCGGAGTCGTGAGCCTGGGGGTCTCCTTCTTCAGGTTCTAGTGCAAAGAAATCGAATGTCGGAAATAAGCGACAATAGAAACAATCAGCATGTATGCATGAAGACTAATGTAACTAATGAATGTTCAGACATGTGCTGGGGTTAGGTTTAAGTTGGTAAAGGTTGTTCGTAGTTAACGTATAAAGGTTTTAGGGTTGCCCTAGTTTGCATGCGAGCTACTCACTATTCAAGTACGAAACTAGGGTTGTGGGATATTCTTGCTCAAATTGAGGGGTCATGGACCCAAACATGTGTAGCTTAGAAGTGTTCTGGAATACAAGACTAACGCCGTTGAAATCTCTGGAGTCGGAGCTACGAATTGCAAGTTAGGGTTTATCGAGTTAGGGTTTTACGGGGTGCGACGATGAAAGGCTAATCAGCTCGAAATCTATCGTGCATGTACCCTTACTGGAGTTCCAGTGGTTCCATGTCGTAGGATATCTCGCGAGGATTCCAGAAGTATAAAGTTCGTCGAGATCGGAGCTAGGGTTGAAAAACTAGGGTTTATCGACCCTCGACGGTAGCTAAACATCTAACCTAGATATCTTCCAGTGCATGTAATCAAAATTAATTTTTGATTCAGCCATGTTGTAGAAAATTTTACAAGGTTTCCAGAAATATAAAATTTGTCAAATTTGGATTTATGGTTTGAAAGATATGGATGTTTGAAATTTCATTCGAAAATCTGCCCTAACAAACCCTAAATCCTAATTGCTATGCGTACCCAGGCTCTAATCTCTCTCTCTCTCAGCGCACTAGACCCACCCGGCTAGGTTCACCCGAGAGGTCTACCCCCTATTCTCACACCCTAATCCTACTCAGCACAGCCCGGCCCCATCTGTCATTCTCTCAGGGACTCGGACCCAATCAAAAGCTGCCACGTCCACCCTTTCTTCTCCCTCTCTCTTCTCTCCCTCGGTTCCGGTGGCCGGCGACAGGGGAGACGGTGGCGACCTCGCCGGAGCTGCTCTGGAGGGCGCCCTGTAGCACGGGGAGCTCGGGAAAAAGGGGCAGGGAGGACGGGTGGCTCACCCTAGGATCGTTTCCGTGCTCGGGGAGGACTGAAGCGGCCGGGGTTGAGCTGGGGACGGCGATGAACGGCGAGGAGCTCGGGTCACCGGTGCTGGAGCTTCCCCGGGGTAGATCTGCGCAAAGGAGAGGAGGAGGAGTTAGACCCGGAGGAGAGGAAGCTAGAGGAAGCAGCAGGAGGGCGCGAGGGGGACCGAGGGGACGGCAATTGCTCGTCGGAGTAGGCTGCCGGCGCCGGGAACGAAGGCGGAGGGAAGGCTCGGGCGCACGGGAGCTTCGGTCTAGGGTTAGGGTTTGAAGCGGGGAGGCGAGGAGGGAGTGGTCGGGAGCGGACCGGGGGCTTTTATGGGGCGGCGCGGGGCTGTCGGAAGCGGACCGGGGCGCGGGACACCGCCCACCGGAGCCAGCGAGCGGCGGCGACGTGGAAGCCGGGCCCTGACAGGCGGGCCCGGGCGCTGGCGGGGAGCGGGGGAAGGCGCACCGCAGCGGGGCGCTTCTCTGGAGCGAAGGCGGGAAGCGGGTAGGGGAGGCGGAAAATGGTGAGGGGGTCCGGCGGGAGGAGATGGGCCGCTCTGGTGGGCCGGCCGGGTGGGCTGTCGGCCCAGTAGATTAGGGTTTGTTTATTTTCTTTTTCTTTTTATTTCCTATTTGCAGAACCCTCCCCTTTGTCATTTTATGCGTCAAATTAACTCCAAATAAATTGAAATTTTTACAGGAGCTTTCTGATATTATTCTTGAGCTACTGGAGGAGTTTGAACCAATTTGGGCCTGATTTGACCTAGGTTCCTATTCAATTTCACTTTAGGGTTTGAATTGGGTTTTGAGATAGAATTGAGTTCTAGTGATGTCCAAGGGTTTTGAAAATTGGTCAGGGGTTAAGGTTACTCCTTTTGAAACTATTTATGAAGTTTGGGAGGTTTGCACCACTGGGGAACTATTCTGTCGACGAAACCCTAGTTTGGCACCGTTAGGGTTTTAGGGTTAGGGACGGAGATTCTTTGAAGGGTTCGATGACTTCCACCACCCTTAACGATGATTTTGTTAATTCGAATACTTCAAATAAGTTGATTGGTGTTTTGACCTTGTTATTTGAAATACTTCAAATAAATTGATTGGTGTTTGTATAAATATCCACCGAGGATGAGATATTAACATATTCTATAAAGTAAAATTGATATACAACTAAGTTTGAATAAGGTGTGGTTGATGATAATGCCATGTATGCATGAGTGCAGAGCAATACCTATTTATCGTAAAGTGGGTATTACAAAACCTACCCCCCTTAAAAAGATCTCGACCCGAGATCTCTAACGGTCGGCAAACAAGGTTGGAAACTCGGTCTTGAGCCATTCTTCACGTTCCCAGGTGGCTTCATCTTCGGTGTGGTTGCTCCACTGGACTTGAGGAACTTGATGGCACGGTTCCGGGTCTTGCGCTCGGTTTCATCGAGAATACATACCGGATGTTCTCGATAAGAGAGATCTTCATGTAGCACTTCAATCTCAGGGTTGACCTTTGTCTCAGGGACTCGGTGACAAGCCTTGAGCTGGGACACATGGAAGACGTCGTGCATCCGAGACAGCCCTGGAGGTAGTTCCAACTGATAGGCCACGGTCCCTCGTTTGGCTAAGACTCGATAAGGACCGATATAGCGAGGAGCTAGCTTCCCTTTCATTGCAAAGCGACGGACACTTCTAAACGGAGTGACCCTAAGATACACACTGTCTCCAACCTGAAAGGTAACCTCTCGGCGATGAGGATCAGCATAGCTCTTCTGCCTGGATTGAGCTTCACGAAGACGCTCGCGGATGAGTTGAACTAGGTCTTCGGCTTCCTCAATTGGATTAGGTCCAAAGACTTGCCTCTCGCCGGTCTCGGACCAATTCAATGGAGTCCTACATTTTCTTCCATAAAGTACCTCAAAGGGGGCCATACCGAGACTAGTCTGATAGCTGTTGTTGTAGGCAAACTCTGCATACGGCAAGCAATCTTCCCAATTGGAACCTAGTGTGAGCGCACACGATCTTAACATGTCCTCCAGAATCTGATTTGTCCGCTCAACCTGACCACTGGTCTGAGGATGAAAAGCGGTGCTGAAGGAAAGGGAAGTCCCCATAGACTCTTGTAAGCACTTCCAAAATCTGCTGGTGAATTGAGTGCCTCGATCTGAAATGATTCTCTTGGGAACACCATGGAGACAAACAATCCGGGAGATATATAACCTTGCTAGCTGACTCACTTTATGTGTTGTCTTCACAGGGATGAAGTGGGCGACTTTGGATAGACGGTCTACGATTACCCATATTGCATCGTTGCCCTTCGGGGATCTCGGCAGACCTACTACAAAATCCATACCAATCTCTTCCCATTTCCACTCAGGAATAGGGAGTGGCTGAAGTAGGCCCTGCTGGTCTCTGGTGTTCGGCCTTCACACGGCGACAGACATCACACTCAGCAACATATTGGGCAATCTCCCGCTTCATTCGGGTCCACCAGAATCGCTGACGGAGATCTTGGTACATTTTGGTGCTTCCGGGATGAATGGTTAGCAGAGAGTTGTGTGCCTCGTGAAGGATTTGATCTTTGAGCCGCTGATCCTTGGGTACCACGAGCCGTTTTCCAAACCACAGCACTCCATGCTCATCTTCAGTGAAACAAGTGGTGGTACCATCCCTTATCCTTTCTCTGATCTTCTGCATACCAACATTCTGAACTTGAGCAGCCTTAATTTGGTCTTCTAAGGAGGGTTTTATCTCAAGGGTGGCGAGGGATCCTTGCTCAATCATCTCCAAGTTGAGCCGCCGAAACTCTTCGTGAAGCGGGGGTTGCTGCTCCATAATCATGGTGTTGTTACAATAAGCTTTCCGACTGAGCGCATCAGCAACAACGTTGGCCTTGCCGGGGGTATAATTTAGACCTAAATCATAATCCTTAATTAGCTCAAGCCATCTTCTTTGGCGGAGGTTCAGATCTGGTTGGGTGAACAAATACTTCAAGCTTTTATGGTCTGAATAGATCTCGCAGCGATTACCGATGAGGTAATGTCGCCAGATCTTTAGGGCATGCACTACTGCTGCTAATTCCAAGTCATGGGTTGGGTAATTGGCTTCATGGGGACGCAGCTGTCGTGAAGCATATGCGACAACTTGGCCTTCTTGCATGAGAACACATCCTAACCCATTGCGAGAGGCGTCACAGTAAACCTCAAAGTCCTTATTAACATCTGGGAGAGTAAGCACTGGGGCTGATGTCAGCTTTTCTTTGAGTTTTTGAAAACTCGCTTCACATTTGTCAGACCAAACAAACTTGGTATCCTTTTTCAATAACTCTGTCATGGGCTTGGCTATAGAGGAGAATCCTTCAATAAACCGACGATAATAACCTGCTAATCCAAGGAAGCTGCGAATCTGAGTAACTGATCTAGGTGACTTCCATTCTTGGACAGCTTGCACTTTGCTCGGGTCCACCGCGACACCTTGAGCTGAAATTACATGTCCCAAGAACTCCACTTGGTGTTTCCAAAACTCACACTTTGAGAATTTGGCGTACAGGCGATGCTCACGGAGCTTGTCGAGCACCTTCCTCAAATGGTCTTCATGCTCTGAGTCAGACTTGGAGTAGATGAGGATGTCGTCGATGAAGACAACAACAAATTGATCAAGATACTCCATGAATACTGAGTTCATGAGTTGTGTAAAGGTGGAAGGGGCATTGGTTAATCCGAAAGACATAACTGTATACTCATATGACCCGTATCGGGTGGTAAAGGCTGTCTTCGGAATGTCTTCGGATCTGATTTTTATTTGGTGGTAACCTAGCCTGAGGTCAATCTTAGAGAAGACACTTGCTCCGGTTAACTGGTCGAAGAGATCATCAATTCTGGGAAGAGGGCATTTGTTCTTCACTGTAAGTTCATTCAATGGGCGGTAGTCGACTACCATCCTTAGACTTGAGTCCTTCTTCTTCACGAACATGGCTGGGCATCCCCATGGTGATGAACTTGGTCTGATGAACCCTTTGTTCTCAAGCTCCTGAAGCTGCTTCTTCATCTCTAACAGCTCGTTTGGGGGTATCCGGTAGGGACGCCTTGAGACAGGAGCTGTACCGGGTGGAAGGTCAATGACGAACTCCACGGCACGGTCAGGGGGCATTCCAGGCAACTCTTCGGGGAAAACATCGGGATATTCACAAACTACTGGAACTAGTTCAATATCCTGGTCTTGGCTGCCAACCATGGCAAACAAATGCCCAGAGGAGGGGGTTGATACAAAGGTAACTGTCTTGCCCGAATCAGCTACAAGTGAGACAGATCTTTCAGCACAGTCAATCTTAGCATTATGCTTGGTTAACCAATCCATTCCTAAAATCACATCCAACCCTTTTGACTTCAATACCACCACATTGGTTAAGAAGGTCTCTCCACCAATTTCTACCTTAACATCCTTACAAATCAGTTCGGTCTTTAGCTCCGAAGCAGGGGTTGCAATAAGGAGCGGAGGATGTAAAGTTGATGAAGGAATACGATGCTCATGTGCAAATGTACTGGATATAAAGGAATGCGATGCTCCGGAATCGAAAAGTACGGTTGCGGGAGTTGAGTTTACTGAAAGCGTACCCAGCACTACTTCTGGTACATCCTGAGCATCTTCGGCGGTGACATGGTTGACTCTGCCTCGGCCGGGGGCTTGGGGCTTATTGGGGACTGGACCCCTAGCCTGTTGACCTCTGGCTTGCTGTCCTGGCTGCACCTTGGGGGCAAAAGTATGCCCAGTACGCGGTTGGGTACAACTGCTTGCGAAGTGTCCCATCCTTCCGCAGTTGAAGCACCTCACCTGACTCAGGTCAATTGACGGTCGCGGCTGTCCTCCCTGAGGACGAGGCTGATAGGTTGGTGGCTGGGGGCGAGGAACAAATCCTTGCGGTCTTGGGGCATACTGCACTGCGGGACGGAGTGGTTGCTGCTGCCACACCCGTGGCTTCTGAGAACTGCTTGCAGCTGACTTTTGCATCTCTCGTTCGCGCTTGCGATCCTGGCTGAGAACGGTCTCTCTTGCTTCTATGTTAATGGCCTTATCCACTAAGTACTGGAAGTCGCGCACGTCAACAGTGGCTAGCCTTGCCCGCATCTCATTATTCAGTTTGTCCATAAAGTGCCGAACCTTGTCTCTGTCAGTGGAAACTTCCTGAGAGGCATACCGTGATAAGTGATTGAATTCGCGAAGGAATTCCATGATGGGTTTCTTGCCCTGGCGGAGATCTCGAAACTCTTCCCTCTTCAAGGCCACGATACCATCTGGGATATGGAAATTGCGGAAACCAATCTTGAACTCGTTCCATGTGACCACATGGCCGGCAGCTTGCATGGCCGAGAAATTCTCCCACCATTCGGCGGCAGCGCCTGCCAGGCAGTGAGAAGCGAACCTGACCTTGTTAGCTTCAGCGCACTCTGCTAGCTCGAGTTTCCTTTCAATTTGCCGGAGCCAACCATCTGCCTCGAGGGGATCCTCAACTTGATCAAAAGTTGGCGGTTGGGTCCGCTGGAATTCAGCTAAACTTCCTCGAGCCTGCCCACCACCGGCGCCTTGATTACGCACCAGTTGCTCGAGGATTCGGTTCTGCGTTGCCAGCAGATCAGCAATATTAGGTTGTTGAGGGGGAGGAGGGGGCACTTCCTCGTCCTCGCGTTCACGGCGACCACGGGCCGCACCTCGTGTTCCTGTCGCCATCCTGTTGCAACCAAAGGGAACAAAATGAGACGGCAACACTTGAGGGATAGAAAGCTGAGGTACTCCAATCATGGTGCAATAAGGTACTCATGAATATGTCACGTCATGTTATACACATCTTCACGAGAAAATGGAGCACAAAACATGACAAGAACGGTGGACAATAATCCATGGATGCATTGATGCATTCGACAGAGTTCATGAGTGGGGCTGCGGTTTAAATCACCCTTATGGTGAAATAAACTTGTACAAGACACCAAAATTGCAGCCACAAGTACCCAATTACATGATCCCAGAAAATAACTCAGACCTAGAATTTGGTTCAGATTACACCATAAAAGAGATCACAACTTGCCACTAGAATCCAATTGGCATTACGACGATTAACTCTTACAACGGAGTACTTCGAATCCTATCCTTGAACCACTCATCCTACTCCTCGTCGGTTGGTGGGTTGCTGGTCGTGTACCAAACACGAATCTCAGGGTCCTCTTCCTCTTCTTCTCTTGCAGCAGCTTCATTAGTGGGAACTGAGGTGGCTGGCGTCGAGGCATTTGCTTCTGAGGATCTTGGGGTGAAAAGCCGAAGGTACTGTCGGGCTGTCATCCTTTTGCGCGGCTTCGCTCCAGAACTCTCAGGTTGGTTGGTCTCACAAGGTGGAGTCGGGGTTGGCTCCTCCACCGGGACATAAGGGCTCTCGCCGCAAGACTCATCCTCATTCGCCACATGGTATCTCCGACGCAACTCCATGCGAAGCTTGCGGTTAACTTTTGTCAATCGTTCCACTTCTTGAGTAGCCTTTCCATAATCCTGATACAGCCTGTGGTGCATTACTTCCGCATCAACAATGTGCTGGATCGTCTCCAACTCAGTCTCATCATCTTCTTCGTCGTCACTTGGCACTGGTACCCTAATGCTGGCACCTCCATCAGTAATCTGGGGAATGAGACGGAAGGGAGAAAATAGAAAGATCTCGTCGAAGTGATGCCGTAGGTGGAGAACTGCTTTTCTTGAGGCTTCCAATCGGGCATCTTCATCACTTGGTCTAGATGATGTAAAGGTCTGATCCAAGTCCGAAACTTTCACCTTGACCCATGCCATCCAAAAATGAGTTTTCCCCTGAACCTTATAAGTCTTGGCGTGGAAAGCAGGGAGTTCTTCCTGGGGCACTCCAAGATATTCCAACATCCTCCACAACAAGGCAGCCCATCCTCCAAGCTGTTGCGGGTCGGTCACCACATTGTAAACCATCCTATACAATTTTAAGGTTAAAGAGGGTATGGTTAGCCACACAAGCGAAAACAAATGCAATAGAGAAGAAATTCAGAACTAAGAGCGATGGGGTTAAGGAACAAAGAGCAATCTACTTATTAATTTTAAACATAGGGTTTAACTTTTTAAAATAGTTTTGCTGGCCAAATGGCAGTGGCGCAGCGGAAGCTCCTAACTAACGACCACCTGCAATTGGTTTCCTACGGTCAGCTCGGCTCTGATACCAAGCTGTCACGGACCCGGAATTGCATATGATTCGGGGAACGCGAAGTCGCCAAGGACCGAAGGACTCGTCAGTCCGGTGGCACGGTACCTGCGCCGTACGCACCAAGACGGAACGATCCGACACCCGCCACTTGCGAGCCGGCCGGAAGCGACCAATCTTCCCAGAACCACATACGATTCCGCAATCCGGTGAAGGTTTAGAGTCGTTCCCCATTACTACTAGGGAAGGCAAGGTCGGAGGAGCCCGGCAGTTCTACCCACACCCTAACCTAGCTCGAGGCTAGTGGGTCGCTCGAAAGCCCGGCAGAACGCCCTCACCCTGCCTGGCCGGCACAGCATCTCAGCCAGCGGGTCACTCAACCGATTCCTGCCCAATCTAGTAACAACCGGTACAACCATAAGCCTTCACGACATACCCAAAACGCTTCATATCATACACGCATTGCGTAAGGGCAGCCTGGAATTAACAACTCGGATATCATCACAAAGCCCTACAATACGACATTACTACTAATAGTCCACGATGGGACAACATATTACATCAGTCGGTTATCACCGGAAACATATCCGAGTACGGAGAAACTTAACAGCAGCGAAAGCAAAATAAATAAGTCCCACAGCGGCTGAGTGACCGCTGAACAAAAGCTACGACCTATCCCATAGATCGGCTACCTAACCGAGGAAACATCAACTATCAGGCATCATCGAAATAGTCCTCAACCCCCGGCTCACCTGCAAGCTCCAGGAATAACCTGGGTGAGTACGAATGTACTCGCAAGACTTAACCGTGCTTGATTAAATGTCCTACTCATACTAGTACAACACAATTAAACATGAATGCTTCTCAGAGTAACAATATACAAAGTAAGAATGTAACATTAACCAGATGAACTTGAGACAAGCTAAGTAACAAATTTAATTCAGGGTGCAACATACCACAACCAATTTACCATGAAATCAAATCATCAAATCCAGATCCTTCGGGGCAGCCCATGAATCCAATCCAAATCCGTTCATTAAACATTATCCAATCCAATTAGGGCAGCCCCTAAGTCAAATCCAATCGATCCATCATACATACATATTCATTTACTCTCTCGGACCGTTACCGGCAGACGATCACCCTGAGTGCAAGGAATGCCTTAACCCTTGAGGATAGCTAGTCGCCCAAGGGTCTCAGTCTTACATCGAATACACCCCAGAATCGCTGTCGCTAACGTCCACGCGTGACAAGGGAAATGTTCACAATGGAGTCACCTCAGGGTTGGTATCGCGAAAAACACTTCCTTCACCTCATCGCATTCATTCTACCAAATGATACCAACTTTATCCATGTGACACTTTCCCTTCGGCTCTCACATCTCCCCTTAGTAGGTTCAAATGATTATCTTCTCAGATTGACTCCAACCATATGCACACATATCACAACTCATACCCTAGCATGCTAGTTCGAGGTAAGACTTAACCACAGTTTCTAATCATTATATAAACAGTAACGAATGGAAAGATATCATGTACACATATACTGAACAAGTAAGTAGTGTGCAACAAGCTCTGCTTGCCTTCGTAGAACTGTTCTTGATCTTGCGCGGAGTCGTGAGCCTGGGGGTCTCCTTCTTCAGGTTCTAGTGCAAAGAAATCGAATGTCGGAAATAAGCGACAATAGAAACAATCAGCATGTATGCATGAAGACTAATGTAACTAATGAATGTTCAGACATGTGCTGGGGTTAGGTTTAAGTTGGTAAAGGTTGTTCGTAGTTAACGTATAAAGGTTTTAGGGTTGCCCTAGTTTGCATGCGAGCTACTCACTATTCAAGTACGAACTAGGGTTGTGGATATTCTTGCTCAAATTGAGGGGTCATGGACCCAAACATGTGTAGCTTAGAAGTGTTCTGGAATACAAGACTAACGCCGTTGAAATCTCTGGAGTCGGAGCTACGAATTGCAAGTTAGGGTTTATCGAGTTAGGGTTTTACGGGGTGCGACGATGAAAGGCTAATCAGCTCGAAATCTATCGTGCATGTACCCTTACTGGAGTTCCAGTGGTTCCATGTCGTAGGATATCTCGCGAGGATTCCAGAAGTATAAAGTTCGTCGAGATCGGAGCTAGGGTTGAAAAACTAGGGTTTATCGACCCTCGACGGTAGCTAAACATCTAACCTAGATATCTTCCAGTGCATGTAATCAAAATTAATTTTTGATTCAGCCATGTTGTAGAAAATTTTACAAGGTTTCCAGAAATATAAAATTTGTCAAATTTGGATTTATGGTTTGAAAGATATGGATGTTTGAAATTTCATTCGAAAATCTGCCCTAACAAACCCAAATCCTAATTGCTATGCGTACCCAGGCTCTAATCTCTCTCTCTCTCAGCGCACTAGACCCACCCGGCTAGGTTCACCCGAGAGGTCTACCCCCTATTTGCAGCCTGAATTAACAACTCGGATACCATCACGAAGCTCTACGATACGATATTACTAATAACTGTCCACGATGGGACAACACATTACATCAGTCGGTTATCACCGGAAACATATCCGAGTACGAAGTATTTGAACACAGCGGAAACAAGATAAGTGGGTCCCACAGCGGCATAGTACCCGCTGACCAAAATCACTACTATCCCATACATCGAACGCAACCGAGGAAACCAGACACTTCAAACATCATCGAAAAACTCTTCGACCACCGGCTCACCTGCAAGCTCTAGGAATAACCTAGGTGAGTACAAAGTACTCGCAAGACTTAATCGTGCTTGATTAAATGTCCTACACATGGATATACTACTGCAGGGATTAAACATGATGCTTCTTAGAGTAACAATATACTGAATATGAAAACATACCATAATTAACATGGGGGAAAGGAACAAGACAGATCATCATGCTAATCAGGCAACCAACCAATCAATGTCCACCACTAACACATTCATTTGCCTCTTCTTCAATCACTTAGGGTACAGCCCTAGATCAATTCCAATCTCAATCATCAATTCATAGGTCCATTTAATCTCTCGGACCGCTCCGACGATACAACCACTAGCGGTATTCGAGAGCATTATCCCTTGGAGGTTGCAAAGCTCCAAGCGGCCTTAGACTTACCATCCGACATACCCTAGTGTTGATCTCGGCAACGTCCACGTGGTGACAAGGGAAGTAGCCACGCTGGAGTTACCTCAAGGTTGGTATCGCGACAATACTCCCATACACCTGGTCGCAACATGCTCCTCCAGTGATACCAACTTTATCCAGCTGACCCTTTTTCCTTCGACTCTCACATCTCACCTTAGGTTCAAATATTTAGTTCATCGATTAATTCCAACCATCACTAGGCACACAATACAACATATCCTAACATGGTAGTTTAACCGAACTTAACGACAAACTACGAACGACAATACAAACATCAACACATGAATAGGATAAGCAAGTACTGAACACATAAAAGGGATGCAACAAGCTCTGCTTGCCTTGATCTGGTTGTTCCTGATCTTGCGCGGAGTCGTAAGCCGGGTGGTCTCCTTTTTCGGGTTATGGTGTTAGGTTAACTTGTCGAAGTTACGGGGAAGCATGCGGGAGGATTCCAGAATACTCGAAACACTGGTAAGAAGCGAGTGACCTCCAAAAAGGGAAAAAGCAACCCTAAGAAACTAATTCGAAAAAGACGAAGATGCATGAATGCCAGTGATATGGATGCAACTACGGTGGATTCAAAATAAAGTATACAAGTATATAAGCAGGTTTACACTCATTCCCGATTTTTGGGCTTAGATTTAGTGGTGTTATAACTTTAACCATGGATGAACCTCGAATATGGATGCATGTAGGGGATACGATATACAACTAAGGAGAAAGGCTTTAAATCTATAATTAGGGTTAGGGCTCATTTGATTGATTCGTTGTCGTAGGTGAAAACATGAGGTCGCGATTATTTTCTGGCCGTTAGGCGAATTGTGACACTCACTATTTTAGATTTGACTGTTAAGCTAGATTCTCTAGGTTCATATTCTTGGCAGTCATTTACATTCTTTTACGAGTTCTACAAGCTTCATCATATTTAGCATTTTCTGTCTTCTTCTCAGTATAGAAAATACCTTTGCAGTAAATTAGAATGTCTCTACCGCACATGGCATACTTTGTTAATTAAGCTGAGCAGTGGTTAAGTTGACTTAACATTAATAAAGAAAATGATTAGTCCTTATTGCCGATTATTAGAGTGGTGTCTTAAGGGTGCCGGAAAATATTAGTTTGCTAATTAGCTACTCGTTTGCTAACATGTCATTACATAATTCACGAATGGAGTCCACTGATCAGATTCATGGTAGCCCACGATTTAATCTGTGTGTTTATCGAAGGAACTATCCACTGGTTAATGAATAACTGTGACACTTCTAAAATGTCTAACTTAGTTGATTAAGTTAATTGTCGAGTATTAGTGCAACTAGGGAACAAATCAGTTCATGGATTGGGTGAATATCGCAAGTATTATGATTTTTGCTAATTTGGATCTCAATCGAGTTTGTATGCAAGTGAAGTGTTAGACCAGGCTTTTAAACAAGAATAACAGTATTTGCAATTTTACTCGAGTTAGGCCTGAGGATCAGTACTTTGCCCTGATCAAGTTGGCTTGCACACCTACTAGTAGTTATTCGAAGAGAGGACTTCGGAAATAAGGTTGCGACGATTGGATAATGGTTCTATACGGGAGTTTAGCAACTTCTACGATGTTTCGGTTGTGTGATCATTAGTTCAGTAGGGATGTTTTTAATTCAAAGTCCGAGACAAGAAGAAATTAGTTTGAGCACGGATAAGCTCGGTATATACACCATGATTGGATCAGACTAATCACACAGTTGAGATTCGTATCGTTTTAACAACTCAATTACCGCTGTCAGGAACGGGACAAGGTACTTAGCACCTAGGGTTAAAATTTCAAATTTCGGAGCACGGAGAATCGTAGGTTGATGGGTTAGTTAATTAAATGGAGTCTTACAGGTGTCTAAATCGAATCCATCAGCTCGCAGCCCAGCTAATCAGGTTGAGCCGTTGGCTCGTCAATCCTTAGGGTAATTAAACGTAAATCAGCAACTAGTTGAGGTCACCATTTGAATTAACCTAACTCACAAGCTGAGTACCATTAGCTTCTCAATTTCATTGGAAAGATTATCAATTTATCCTAACTACTCGTAGCTACCAGAGATGCCAACGCTAATTAGCCTTTTGCGTTAAAATTTTCAACAACAGAATACAGGGGATCACAGGATGAGTACATTAATTGTAGTTTCAAAATTGTTCTTACTGGATCCATCACAAGAAATAATAAGGAATGGGGTGGAGGCCGGGGGTGCTCACCGGCCGGTGGCCAGCCTAGCCAGGGGCGGCGCTTTGCAGGGCACAGGAGAGGAGGGCTCGGTGGTTGGGGCCGAGCGCCAGGGGGGGCGGCCGGCGACGCAAGGCAGAGGGCGACGGGGAGCGGCGGACGCGGCCTGGGCTCTGGCGCGGAGCTAGGCTCGATGAAGGCGCCGGCGAGCTCGGGGGAGGCGCGGCGGCTCGGCAGCGCGGTAGAGGGGGCCGGCGGCCAGCAAGGGAGAGGGGCGGGGCGCCGGCCGGGCAAGGGCGCGGCGCACGGGCTTGGCAGGGAGGAGGAGCTGGCGGCAGACCCGGCGGTGGGGAAGCCGAGGTCGGGACTTGGGAGGCCGGCGGCACAGGGGAGCAAAGGCGGAGCGCCGGCCAGAGCTTGAGCAGGGCAAGAAAAATGGGGGAAGAGGGAAATGGCAGAATGCCCAGATGCCCACGCATGTCGATTTTTCTTGGATGGATTTGATGCACTGGAGGTGGTGAATGCAGTGGAATAACATGCATAGCTCAAATCCTTGGTTTTGGATGGGATTTGGAAGGAAGAAGAAAGTATGGTTGGGGAATGAGTTGGGGAAGAAGGCTTGGGAGAATAGGAGAGAAGAAAGAAAATGGGGATGCTTGGTGCTGTGCTGTGCGTGGAGCAAAGAAGAGAGAGAGAAAAATGGCAATGGGGAGTGGTGTGCGGGTGAGGAGATGGAGAAAAAGGAGAAAGCTGCCAGGTGAAGAAAATGGACTTGCAGACGGGTCCCACTGGCAGGTGAGGCATTTTTATTTTTCTTTTGTTTTAGTTTTTCTTGCTATTTTAGAGATGGTTTAAGAATTAAATTCGAACCCAAAGATCAATTTAAAATTGTATGGAACTACTCATTACGTATATGATTTCCTAGAATTTTATCAAGGTGAAAAGAATTATGGGTGAGTATTGTTTCAATATATTTGCATATACAGCCCAATTTTGGCATTTTCAACTAGGAGTACTTCACAAAGATTTTAAAAATGTTATTCGGAGTTGGGTTCAGAGTTTTGCTCACGGTGGCTTCCATGTCATGATTTGAATTGTTAGTTCGTACAAGTTTAAGTTTTCAATCTGAGTCCTTGTTCGAACTACCTACATGCATGCATGCAAAAGAAGAAATCGTTTTTGTTCGGGGCAATTTACACTGACCTCGTGTCTTGAGTATAGGGTCACTACACAAAGTTATTGACGATGTCGAAGAGCTCGCGCGTGGTCTGGAGGTTCTTGCGTGCTATCTTGTGGATGAGGTCGGTGCTTCGAACTCCCTTGGAGAAGGCGGTGATGACGTCACCCTCTCGGACTTCAGGTAGAGAATTCTTTTTCTTGGAGAAATGCTGGATGTACTCTCGGAGAGTCTCATCCGCCTCTTGGGTACAACTGTGGAGGTCCCACGCATTCCCGGGCCTGTTATAAGTGCCCTGGAAGTTGTTCACGAAGAGGGTCTCGAGGTCACTCCATGACTGGATGCAACCCGGAGGTAAGCTGGTGAGCCAAGCTCGTGCTGAGTCGGCTAAAAACTGTGGCAGATAATGGATCACGACGTAGTCGTTGCCACCATTGGTTCTGTACGCCGTGTGATAGTCAGCTAGCCAAATGTCTGGCCGAGTTTCGCCCGTGTATTTGTCGACGCCGGTGACTCGGAATCGTGACGGAAAGATGACGCTGCGGATGCGGGTGCCGAATGCTTTCGGGCCCGCGTACCCCATGCCGGAGGAGGTCGGCGAACGGCCACGGCTGGTGGCGCTGCTATCGTCATGGCGGTTGCCACGGTCATCCCTCTCGGGACCTCGATGAGCGCTCCGTCCGATGTCTGCGGGGTTCCGCGCATTCTGATCTGATCCGAGTCGGCTAAGGACTGGCCCGGCTCGGTGAGCGTTTTTGTCTGCGTCCTGACGGGCGCGACTCCATGCGGCTATGGTGCCACGGGCGTCACGATTGGGCCCTAGTCGCTTGTGAACCGCTCCGGCCGGCTGACGACGGTCGGGACCTGCATGGTGACCACCCATGGTGCGCGGACTTCTCGAAGGGGTAGAGCGCCGACTCCTAGCACCTGCTGAAGAGACCGCGCGGTCTCCTGAGGCTTCAGCCTACTGAAGGGCTGTTTCTTCTAGCAAGACGCGTAGTCGCCGGAGTTCGTCATGTCTCGGGGTGCCCTCGGGGATTTCAATGGCGCGTGCCGCCATCGTGGCCGCGACAATGTTGTGACTCGGAAGCGGAAATATTGGGACTCCGTCCCTTTCACGCATGCGGCACTTGTTATGGACTTGGCGTCCTCGAGCCCTCATGTCGTCATTGCGCCGTTGTTTGTCGCGCTGGCGAGCGAGCCTGGTCTGTTGCTCGATCAACTCCTCCTTCTTGGCGAGGAGACGAAGTCGAGTGGCTTCAAGCTCAGCCGGCGTTTGTTCCACGATGGGGACTGGTCGGCCATCACCATCGTCTAGCGAACCGGGGTTGGCCATAAAGACCTCCCGGGATGGGTGGTGACTGCCGGAGCTCTCGTACTCGTCCGAGTTATACTCGAGGACGGGGAGGAGAGAGTCGATGGCGCCCACCAGTCGGGATCTCTGTTCGACGGGTGTGAACCCGTACGTGGACAGCAGATCCGATTTCGGTGTAACCTCGTCCCTGGGGAGAGGAGCCGAAGGGGTGGATTCAGGGGCGAGTCCGTGCCAAGAAGCTGATGGAGCCTCTACTGATCGACGTGCTGCCAAGTAGCAGAGGTGGAGTTTGCCAACCTTGTCGGCGATGAAGTTCAACTTTCCGAATTGGAAAAGCTGTCCAGTGTCTGGAGTGGAGTCCATGAAAGTGAATCTCATGACACTTCCCGGGGTAAAAACATCGTTGTTGCTGATGAAACCCATCCAGATTCATGTAGATGGATCTATGCGCACCTCCCCTACCTGGCGCGCCAACTGTCGGAGTATTGTTCCGGCAATACTGAATATGGGGCGGTGTGAGCACAGCAAATTCGGATGGGTACACACAGGAGTCAGGATTTAGACAGGTTCAGGCCCTCGCGGAGAGGTAATACCCTACGTCCTGTGTTTGGTGGCTAGTATAGCTTGAATCCTGAGTGCCGTAAGCCCTCGAGGATCGATCTCGAGGTGGCTTGAGCTATGAAACAATGGAAATCATCTATGACGAAAGGGCTTACCGATCGGAGGTCCCCTACCAGGCCTTATATAGGCGACCGGGGTAGGGTTACAAGAGTCCGGATCGGTTAACAGATTGATTTCCCAACTAGTTACAATAGATTCCGGATAAGCCGGGCAGGTACTAGTCCATGTTTTGTACTCCACGTTGATGAGGCACCCCCGTGTAGAAGTCGGACTCCGAGTAGTCGGCCCGGCCTGTCCTATGGCCAGAGGGCTGGATTCGTCCTCCTTGATGATACCCGGGTGCCATGTCATCATCACTCATGGTGGAGGCATCGCGAGTGGTGGAGAAACTCTTGATAAACATGTCTTAGAACTGAGCTCAACTATGGATGGAACCCTTGAGTACATTCTGAATCCAAGCTGCTGCATCCTCGACGAGGCACACGGGAAGGAGGTTGGCCATTGAGGTAGTGTCGCCCCCATTGTCAGGATGTCTTGTGTAAACCTGATGAGGAACTCTTTCGGATCTCCTTTTCCATTGTACTCCAGGTTTTTGCTAGAACGTACATGCTTCGGTATCTGTGCTCCTCGTAGCCTAGGTGAGAGTGCGGGGCAACCGGTGATAATGCCGGGGATGAAGCCTTCGTCTTCTGATGAGTAGTCGAGGTAACGTTCGCAGTGGCGGTGGCGATCATCATGGCCATGGGAACGGCGTTTGTCGCTGTGGCGGTGATCCTCCCGGCTGGGATCGTCCAGGCGAGCTTTGCCACGACGATGGCGGTTCTCGTGGTCGTCTTGATCCTCATGGCCACGGTACCATCGACCTCTAGGTGATCATGACCGAGTTCGGTTATTCTTCGGGGAGCACTGTCGGGTTCGTGCCGTTCGGGCCGACTCTTTAACCCACTGATGTCTAGGGATAGTATGCTGATCTCGTCTATCCTCAGAGTGGCTTCGTGGCTCGCCGTTCGGATCGGCATTGTTGGCATCTAGATCAGAATTAATTAGAACCCTAGCTTCGTTATGTGTGGTCTCGGTAACATATTGGATGTCGGCAAGCGCCCGCTCGTGTTCTTAGTAGAATTGTCGGGTTGATATCGAAGCGATTAGATAATGCTTGCTTGATCTGGGTGGCCAGGATCCGCGAGTGAGCGGCCTTCTTCTCGGCTTCGGAGATCGGGGTAACCGATGAAGAGGTGTTGACATCGGTTGAAGGGTGAATTGCCCGTGGTGTAGTTTCTGTTCCCGCCATGTAAACATGAGGGAAATCGTAGTCAAACCTTTCTAGAGTTGCGATTGAGCGAACGCTCGAGCAATTTGCAGGGAAGGCATCGTCCAGAATATTTGATCCTTGACTGCTGTGAGGAGAGTTGTCCCGGTGGAAGCTACCTCGAACTTTGTGATGGTGTCGTCGTGTATTAGAGTGGAGGTGCTTCCTGTTCAGATGGTGCCTGAGGTCGGCAGGGTGTAACTCGATCTGATGACGATCAAGTCTAGTAGTAGCTTGTCGCAGCGCGATTTGGCGCCGGGTATATCTTGGGACAATTGTGCTTCGTAGATTGCGTGGATCAGAAGCATGCGGGTTGAAGCTTATCTGGCCGTGTGGAGTAGCGATGACTTGTAGAGCCGTAGGGAGAGTTTGCTTGCTTGCAATAGCGAGTTGATGCCGAAGTCAGTGAGCTTCTGCTTGATAGGGGGTTGGTGCAGCTGTTGTGGGACCCGGACGAGACATTGTAGAAGTCTTTATCATCGAAGCCCATGTACACCATCTTGTCGGTGAGAATTGCTGAAGTAGACTCAAGCTGACGTAAGGGCCCCACGGTGGGCGCCAGCTGTCGATGTATGGTATATGGGGGGTACTCATATAGCACGTAGTTATACAGTAGCGGGGTGGTAGCTCAGGTCAGCTAGGTACTTCGACACCGACTTTACCCAGGTTCGGGCCCCTGAGTTGGGTAATAGCCCTACATCCTGCTTTGATTGGATTGATATGTGGTATGGAGTACAGATGATTACAAGGGGAACTCGGCGAGTTGGGAACTCGATGAGATTGGCTTACAAGGAGAACTCGATGGGTAGGGGACCCGGCGAGATCGGTTTCGAGGCTAAAGGCTCTCGAAGATGGCTAATCGACTAAGGTGGTGAAGTCAAGCGTAGCTTCTGGCCCCCTCCCCCTGGAGGGGTCTTGTGCTCCTTATATAGGAGGAATAAGGCGGTAACCCTGCCATGAGTCTTCGTAGTACACGAGTTGGACTCCTTCTTAATGCCATATCTTGAGTCCTCGTAGTACATGAGTTGAACTCTGATCCCGATAAGGACTCACCGACTTGAGGTCCACGCTTCCTCCTGATCGGGCCTTTGGACCACATCTTTTCACTGGGGCCCAATAAGGAACTTCATAGGCCTTATACGGTAGTAGCACTACCCATCATCACCTACAACTTTGCATCTTTGGCTTAGAAGCTCTTGTCCACATGACCCGCGACAAGTTAATAAGGACTTGTCATGCACCTACTACATAGACCAAAAAGAAGTGCCTCGTATTTAGCGATGTTGTTGGTTGTTTTGAAGTCTAGGGGTGCGGAGTACTTGGTTGTGGAGACACATGGTGATTGTAAGACTGCACTTGAACCTGCTATTTCGGAGCACTATGAGCTATCCACATACACTGTCCACAAAGGGCCTGAGAAATCTGAGCAAACAGTGTGCTCGGTTGGAACCCATTTAGCGACAAAGCCCGCTAGCACTTGTGATTTAATGGCTATCCAGGGAGGGAATGCAAGTGAGAATGGAGCTAGCTTAGCCACCCAGTTGTCAATACAATATAATACCTCCTTGTTGCGTAGCATTTCTCCAATAGGTTATGATGATGGGACTCGAACTATGTGAGCGAGAAAGTAGTGTTGGAGCTCCCTGGAGACCATGAGAAGTGCACATGCTAGCTTTTTCCAGTTCTATGTAACGAGTTTTTACCCCTTGTAATGATTCAGACACATAGTATATCAAAAGCTGAGACTTAGCTTGTTGTCTTGCTGAAACGGCAATTACTGCTACACGAGTTGCCACCAAGTACAGTAGAAAACTTTCACCAATTTTTGGGCTCTGCAACATTGGTGGCGATGTTAAGTATGCCTTAAGTCCGTCGCTCTTAGCACCTTGAAGAATGGTAGGCCTTTTTTCGTGGACTAGGAGACGAACCTACCAAGCGCGATACTCTATGGTGATTGCATATATAGCACGCCTTGATCTTGGATGGGTTGCCTTCGACGCCACGCTTGGATACAAAGAAACCTAACAGCTTTTTGGCATGTACTCCGAACACATATTTTTCTGGATTGAGCTTCATTCTAGCTTGACGAAGGTTATCAAATGTTTCTTGGATGTCCAATGTGTGTGCGCTAGCAAGGATACTTTTGATGACAATGTCGTCTATATCAACTTCTATATTCTTCCCCATGTTGCTTGATAGAGGTTTGTACACAAGTCTGAAAGCCACTCTCACATAGCAAAAAGTGCCTGAGGGTGTTATGAAGCTAGTTTTCTCTTTCATCCTCCTTAGCCATCCAAACCTGGTGGTACGCTGAGTATGCACCGAGGAAATTCATTAGCTCACAACCTGAAGTAGAATCAACTAGTTGATCAATCCTTGGCAATGGGAAGGAGTCCTTGTGGCACGAACGATTGAGATTGGTGTAATCCACGCAAATATGCCATTTGCCATTTGCTTCTTTACCAAGATTGGCTTCGCAAGCCATTCGGGTGCATCACTTCATGAATTACCCTCACCTTGTGGAGGTTCCAAACTTGTTCTTTTGCCGCCACTTGCATTTCTTCCTGTAAAGTTTCGTGTTCACATCCAGTCTTCTCTGTACACTAGTGCAGCTTCCAGCTCTATGCTATGTATGGTAGTCGTTTGACTCGGGAATCCCTGAGCCTAGCTTTTAGTCCGTGCCTGGCAGTTTCAGCCGTGGTCCAGTCCAGCAGCCTCTTTTCGATCCAAGAGTCGCATGAGAAGAAAGCTTCCGGTTAGCTTCAGTTAGTGTTAGTTAAATAGAACGGGAACCTCGTAACTATGCCAAGCCCGATCTTGGTTCCAATGCTGCAGAGAAAGGTTATGGGTAAAAAGAAGGTCTTTATCCTGGTGCTGCGGAGACCGGTGTTGCTGATCGAACTCATTTTCTTTCGAGGAGATCGAAAATCTCTTAATTTCTGCGAAATGAATTTACATATTTATTGCGAGGGGCTTTGAAAAGCGAAAGGATGAAGACTGATTTAGATCCTCTGAAAGCGCAGGAAGTATGCCTTTTGAGCTTTTTCTCCACCCACCTCTGGCGCGCCCTACCCCAACGTTAGACTATTGCCTTTTTAGCCTACGCTTGCTGCTTGCAGCATGGATTCGATAGATCTATCGAATCCATGCTTCCCCCGCCCCGAAGCGAGACTCTATCCAGATCTCAAAGAATAACGAGCTAGACGGCCGGCGGGCAAAGAAAGGGGGCGGGCCGGCCGGTCGGGGCCTTGGCGATACGTTCTTCTTTCGAAGCGTTTTGCCAATAGAGCGAGGGCGTCCTTCTGGGGCGGAGCGTTTACTTGAAAATGACAACCGCCTGTTCCAGCAGCGGGGGCCTTGCACGAAAGCAAACCACCCGATTAAGTAGCAGTTCCTTCGCTGATGGGCCCAGTGAGGGGGGCATTGTCCCTCAGTTCTTACCAACCTCAGGTGTGTAATCGACATCTAACTTATTATCTTCTTTTTTCATGCAAGCCTGACCTCAGCTGTCCATTTCTTATTCATTCAGGGCGCCCCTAGTGGACTTGGCGGTGCTCCTTTCTCAAACTAGAACAACTCTGAACGTTAGGGAAAATAAGGGAAGACCACCTGAGCGAACCGACCGAAGGGACTTTACTTATCCGAACCGAACGTTAGCGGCTTAAGCTAAGCCTATCACGAGCTGCGTTGCTGCTTGATCGGCGGGGAGGAAGATCTCGAAGTATGGGGCAAAGGATCAAGCGCTTTGACTTTGCTTTGTCCCCCGGGATCCACCACAGGTTGGGTTTGAGAGTCGTGTGATGGGTGACTATCTAGCACGGTTCAGAGAGCACGTGTATGTAGTCTGCGCTAGTGAATGGAAGCCCCCGCCGCAAAAAAGAAGCGGCTCTTCCCACGGCTCTGTCACCATTGACTCTATTTATTATTATGGTAAATCATTGTATCAAGATGTCAATCTTAGATCTTATTTCAGTTCGATACGTCCACCTACGATACTCACCTTTGGCTTTCGTCTCGGTAGGTGTATTATTCTACATTTTCCCAAAAGGACATTCATTCATTTCTTTCTTCCCTGTCGACCACTACGACTAAAACGACGCGACAAATCAAGACCCGGAAAGGATAAGGGCCGGTGGTGGGCATTTGGGAAAGTCGGGCCGATCGGGTGTCTTCATTCAAGCGAGGGTACAGAGGAAGAACGAAACGAAGTGAGAGGCCGGGGGGCAGGGAAAAGAGTCGAGTCAATCGACCGGGAGAAGCAAAACGAAATCCGGATTTGGCCGAAAAAGATGCAACGTTATGGATACCATGACCGATCACCATCGAGAAAGAAGAATTTTTATAAATCACTTCGGGTGAGCGGGGCCTTCAAGCATCCAAAATACGCCGGGGTTGTAAATGACATAGCTTTCCTGATAGAAAATGACGACTCCTTCAGAAAAACAAAGTTATTCAAGTTTTTTTACCAAAGAAGTCCCGCTCTGACGGCCCGACGAGTCATCTACTAAAAAGGACCCTCCCCGCTGTGCGCCCCTCCTTGAATTATTCGGTCATGCAATACTTTTTTAATACAAAGAACAAAATGCATTTCGACCCCGTCGTAGTTCTCAATCATTTCGTGGCACCGGGTGTGGCTGAACCATCTACGACGGGGGGAGCGAAGGGAGGAAGCTTAGATAAGAGAATACGCTCTCGCATCGCTTTTTTTGTAGAAAGCTCGACCAGCGAGAAAAAGTGTTTGGCCCGAGCCAAAAAGAGGTTGATCCACTTCATTCGCCAAGCGAATGATCTTCGCTTCGCGGGAACAACAAAAACCACCATCTCGCTCTTTCCTTTCTTCGGTGCTACCTTTTTTTTTCCAAGGGATGGGGTTGGGGTGTATAATAACCCATTTTTTGAGTATGCCCGGGAACAACTCCTAGGTCAATTAAGGATCAAATGTAGGAACCTCATGGGTAAGGATAAGGTAATGGAATTGATAGAGAAATTCATAGACCTAGGTAGGATAGGCAAATTGATAAAGGGAATAGAGATGATGATAGAGATCATACTGAGAAAGAGGATAATTCCGTATGGGTACAACTCTTATTTGAACGAAGTGCAAAAAATGCGATCTTTTTTGTCTAATAGAACAAACACTAATACCTTAATTGAGTCGGTAAAGATCAAATCTGTTTATCAAAGTGCTTCTCTGATTTCTCTAATTCGATGGACATCTTGTGCAGCCTTTGCTTGATCTCTTGTGCTTCTGGGTTAACAGACAAATGGTGTTTAATTGTTTCCCATGGTACTCCTAGAAGGTCTTCATGGTCCCAAGAAAAGATATCTCTATTTGATCTCAATGTGTTCCGTATGGTCTAAGCTATTTCTCTGGATAGGTTAACACCCACGAGAACTATCTTATTTGGAGTGTCTTCTGCTAGTGCAATGGCACGGGTTTCCTCTTCGGGTTTTGGTTTTAGCACCCACCATCCTGATGTTGGTGGTATGGGAGCCCCCTTCTCGTCGCCTAAATTTTGTGTTAGGTTGAAATTAAGGGTGCACATGAGCCGAGTCAAGCCGGGCTCAGCTCAGCACCCGGTGCAAGCTAAAATCTGGGCTCGCGGCTGGCTTGAGCTGGCTCGGCGTAGCTTGTGAGTTGGCCTAGCAGGCACAAATGCACCACATCGCAGGCCTGTTACTCGCTGGTCTTGCCCTCACCCCATCGCCCGTCACTCCTGCCATGTGGTTAGGATTCCAGAGCCTGGATTGCCGCCATCGCCACTCTTGCCCAAGTTGCACCTCGACCGCTCCACCTCGGGCTCCACCGGTGCCGCTCCTGTCCCGGCCGCGGCCTGCTACTTCCTCAGTCATGCTGTTCTTGCCCAGGTCACGCCACCGGCATTCCTCTGTGGGCTTCACTGGCGCCACTCCCATCCCGGCCGTAACCTGCTAATCCCTCGGCCACACCGTTCCTCCTTGGGCCCTGCCGACACCGTTCCTATCCCAGCCGCACGACCGTTGCTAATCCTCCAGCCGCTGTAGCTACTTGTTCGGCCGCACCACTCCTGAACCGATCACACCACCACTGCTACTTCCCTAGCCACGCCGCTCCTCACCAAATCATGCCACAGTTGCTGCCTGCTACTCCCTCAGTGATCGACAAGCATTGCATCAAGGATTCAAGGTTGTCTACTGCCGCAGTGCCACTCCAATTTTTCTCTGTTCAATGATTCTCATCTTTATAACTTGTAAGGTTTATAGGCTTGTTTCATTGTCATTTCACATCAAATTGGAGTTTATGTATGATTAATTTCATTGAAGGGAAAAGAGATAGGTTGCAAAGATATATATGTATGTAAAGCCTGATATGTGTGACCTCGCTGCTGACTTAAAGACACTATTAACACATCGATGCACTAGTTTATTCACATAACCAATGGCATAAAATTTATTCATAAAGGGCGTTCATGATGATAGGTAGTAAGAAGTGTGGTTATGGTTCATGGACCCGGAGTAGCAACCCAATGAGGCATCGCGGGCCCTTATGCATGGAGGAAAGAGAGGCACCGCCGACGGCCGTGTAGCACACGCCGCGAAGGCTAAAGCAATGCGCCTACCTAGGGCTTCACCTTTTGACACACCGGCGTCTCCTCCCCGACAGATGGTATAGCTATTTTTTGCTTCTTTGTATGTGATCTCCTTCATTAATTTGTATAAATAAATCAATATTATTCGCCTTGTTCATGTGCTTAATTATTGTATGTGTGGTATTGTTCATGTGCATAATTGTTATATTATTGAAATTGAATTGTTTTATGAGTCAATTGTTGTAATTTGATTACGTGCTTGCTTTTATTTTTATTTTCAGCCAATGTATGAGTAGGATGATGAAGAAAATTCCTATGACAGGAACGACAACATGTTTGAAGAAGGAATGGGAAATTCTTATGCTCCAAAGTTAGAGGGAAAATATATTGATGTTTTTGATGATGAGAATTCTAGAGATGTTAACTGTTCAGTATCGGCAAGAGGAATTAAATGACCAGGGGGTGAAGGTTGGGCTGAGGTTGTTGTTCAGGTTCAATCGAGCAGTAAGCAGACTTAAGATTTTTGGAACTATTTGAGAAGGTCCCATTGCCATCCACGATGGAACAAGGTGTGATGATATTGGAGGCCCGGTGTTTGTTCCATAATAAATTGTACTCTTACACACAAGGAGGTTGTACTTCTCATGTTGGGAGGCACAAGATGGCATGTGCGGTATGCAAGAACATGATGGCAAAGAAGGAAAATCAAGCTCTTCTCAATTTTGCTACATCAAGTGCAGGTGATTTTGGGATTCTATTGTGCATTCTCCTGGTGAGTATAGTCATGAGCAAACTCAAAAATCACTTGCTAAGATGATCATAGTTCATGAGTATCCGTTTAGGATGGTAAAGCACACATGGTTCGACATTTTGAAGAAATACTTAAATCCTTCTTATCAGTTTATTAGTAGAAAACCATAAGAAATGAATGTCTAAAGGTTTTTGAATCTGAGAGAGAAATACTTATGAAGAGTCCTGAAGGTGTGGATAGCATAGCTTTAACCACTGATTTGTGGACATCCAACCAAACACTTTCTTATATGTATTTAGTTGCACATTATGTTGATAAAGATTGGAATATGCAATGTCGATGCTGAATTTTATCCGGCCATGTGATAGCTCAACCTGTGTTTGAATGTGTGGCTGCATGGCAGATAGATGACAAGATCATGTCAATCACTCTAGATAATTCATCCAACAATGATATAGTTGCCCAGGGTTTGAAGGCTTAGTTTGCTGCTAGAGGCTCACATTGTTTCATTGCAAAATATTTCCATGTTCATTGTTGTGGTCATATTATTAATTTGGTAGTGAATGATGGGATAGCAAGTATATCACATTCGATAACCAATGTCAGAGAATCTATGAAGTACATAAAGAAGTCTCCATCTCACTTGCACTGGTTTGTTAAAAGTTGCAGATCTCTTACATTGACCATTGGAAAAGGACTGAAATTTGATGTGTCCACAAGGTAGAATTCCACATACAATATTTTAAAAACATGTGTTCCTTACAAGGAAGCATTATTGTCATATGTTGATTCAGATGCAAACTATTCAACCGTATTGTTTCATATGCTATTCCGCATGGGAGGAATGGACAATATTTGAAACTATTCAACCAATACTTGCATCTTTGACGGAAGTCACTACTGCTTTTTCAGCTTTCATATATCCCACTTGAAATATCTATTATCCTCACATTATTAATGTGAAAATTACATTAAGAGTTGCTTGTGCTTCTATAATGAACATTTGAAGACTATGAACATTGCAATGATGGAAAAGTTCAACAAGTATTTAGAGGAAAAGAATAATGTCATGGTGGTTGCGACTATTCTTGACCCAAGATACTAGCTTAAATATATTGCATGGGGTTTTAAGACGAGTTATGAACCGGAGAAGGCTACGGTTGAGTATGAGGATGTGACGAATGAATTAGAGAAGCTATATGAGAAGTACGAGATGGACCATAAACATGACAAGGTGGCTTTTCATAAATCTGATGCATCATCATCTTCCACTATGGATACAAGTAGCTCTTTACCCTCAAGCTCAAGTGAGTTTTAGACCTTCTTGTTTTCATCTTCTTTGGAGCCATCAAAGAGTGAGCTTCTCATATATCTAGAAGAGGAGAATGAGAGCTTGGCAAACAAAGGTTTTAATTTGCTTGAGTGGTGGAAGTTGAATGCACATAGATACCCTGTAGTGTCAAAGATGGCAAATAACTTCTTGACTATACCAGTCACCTCCATGTCTTCCAAATCCACTTTTAGTACCAGGGGTAGAGTTCTAGATGACTATCAGAGTTCTCTATGGCTGGCTATGGTGGAGGCATTGGTGTGTGCTTCTAGCTGGATTAGAGGTGCCCATAATGACAGGAAAGCTAATATGTCCGTGGTATGTTTATTATCAACATTATAATCTATCTTACATCATGATTGTTATCTTTTATCTATATCATGCATAACTTGATTAATATGAATTAGGAAGAAGATGGTGAGAATGATGTCGAGCTCATTCCATTTCAAAAACGCATGGTGGAAAGCAACTAGTAGGTGCTCCAATGCTACTACTACTAGGTTCACATATAGAATGTCTAAAATACCAAATGCATATAATTGATGTATCATTGTTTTATTTAACATGTATGATGAATCGGTTCCATCTCTTCGGCTTGGATTTTGGAAGAATGGAGAATGAAGGATAAGAGTAGAGCTTCGTATTGATGGTCACATGACATGATGTTATTTTGTGCTTTTGGATGTTGAATTGTTCATGTTGAGAGTTTGAGACTTTACATTTGATACCTTGTTGAACATGGACTTGGTGCATGTATGAATGTTATTGTTGAGACTTACTGACACATCGATTGCATCACTTTTTATATTATATGTGCTTGTGAATTATATGATTGTTCAATATATACATGTGAATTGTCAGTTTTTTAGCAAAGGTCATGACAAGTTTTTTTATGCAACGAGCTTAAACGAGCCTATGAGTGGCTCATGAGCTTTTCGGCTCGGCTCACCAAGCTTTACGAGCCGAGGAGGAGGCTCAGGCTTGGCTCATTGTGCCTTTGAGTCGAACTACGAGCCTCGAGCTTTCTGTTCAGTCTTAGTTGACATGAGATAACATTGTTGGTTCTCTTTCATCATGGCTAGGAGTACCTATGTCCTTTGTCACCTCATCCTCGTATGTGTTACATTCGTTGTATGATGTTGTGAGACACATTGCGCTGTTGCTGACGCCTAACATGCCCTGTGCAAGAACACCCTGGTTTGCTTCACCTTCATGTGATTGCATATTATAATGGGCAATAGTGTCAAACTTGTTAAGCGCGACACGGCCCAAAATTACATTACACTAGTATGATATGTCCACCACATCAAAAGGCATGTTCTCCATATGCTCACATGTTGCATCTATAAACTTGACTAGCAACTCAATTCTCCCAAGTGCATAGACTGATTCTCCACCAAAGCCAAGCAAAAATATTCCCAGCGGTTGCGAACACGCTTGTGGAACGCCTGTAGCTCATCCAAGGCGGACGCAAATAGAATATCCAGTGAGCTCCTTCCATCAACAAAGACTCTTCTAAATTCTATGTCATATATGATTGTTGAGATGACTAACACATCATGATGTGGCATGGCGACACCCATGGCGTCTTTGGGACCAAATGTTATATGAGTGTTGATCCACCCGAGCTGCTCAGTAGGCAGATAGGAGGCTATGTGTTGGATTCTTCAGATATAGTCCTTATGTTGACGCTTGCACAGAGAGGTGTGTGCTTCCCCTGTGATAACGTGCACGATGCATGGGTGCTCTACACCATTTGGAGGAGGTGCTCCTCATGGAGGTGGCGGGGGTGGTGGAGGCAGCACTTGTAACCTTGCTTGGTTGGGGTGATTAAGGTGTTGCATTTGTCCTGTTGCTAGTTGCAGACGTCGCTATTGCTAGCATTGACGAACGACGTCTGATTTGTCCGTCACATGGGTGTGTAATTAGTTTATCTAACAGTACCTCTACTGAGCACGGCCTCTCGGTGCATGTATTTGCTCAAGTCATTGTACTTGATTGCCTTGACTTTTCTAAGGATTGCCCTACTACCCCCATGGTTGACGTCCCTAGCACGTGCGGTCTGGGACTTCGTCGCGTGGACGCGCATGACGTGGTTGTTGGATATCTTCTCTCTATTCTTGCGGACACACGTACTCGCATGAGCGGTACTAGTCCTCTTTGTGAGCGACGTGAGCAGCGGGCACGAGGTTGGTGTTTAACACATGATGAACCTGTGCCTTTGCTGCCTCTTGTTCTTGCCATCCAATTAAGGCTCATATCTATGTGATGAGTTTCGTGGGTCAGCTTTACACAGTGCTTTGCCCTCCACGATAGGGGCATACACCGCCATGACATCATAGAGTTCCTTGATAGTACTTGGGTTCTTTTTGTCCAACTTCATTGCTAAGTCTTCATTTATGATTGCATGACGTGTTGCGTCACATATGCTTTTCTCGGTAATGTCACGCACTTGAGATTTTTTCGTGGTGAAGCACTTCTGGAACTCATGTATAGTCTCACCCAGACTTTGCTTGATAGCTTTAAGTTCGCTGTGTTGTTCCGATGAGTAGATCAAGTGTAGGTGTAGCTGCAAGTACGAATTGTGCCCATATCCATTAAGGCTAGGATTAGGCTCTTCACTTTGATGGCATCATTACCTCCAACTGTAGCCACTATTGCTTCATACATCATTGTATAATCGAGTAGATCTGTGTTGTTGTTGTACTTTTTCGTCTGTCGAGTAGAACATTGGAGGATATGGCACGACCATGATCCTTGGGCTAAGCGGGTCCAAGGGGTTTGTGAGATCAATAACTTCTTGAAAATGAGGTTGGACTTATTCGACGACTGGAAGTTGTATAAGATTAGCGGCGAGAGCGGGCGATGTGGTGTTGTAGAGTTGCTTCGTGGCGCAAGTGCCCTGAGAGTTTAACCCTGCCTCTGGCCCATACAGAGTCACACATGTGACATCTTGCTTGTGTCAGATTGTGGTGACGAGTGTTGTGGCTTCTTGTGCCATGGGTGAAGGCAGCGGCCTTGCATTGGCTAGTGTTTCTGCTAGGTTCTGATGGATCTCGTCTGAACTTGAATTGCCAAGATTTAGACTTCCAAGAGCACCTTCATGCACTTCCTGCTATTACTAGCACAGTGTTATAACTGTGGCACTCTGAGGGGTGGGTCGTGGTAGTGCTGTTGATTTGATAGCATCTACTTTCTTGAGAAAAAATTGGTGGACTCACGCACGGGGTTAGATGCACAAAGAGCTTGGAGCTCAGCTTCCTACACATGCGCATGTAATTATTCATTCTGAAGGTTCGCCTCCATGACTTGGCGCAGTAGTCGTTCCACTTCCGTCTCCCCTTGTGATGACCTTCAAGCTATGCTAAAAGGTCCTTCCTCAATGGTAGTGTTGACTTTTTTTTACCGCAACTGAGCGCGTGGTCATCCAGCGAGTAGTGACCATTGACGCCTCTTCATGCCACTTGCAGCCCCCATGTTAATGACAGTGGCCGCATCGGCAGAGTTGGCCACCTCCATGACCGGGTTGAGGATGGTGGAGTTATTCATGACTATAGCACCGAGGCCACATCTAAGTTTGATAGCTCCGGCATCGCTCGCGCTACAGCAGATACATCAAACGGGCTGCCTGTTGGTGGGGTGCCTCCCGTGGCCTGCAAGGTGCCCGTTGAAAGAGCATCTAGGCCTCAAGTTGGTTTTGATGGTTAATGGCAACTCAAACTGGAATCTAACGTTTACATTGAGTGTAGGCAGGTTAGTAGGTTCTAGGAAGAAGGGTCATCAGGGAAAGGATGACCACCAAAAAGGGTACAAGTGTGGTTTCCAGGACTAAGGAATAGCTGTGCTAGGCAGCTGTGCCACAGCCGTGAAGAAGCCGGTGCTGTGCAAGGAGTTGCAAGCAAGGTGATGGTGGCTTGATGCGTCAAGGGCCGTGACTACAGTTGGTGGGCAGGTAAAGCCTAGATTTGCTAGTTTCTTTGAGTCCATAGGAAAAACCCATATTATCAAGAGGGATGATGTAGTAATGATCTATGGAGGTTCTAGTTGCTCAATGCTCACGATGTTGGACAGTGGCACTAATGCTTTGAGGTTAGTGGCCCTGTGTCAATAGTTTGCATAAGTGTGAAACTGGTTTTGTGCTTGCACTCTGTAGTGCTAGCAGTAGAAAACCCTAGGGGTTAGAGTCACTGGTGTGACACAGCTGTGTCACAAGTGGTCTAGCACTTTGTGACTGAGGTACATCTCTGTACCAGGGAAGAGCTTGTAAACGCTAAGGGACCTGCGCTGTGATGGCTTGTCTGTTGAGTCGGAGGGCCGTCGCAGGTTCTCTCCTTATTAGGTTTCAGAGAGTGTTGTATGCTGAGGGCATGTCGTGTGCTAGGACCGAGCTGAGTAGTGCTGCTACGTCAGTTAAGGGTTCACCTGTGTCAGCCTCCGGTGACACAGGTGTCGGTCTGCCCGAGCCGGTTATAGGTTGGGCGTAGTGTGTAGTTGTGTCACTGGTGCCTGTCACCGGTGGTGCACTTAATCCTAGGGGACCAGGGGAGGTCTTAGACCTCAACCAATCAACCTTTGCCAATCCAGTGAATCATATTCAACCGTTGCAAAGCCTCTTCCCACCGAACAAAAGCCTAAGTTTCCTAAGTGTCAATTCGGGTGAGTTAGAGTTCTTGAGCAAAGAGCATTGGTTCCTCCAAGAGTTATTGCTGCTGAATCTGTTACTCTTGGAGTGTCTACTCCTAGATGGGTGTAGGGGTCGCTGGTATCACCCAAGCTTGTGTGGGCTCAACCAGACGTTTGTGAAGGTGAATCGAAGTCTACCTGCTGCAAGCAAAAGGACTTCCACAAGCAAAGGAAGAGGCTTGAACGTCAGGTACTCGGAGAACTAGCACAATTTGGTGCTGGAGATCTCTTTGGAGTAGCCTCTCCAACGGAGACGTACCACTCTGTGAAGAGCTGGGAACTTCGGTGAAAAACACACTGTCTCCTTGAGTACTTTACTGTATTGTCTTTATCTTTCTGCTTGCTTGCTTGCTTGTGAGATCTTAGACTTATTCTATTCATCTGTTATAGATCTCCTTTATACCTGTGTTTCATTAGCTGTGTCTCAGTTGCTATATATCTTATCTCACACCTGAGTCAGTTACCTGTTACACAGGCACATTGATTGCTCATCATTTACTAAATCCTTAGAACACCTGTGTTAGGCACCTGTGTGACAACTGCATGCTAATTTACACACTATCTGTTGCCTATGTCACTCACCTGTCACATAGCTAGCTAACCCTGGTTCCTGTTTAAGGCTTAACCTGTTCAATCAAATTAAAAGAAGTAATTTTTGTTAGCCTCCTATTCACCCCCCTCTAGTCGGCACCTTCGGTCCTTTCAATTGGTATCAGAGTAGGTTGCTCTTTGATTTGGCCTAACAGCCAGAGTAAAGGATGTCGGGCTATGAGGGTAAAATACCTGTTTTCAATGGAACTTATTATGCCTTCTGGAAAAGAAAGATGCAAATGCATCTTATCTCAATTGATCCAGATGTGTGGGAAGTTGTTTGTACAGGCTACAAGTTGGAAGACCCAGCTACTCTTAGCGTAAACGCAAGAGAAACATTCAGAACAATGCTAAGACTGCCACTGCTATATCTATGGGTTTGCAAGAGCATGACTTCAACAGGGTTAGCACTATGGAATCTGCTAAGGATATCTAGGACACCTTGGAGCAGATCCATGAAGGCAGTGACACTCTAAAGAAGTCAAAGAGGAGCCTTCTGGAATCAAAGCTAGAAAGGTTTGAGCTTGAGGATGGTGAAGGCATCAATTCTCTGTTTTCAAGACTCACCATTATCACAAACCAGCTGAAGGCCCTAGGCTCCAACCGAGTGGAAGATGAAGACGTGATCAAGAAGTTCTTGTCAGTGCTTCCAAAAGCCTACAGAACACTTGTTCTCATACTGAAGGAAAAGATGGGTTTGAGCAAATGAAGCCCACAGAAGTGTTAGGAAGGATCCTAACACATGAGATGGAGCTTAAGCAAGAAGGCAAGCAAAGCTCCTCTCCAGCTGTCAAGAAAAATATTGCCTTGAAGACTACTGCTTCAACATCACAGATTGAGAGTGATAGCAGTGAAGAACTTGATGAGGAGATGTCCAGTGGAGAAGAGAGTGAATCATCCTCCTCACAAGGAACTTCAGAAAGTTTTACAAGAAGAAGAAGCAACTTGGATCAGTGACAGATTCAGAGGGAAGAAGCTGTCAAAAGATAACAAGTGCTTCGAGTGTGGCAAGGAAGGCCACTTTGCTACTGATTGTCCAACCAAGAGAAAGGACAATAGCCAGTACAGAAAGAAGAAGGACTTCCATAGGAAGAAGAAGACATTCAACAGCAAGCATCCAACCTACTCCAAAAACAAAGCCACTGCCAGAGCTTATGTCGGACAGGATTGGGTATCTGAGGACTCAGGCTTAGAAGAAGAGTCAGAGGATGAAGATCAAGTTGCTGGGATCGCCATCAGCATGACTGATATACCCAGCTGTGACACAGCCAGGTCACACAGCTCCGAGTTCAGTGCTGAAGCTGATCAACTGCCATCCACTTCTGCCCCTTTGTGCTTCATGGCCAAAGGTTCAAAGGATACTGCCTCCAGTGGAACTGATTGGGTTGTGGACAGTGGATGTACATAACATATGACAGAGGCAGAAAGGAGTTTGTAGAGATCACATATGAAAATCTTCCAAGTAAACATGTGATCTATGCAGATAACTCCAAGGGAAAGGTAAATAGCATTGGTAAAGTTGCCATATCTGAACATCACTCTTTATCCAATGTAATGCTTGTAGATCAGATAGGCTATAGCCTTATGTCTGTGTCACAGCTGTGTGACACAGGTATGAAAGTCACGTTCTATCCTGATGAGGTTATAGCTTCCAAACTATCTGATGATTCCCAAGTGTTCAGAGGATGCAGGTCTGGAAAGCTATACATAGTAAACTTCAAAGAACAGCCTGCAGCAGCTCCATGGTGTCTAATGGCCAAGACCAGTGTTGGCTGGCTGTGGCACAGGCGGCTAGGACATGCTGGGATGAAGCTTCTCAACAAATTGAGCAAACATGACTATGTCATTGGCTTAGAAAAGGTGAAGTTTGAGAAGGACAAGCCCTACAGTTCATGTCAAGCCGGCAAACAAGTTGGAGTTGCCCATCGTCCCCAGAATGTCATGACCACCACCAAACCTTTTGAGCTCATACACATTGACCTGTTCGGTCCTACTACATATGAGAGCTTGGGAGGTAACAAGTATGGATTTGTCATTGTAGATGATTTTTCTCGATATACTTGGGTGTTCTTTTTGAAGGAGAAGACACAGGTTTACAAGAAGTTCAAGCATCTCATTGTAAGAGTACAAAATGAATGGAAGGTAAACCTTGTCAAGGTTAGGAGTGACAATGGGACTGAGTTCAAGAACTCCAAGGTGGAAGCATTCCTAGACAAGCATGGAATCAAGCATGAACTATCAGGTCCATATGCTCCACAGCAAAATGGAGTAGTGGAAAGGAATAACAGAACCCTGATAGAGATGGCGAGGACACTATTAGATGAGTACAAGACTTCACCAAGATTTTGGGCTGAAGCTATCAACACTGCCTGCCACTCCATCAATAGGATATATCTACATCCACTACTCAAGAAGACTCCTTACGAGCTGCTCACCAACACCAAGCCAAATGTCTCATACTTCAGAGTATTCAGCTGTAAGTGCTACATTCTTAGGAAGGGCAAATGCCTCACTAAGTTTGAAGCTAAATTTGATGTTGGTATATTCCTTGGTTATTCCACTTACTCCCATGCCTTTAGAGTTTTTAACATCTCCACAAAGGTTGTTGAAGAATCTATAGATGTGGACTTTGATGAGTCTTATGGCTCCCAAGGAGAGCAAGTTGCTAATGATGTAGGGAGTAAGGACATTCAAAAGAAATCAACTGGTGAGATCAGACCCACCATCAAAGAGGAATCTGCCTCACCAAAAGATCAAGAACCACTCCCTCCATCACTGGATGAAGACACTGAAGATGAAGACATCGAGCTCGAGTACAACCCAGCCAATGATCTCCTGGATGCAGAGTACCTGTCTCAGCCAGCTGTGTTGCAGGAAGAACCAGCTGTGTCACAGGCAACACCATCAGCTGTGACACCGGTGGTTGACCCCGAACCCCTTGTGATTAACAGGCTGGAGAAGGATCACCCTGTAGACCAAATCATCAGTGCCATTAATAGGGGAGTGACTACTCATTCTCGAATAGCTAATTTCTGTGAACATTACTCTTTTGTTTCCAGTGTTGAACCTAGGAACATTAAGGAAGCTCTCATGGATGCTGATTGGATAAATGCTATGCATGAAGAGCTGAATCAGTTTGAGAGAAATCAAATGTGGTCCCTGGTGGAAAGACCCAATGATCATAATGTGATTGGAACAAAATGGGTCTTCAGGAACAAACAAGATACAAATGGACAAGTGGTAAGGAACAAAGCTAGACTTGTGGCTCAAGGGTTTACACAAGTGGAGAGTCTGGATTTTGGAGAAACCTTTGCTCCAGTTGCAAGACTTGAAGCCATCAAGATTCTTCTTGCTTATGCTGTCCATCACAATATCAAGCTTTATCAAATGGAGGTAAAATCAGCCTTCCTGAATGGTAAACTCTCTGAATTTTTTTATGTTGAACAGCCACCTGGTTTTGAAGATGATAAGAAACCACGCCATGTCTATAAACTACACAAAGCACTCTATGGCTTAAAACAAGCACCTAGAGCATGGTATGATACATTGAAAGAATTTCTGATCAAGAATAGATTTAAAATAGGCTTAGTAGACACAACTCTATTCACTAAGAAAAATAGAAAGGATTTATTTGTGTGCCAAATATATGTCGATGACATAATATTTGGCAATACTAACCACTCCATGAGTGATGAGTTTAGCTAGATGATGACCAAAAGGTTTGAGATATCTTTGGATGGAGAACTAAGTACTTCCTAGGACTTCAGATCAAACAACTCAAGGAAGGTATATTTGTTTCACAAGAAAAGTTCACCAAGGACATCATCACCAAGTTTGGCATGAAGGATGCAAAGCCTATTCATACTTCCATGCAAACTAATGGCCATTTGGACTTAAACATCGAAGGTAAGTTTGCTGATCAGAAAGAATTTAGATCTATGATAGGATCCTTGCTTTATTTGTGTGCATCTAGGCCAGATGTAATGTTGAGTGTATGCATGTGTGCAAGATTCCAAGCTAATCCTAAGGATTGTCACAGAGTGGCAGTAAGAAGAATACTGAGATATTTGATTCAAACCTCAGGCTTTGGTCTTTGGTATCCTAAAGGTGCAAATTTTGAGCTAGTCGGCTATTCTGATAGTGACTATGAAGGGTGTAAGGTTGACCGAAAAGGCACCTCAGGTACTTGTCAATTTCTAGGACATTCCTTAGTGTCCTGGTCATCCAAGAAACAAAACTCAGTAGCCCTTTCCACTGCAGAAGCTAAGTATATAGCTACTGGTAGTTGTTGTGCTCAGTTATTATGGATGAGGCAGACCTTGAAAGATTTCATCATATCTTTTAATCAAGTACCCCTCTTCTGTGATAATGAAAGTGCAATTAAGTTAGCCAACAACCCAGTACACCATCAAAGATCCAAACACATTGAAGTGAGGCACCACTTCCTGAGAGATCATGTTGAGAAGGGAGATATACAGCTGTGCCATGTAAGGACTGAAAAACAATTAGCTGATATTTTCACCAAGCCCTTAGATGAGACTAGGTTTTGTGATCTGAGGAGTGAATTGAATATCATTGATGTCTCTAATCTTCAATAAAAAGGATTGGCTTGGTGTCTAGCTCATATGTTCTGCCATTTATATGCCTTACATGCTCATCTGTGTTGATCACCTGTGTCATAGGTGTATGTGTTTTATGCATAGAGTAGAGATCCTCTTTTTCAGCTGTGTGTACACATTAATGTGTACCTATTTTCAAAATCGACTCATGTCAGTTTTAGTTTTGCTTGATTGATTTTCTGGCAAACTGACATTGGGAAGATTGCATAAGGATCTCCTGATAGTGCCCATATGCTTGCTCTCTTATCAAATTCTCTCTGTCTTGGTGTTCTATGGATGAAATACTTGTCACCTAAGCTATCCATCTGTGTCTCAGGTGAATGCTGTTGATTTCCGTAGGTCCTAGGGTATCTTATCTACTCACCTGTGTCACGGGTCCTTCTGTCAGCCGTGACACAACCACCTTATACCCCTTCAGCCTATATAAGCCGTCGATACGTTTTCCACAGAACCCACGTTCTATGTTAAAACCCCAAACTTCCGCCGTGCACCAAAACTCCAAATTCTCAACGAAATCGACGTTTCTGCCCCTCGAAATCTTTCGAAGCATTGGAGAAAGCTTTCTGAAGTGCTCCAGTATCAATTCATCCGTGCATTATCAATCTTTGCTCAAAGTAAGCTTCCGCCAGCCCTACTTTGCGCCTGTTCTTTCTTAGGGCTTATGTTTTTGCTCTAAAGACTAATCCATTAGTGCATTGTTAGTTGTTAGGGTTGGTTTAGCTCCTGATAATCTTTCAGAACCTATCTTGCTCGAAATTAACCACTGAAAACCAGTAAATCTCTAGATTTCTAAAATCTGCCGTCCGCCTCCGCACGTAGCTGTGTCACCGCTAGGATCTCACCTGTCACACAGGCAAGTCTATTCAAAAGACTGAGACCTCGGTTTGTTACCAAGTCCCCACCTGTGTCTCCCCATTCTCACACAGGTGCCTCACACAGGTACTATCTTTTGCATCTCAGGAACACCTCTTACCTATATTCTGTCTTATCTATCTTGTTTCTACAGATGTCTTCAGATTCTGATAGAGCTGACAGTGGGGTCAAGTGGTCTGATCCAGAGCAGTCCAGCTTTGAGATCAATATTTCAGATTCAGACCAAGAAAGAGAAAGGCTGAGACAGAAAGCAGAGGTTGCTGAGAGGAGAAAGACAAGCCAAAGGGCTTACAGGCAGAGGAAAGCAGTTGCGAAGAAATCAGCTTCTCAAGCTGGTAAATCCAGCTCAGCTCAGCATGCTCCACCCAAGAGGACAAGATCCTCAGCTGCTATTGAGCACACATCTTTGGGAAAGGAAGCAGCCAAGAAGCAGAAGCAACCAGCTGAAAGAGGTTCAAAGCCACCGGTCACTCAAGCAACCCTTTTAGATTCAGATATTGGGGATGACATCCCAATAGGGCTCAAGGTCACTCTAAGGATGAAAAAGGCTGAAGAACACTGGGAAGCTATCAAAGCTCAAAAGCTTGGCAAACAGCTAGATGCAAAAGAGCAAGCTGAAAAAGAAACTTCAGCTGGTCCATTGACCATGTTTTCTTCAGAAGAATTGGCCAAACACGATGCCTTAGCCCTAGAGAGGCTAGAAATTTATGAAGAAGCAAGAAAGAGCCAAGCAAAGCTTAAAGAATTTCACAAACAAAAGGAAATGCAAGAAGCAGAATTGAAGAAACTGAAAGCTGCTCGAGGCAAAAGCAAAGACAGTTTTCAAAGATATAAAACTCTCATAGCAGTGCAAGCTTCCGAAGAAGAACGTGGCAAGGCTCTAGCCAGAACTACCACTCTTGCTGGTATAAGAAAGCAGAAAGCCCTGTCAGAGGCTGCTAAGTTCAGACAAGAGAAATCAGCAAGACTTGCTAAAGCCGCTCAGCCTGTTGGCATCGCGGTCTGAGAACCTGAAGCCTCAGTGGAAGAACAGGCTGTAGCTCATGTCGAGCAGCCTGTAGAAACCTCCCGAATTCCTGAAGCATCATCTCCTGCTGCTGCACCTGCTCAAGCTCCAAAGAGAAAAAGATTACAAACTGTTGTGATCAGTGATGAACCTCAAGCCAAGAGGCAACTAGATGCAGATGTTGAAATTATTTCAGAGACAACTCAGAGCTCCAAGCCATTCTTAAAGGTTCAATTTGAACAACAGACATCTGCCATTAAAGAGCTTAAGAAGGAGATGCCACCACCTGTGTCACAGGTCACCAGCCCAGCCAAGTTAGATCTTCAAACTTATCAAAGGAGGAGTAGAAGAACTCAAAGCTCTACAAGTGTAGAATCTCTCTCCTCGCTGGACGTTCAAAAGTAGATGTCTCCTTGCCAATTCTTGGTGTCAGAGGCAGAAGAACAAGCTATCAAAGAGGCCCAAGAGCCCTCATCCTCCAGGTTTGCATCAGCAAAATCTTCTGAAGCTGCCAAACCTCCATCACCTGTGCCACCACCAGCTGACCCAGCTCCTTCAGTTCAAGCACCTGTGTCCTCACCTGTGGCACAGGCAAGTCAGCCAGCTGAGCAAGAAGAAAGCTCCGAGAGCTCATCAGATGATGGTAGAGGAGTGTCTGTAACTCCACCAAGGCCAAGAGAACCTAGATCTGATTCTGATGAAGACTACCAAGCAGAAAGCTCATCTCCCAGTGCTGAAGCAGCCACAGAGGAAGAGGAAGAAGAGGCTGAACAAGCAGATAGCTTTCCCAGTCTCTCAGTTGGAGAAGAAGACCTGGAAACTAAGTATTATTACATCTTCTCCCATGCCTTGAGGACGGAGGCAAATCAAATGCAGTTCATCTCCCGAGCTGTGGCCAAGAAGCTTCCCAAAAGTGATCCTCAGAAATCAAGAAGCAAAGTTGCCTCCATGAGCACAAGTGCTTTCATAAGAATGAGGTCAGCTTGCCCATATTTCAGTGAAGACAAGGAGTTTCAGGATGCATCTTGCTCAGACCCCAGATTTCATACTAATCTTCAAAGGGGTGTCTACCATGAAATCCTTGCTTCCAAGGGATTTGTTGATTGCAAGGCCATCGATTGGTCTGCCCTGACTGACACCAGACTACAGAGTCTTCAATCTCTCATCCAAGCCTCAGGTCTGGAGTTCATATGCAATCTTCAACAAGATTATGACCCAGAGGTCATTAAGGAGTTTTATGCCACAGTCTGGATAGAACAAGAGAATCAAATGTCATGTTATGGAAGACAAGAGGCCAGCTGCTTTCCATCACAGCTCCAGAATTCAACAGTCTGTTTCATGCACCATTGGAGCCTGGGATGCCAAATCTGTTCAAGCTTGAGCCTGTCTCCAATGCTGACAGAAGAAGATTCTATCCAAGAAATTTTACATTCCCTGCAAATGCCCCATCAGATCATGTGTACTTGAAGGGCATTACAATCACAGCCAAGCATCTGGTTAAAATTCTCAATGTCACTCTTCAGCCCAAGGGAGGCAATACAGATGCTGTTTACAACTCAGTTTGGCAAGTACTGGTGCATATAGCTAAGAATGTACATTTTGATGTGGCCGGATACATTTTCCATGAAATTGATACTGTCCAAAAGGACAAGAAAGCCAAGCTCAGATATGGGTCCTATATCATGTTTATGATCCTTGAGAGAACAGGTCTTCCAGAATCAACCTTCGACATCTCAGTGAAGACCATTAAGACCCAGCTCAGGCCTCAGGTTGATGATCATCCTGATGAGGTTGCTGTTCCAGCCCTGTTTGGAGATTCTCCAGAACCAGCTGTGCCAGCTCCCAGTGACACCGTTGCTCCCACAGCTCCTCAAGCGCCTGCTCCCCAAGTGCCTGTGCCTCAGGTCCAAGTGCCTACCGGTGTCACCGCTGATACTCCTACAGCTGACCTAGCTGAGTTAGTATCGGTCACACAGGTGGCTGAAGATGGCACCCTCTCGTCCTCTCTTTTGTCTCAAGCAGCAGCCAGAGCCTATCAGAACAAAGTGATGCCAACTCAGTTTGCAGCTCTGCGCCGAGAGAACCTTCAGCTTTGAACAGAAGTCAACAGTCTGCACTCCAAAGTTGATCTGCTGCAGGCTCAGCTATCAGAAGTTCTCCAGCTATTGAAGACCAAGCTCTGAATGTTTCTCCTCCTCAACCCTTTTTGTTGTTTTAGTGTCAAAGGGGGAGAGATGTGTGTAAGGGGGAGAGTTTACAGAGATAGGGGGAGAGTATTTTGGATACAGGGGGAGAGAAAATTATATTTTCTAGTGTAGTCAAGACTTGTTTTATTTCTGATTCTTCTGCCTTGATTATAATTAACTAATCTTTTGATTTGATTTAGCAAGTTACTACTAAGTCATCTATTTTGCTCTGATGCAGTAATATTTCAGTAATGCTCTGATGAAGTAGTTCATGCTAAATTGTGTTGCTCTGATGCACATGTCTTCTTAATGTTATTGCCATGATGCATATATCTTCTTGAATGAAGCTTTGTATCTTCTTATGATCTAATTCATATAATCATGTTAAGAATTATGCTTTGATACATATGTCTACTGGCTCATGCTCTGATACATATGCCTATTGGCACTCTTATACACATGACCAGTGATGTATACTCTGATACACATATCTAGTATGAATCTTTGCTATTTATACTCTGATACATATGACTATTGTGAATCTATACTCTGATATTCTCACATGCTTTGACTCATACTCATATACTCTGGTCATTACAACTGCATCAGAAGTGACACATATCAGTTTAGATACATACACTCTAGAATGACATATGCTCTGATACACATTCTCTGAACTGATAAAAGTGTAAGTTGTAAGAAAATACTGCCCATATCCAAAATCATAATTTGTGCACTAGCCTGATTGAAGCAAATCTATTATGCACAGCCTCAGGGGGAGTATTCTCTAACAACCTGCACATGTATCTTCTATTCAAATCATTATGCGACTTTGTTGAATGGGTTGCCACTAACCACCAAAAAGGGGATATTGAAAGAGCATCTAGGCCCCAAGTTGGTTTTGATGGTTAATGGTAACTCAAACTGGAATCTAACGTTTACATTGAGTGTAGGCAGGTTAGTAGGTTCTAGGAAGAAGGGTCATCAGGGAAAGGATGACCACCAAAAAGGGTACAAGGGTGATTTCCAGGACTAAGGAATAGCTGTGCTAGGCAGCTGTGCCACAGCCGTGAAGAAGCCGGTGCTGTGCAAGGAGTTGCAAGCAAGGTGATGGTGGCTTGATGCGTCAAGGGCCGTGACTACAGTTGGTGGGCAGGTAAAGCCTAGATTGCTAGTTTCTTTGAGTCCATAGGAAAAACTCGTACTATCAAGAGGGATGATGCAGTAATGATCTGTAGAGGTTCTAGTTGCTCAATGCTCAGGATGTTGGACAGTGGCACTAATGCTTTGAGGTTAGTGGCCCTGTGTCAATAGTTTGCACAAGTGTGAAACTGGTTTTGTGCTTGCACTCTGTAGTGCTATGTAGAACCCCAAACCTTGAGACACGAGATCAGTAAAGATCGTCGTGAATAATTTGGAGTTCCTCTTTTACATGCATGCATATAGGTAGTTCAAAAGCATGACCTCGATTAAAACCTTAATACACGCGCGAGGATCAATTTGAAACTGAGTTGTAAAACCAATGTCATAGCTCATGTAATAGGTCTTAGCTATCTAAAAATTGTTACCAGTCAATTAGAACTCAACTTTATATCTAAACCAAACTACTATCCAAAGTTTTTCTCCTCGGACAAAGTTTGGGAAAAGCCAATCGAGTGATCTTCCCTCTTTCCAAATTTCATATCGACGCAAATCTATGAGTTATTTACATCCATGAACTCAGTTATAGTTAATTGGAGGAATTATCTTAAAATGAATTAAGGTACTTACAATTTAATCTTTGTTTCGTACAACATTGCAATCGCAGTTGCATATCGGCCTAATAAAGGTTATCTCAAGTTCAGGAAAACTCGTGAACAACAATTAAATTCTAATATTCTCTGTGAATTGTATGGATTCCTAAAAGCAAGAAATTGAGTTTCTTTTACTTCATCTTGTACTAAAAGGAAGTGAAAATAGCAAAGAAACAAAATTCAAAATACAAACAAAGGGACCTTACCATTTTCCTTTCTAGCCGTGGGACCCACCTGCAAATGCCCCCCCCCCTCTTTTCTTCTCCACGCAGCACATCAGCAGGCCATCTTCTTCCTCCTCCTACCATTTCTATTTCTCTCAACACTAAGAGCAAAACCAGCCACCTTCTCTCCTTCAAATCCTATCCAAAAGTGAAGAATCAAGCCATGCATGTCATGCCACTGAATTCACCACCTCTTGTGCTCCCAATCTAACCAAGGAACATCAACATGCATGAACATTTGGGCAACCTGCCATCTTCTCTTCCCTCACATTTTTTCTTGCTCTGCTCCCCATGCTGCTGCTGCTGCTCCTGCGCCGCGCCGCTGCTGCTGCCGCGCCGGCCAGCCAGCTGCCGCTGCTGCCGTGCTGCTCCTGCTGCTGCCGCGCGCTGCTATGCGCTGCTGCCGCGGCAGCCAACCAAGAGGAGGAGCTCGGCAGGAGCAAGAGGAGAACCAGAGCCAAGCAACCATGAGCAGCTAGGAGAAAGAAAGGATGAAGAAGAGGTTAGGGAAGAGAAGAAAAGAGAGGATTCAACAATTTTCATCGGGCTCATCTCAAATTTGAAGTTCACGCTGTTAAGGTATGCCCCAATTAGTTCCTAGATGAGTGTGAATTGAAGAAATTTCGAAATTTTCAGATGGGGATTAGTTGCCTGTTTGACACTAGGTCAGTGAGTTTAATCTGAAAACTGCTACCAAACCGTGCCGAATTCTGGGTTGGTCCAATGGAAGAAGTTGTGGGTTTCATCCTAAGCTTTCCAATGCCACCAGAATTGCTCCAATCGGAGTTATACTCCAAAAGTTATGACCAAAATGCTGCTACAGCTATGAGTGTTCTCCCAGGGTTGAGATCTGTCGAGTTTCGTTCTAATTCTGGGATTAAACTGTTGGGAATCTGGCGTCACCCCCAAAAGACGGAAGATAGGTATCATCGATAGCTTTCCAACGCCACTGAGTTTGCTCACATTGGATTTGTTGATCAAAAGTTATGGGCAAAATACTGCTACCAGTATTCTGAATTTCGGGGGCTGAGGGTTGAGTTCCTGAACCTCTGATCCCAATAGTCATACTTGTTAGCTGGCAGGTAATCTCAACTAAACAAGAGATCACTTCAAAATTATTGTATGCAGTTGCAACCCTAACTAGTATACCTAGGCACCCAGGCTAATAATGCTAAGGATTAATTGAACAAAGCTCTGTACAATGCTCAAAAGATTGCTAACTAACAGCTAATCATGAGTACTCTTAATTGAGAACCGATGGACTCGGTTAGGGCAACACTGAAATTTCAATCAATATACTAACGACTGATGATTCCATGTATTCCGATGCTTAAAAATTTAATAGCAAATGCTAATTACCTGGATACCTCCCTAACAGCGATAATTGAATCCAAATGTATAATTAGCCTGATCTAATCATAGTGTAAATATTGAACTTAACTATTCCCTAAACATTTTCTCTTTTATCTTCGACCTTGGATTAAACACACTATTGAGGGATTAGTTAAATTCAGCAATTGATCCTTGCCGTATCCACTATTCTAATTAAAATGCCGATGATTCAAAACGAAGTTAACATTGATTGCTTACTGACTAATTGGTGTATATATGTAACAAATGAACTCACTCTTAGTTGAGAAACCAAGGATTGAGAAAAGGAGTAAATGTTTGGCATAGACCCGCTTTATCATCCTCTAGCCCTCACCACCTCGTTGATTGTGAGATTAGTTAAATTCTTTTCTTTACTGAGAAAAATACAAAAGGGACTTCAAACATGGTTTAAACTTTAACAATTCATAAGTAGATCATCCGAATTCCAATTTGAGTGGTTCTCGCATGTTTATTCCTCATGAAATACCTAGCTAATGACTTGGCCATACCAGTATCCAGGGAAGATTTTAACTCACTGTTATATTAGTAACCGGTGGTTAACAGGATTTAGCAACTAAGTTAATGTAAGGATGAATATTGGGGATACCGGCTAAGACAAGTTCATGGGGAATTCATACAACCTCCTAACAAAAAGATCCTTTTTCCTAATTCATCTCTTACCTGTAGAATTTTATGATACCATTGTCATTCATAATAGTGTAGTTCAAATTGTTTAATATGACTACATGGCGCTTTATGCTTAAATTCAAAAAGGTATATCCTAGAGAATCTAGCTTAACAGCTAAAACGAAAATGTTTAGTATCATAATTCACCTAAAATCAGTATGAAAACATATCATCAATGCATCATGCCCCTCTTGTTGTTATTCATTGCTCTTCCCTTCACTTTTTCCAGTTTGGGTGTTTTGGCGTTCTACCGATTATTACGGCACTCCTGTGAACTTCACTTCAAGGCAAGCTCCATTGCTTGTTGATTAATTATTACTTTGGGTGTTAATCTCTCTTTGGATTAATTACTTGAATTGACTTGGTGCTTGTGTGAATGTTTGCTTGATCGGTACTAGATACCGCACTACTATGTGTAGGTCTTGTTGTTATGCGGTAGCTACGGCTGAAAACTTACCTTGTTGCCCTAATAACTTGAACATGCTAAAGTGAGATGTGAGAGCCGAGAGTGCGCACACCATGAATAAAGTTGGTGTTAATTGAAGCTATAGGGGCGACCCCCGGTGTTTTGAAGTGTTTTTGTCGCCACACCAACCTGAGGTGACTTCATCGTGTTACATCGCTTATCACTGCGTGGACATTAGCGGAATCGAGGCTGGGGTGTAGTTGAGGTAAGTCTCAGGCCCGTGGAGCTTTGCAACCTCTAGGGATAATGCACTCTTTACACTCAGGGTGATCGATTGCCGGTAACGGTTTGAGAGATTGATTGAAACTGTCATCGTGATGGACATGTGATCTAATTGGGGTGTGGGCTGCCCCCGAATGAATTGGAAATGATGACATTCATATTATTATGTTCGTGTGTGTGCTTGTAAGTTGTTATTATCTCTCTGTGGTTGTTCTAATCTATGCGCAGATGTTACCCCATTGTTATACCTTGGTTAAGATGGCTTCCGGCTGTTATTAAGTCGTTGCTAATATCTGCTGAACCTGGAATTAAAATGATGTAGTTTATGTTTACTTTATCTCTGTTGTATGCAACTTAACTTGATTAAAATTGTGAACCTTCCCCACTTGTCAAATATGATTAATACCATGTTTTAATTAATTGATGAGCAATGTCTTGCGAGTACGGTAGTTGTACTCACCTAGGTTTATCCTAGGCAGGTTCATGGAGCATTTGGAGTTGACGTTTGCTGCTTCGGTTTACCACTTTCGGCTTCGACTTCCTTGGGAATGTTGTGGGCTGTTTTTGAGGTGGTTTCCCCACCATCTCGGGTATTTTAATTTGTTTCCGCTGCTGCCCTTGTGGCTATTTTGGTGTTCATCGACCTTTGGGTCGCGTTGTATGCAAGATAAATACTGCCCCGTGTATGGGATGTGTTAAAAATCATCTGGTAATCCTCCTCTTTAGTGCTTTGTTGTGATATACAAGTTGTTATTGGGGCTGCCCATATGCAATGCGTGTATGATATGAAGTATATGGGTATGCCGTGAAGAGTTAAAGCCGTTCCTCTTTTTACTAAGTCGAGCAGGAATCGGTTGAGTAACCCACTTGCTGAGATGCTGCGCCGGCCAGGCAGGGTGTGGGCATATTCTACCGGGCTTTCGAGTGACCCACTAGCTTCCAAGCTAGGTTAGGGTGTGGGTAGAATTGCCGGGCTCCTCCGACCTTGCTTTGCGTGGTAGAATTCGGGAACGACTCTAAACCGTCACCGGATCAGGGAATTGTATGTGGTTCTGGGAAGTTTAGTCGCTTCCGACCGGCTTGCGGTGGTCAGGTGTCGGATCACTCCAACTCGGTGAAGTACGACGCAGGTACCGTGCCACCAGGTTGACGTCGACTGGTCCCTCGGCCCTTGGCGACCATTCGTTCCCCTAATCATATGTAATTCCCCTGTCCGTTACATACTAGCAGTAGAAAACCCTAGGGGTTAGAGTCACCGGTGTGACACAGCTGTGTCACAGGTGGTCTAGCGCTCTGTGACTCAGGTACATCTCTGTACCAAGAGAGAGCTTGTAAACATTAAGGGACCTGCGCTGCGATGGCTTGTCTGCTGAGTCGGAGGGCCGTCGGAGGTTCTCTCCTTATTAGGTTTCAGAGTGTGTTGTATGCTGAGGGCATGTTGTGTGCCAGGACCGGGCTGAGTAGTGCTGCTACATCAGTTAAGAGTTCACCTGTGTCAGCCTCCGGGTGACACAGGTGTCGGTCTGCCCGAGCCGGTTATAGGTTGGACGTAGTGTGTAGTTGCGTCACCGGTGCCTGTCATCGGTGATTCACTTAATCCTACGTGGCAACAGTGTAACGGTCAGGTTCCTGCGAACCCTATATATAGGGGACCAGGGGAGGTCTTAGACCTCAACCAATCAACCTTTGCTAATCCAGTGAATCATATTCAACCGTTGCAAAGCCTCTTCCCACTGAACAAAAGCCTAAGTTTCCTAAGTGTCAGTTCGGGTGAGTTAGAGTTCTTGAGCAAAGAGCATTGGTTCCTCCAAGAGTTATTGCTGCTGAATCTGTTAGTCTTGGAGTGTCTACTCCTAGACGGGTGTAGGAGTCGCTGGTATGACCCAAGCTTGTGTGGGCTGAACCAGATGTTTGTGAAGGTGAATCGAAGTCTACCTGCTGCAAGCAAAGGAAGAGGCCTGAATGTCAGGTACTCGGAGAACAAGCACGATTTGGTGCTGGTGATTTCTTCGGAGTAGCCTCTCCAACGGAGACATACCACTCTGTGAAGAGCTGGGAACTTCGGTGAAAAACACACCGTCTCCTTGAGTACTTTACTGTACTGTCTTTATCTTTCTACTTGCTTGCTTGCTTGTGAGATCTTAGACTTATTCTGTTCATCTGTTATAGATCTCCTTTATACCTATGTTTCATTAGCTGTGTCTCAGTTGCTATATATCTTATCTCACACCTGAGTCAGTTACCTGTTACACAGGCACATTGATTGCTCAGCATTTACTAAGTTCTTAGAACACCTGTGTTAGGCACCTGTGTGACGGCTGCATGCTAATTTACACACTATCTGTTGCCTATGTCACTCACCTATCACACAGCTAGCTAACCCTGGTTCCTGTTTAAGGCTTAACCTGTTCAATCAAATTAAAAGAAGTAATTTTTGTTAGCCTCCTATTCACCCCTCCTCTAGTCGGCACCTTCGGTCCTTTCACCCGTTTTGACGAACCCCCACAGCATTAGGTTGATCGAGGTCGTCATGCTTGCCTTGTGCTTTGCCTAGGTACCGATGAGACGGTGACCCGATCTTTCGATGATAGGAGGTAACTTGATGAGACGGTGGCCCGATCTTTCAGTGAGACGAAGGTAACTAACAGTTTGGTGGAGTTTGAGCTTGGCGATTCGACTATACCGTACGCGGCAATACGCCTTAGCAATTGCTAAACCAATTTCCAATGGTTATTGACCTTGCCGTAGGCACGATCAACCTGAACAACGAAGTTCGAGTTCCTGCAAGCAACCGAAGAACCAGCAAGAACTATGATTGCAATCTAAAATTGCGAGTATGAAATTGACACAAGAGCTAGACGAACAAAGTTTGGGATTCCACTGGAGATCTAATGTCACGGACCCGGAAAAACATATGATTAGGGGAACGCGAAGTCGCCAAGGACCGAAGGACTCGCCAACCCAGTGGCACGGTACCTGCGCCGTACGCACCAAGGTAGAGCGATCCGACACCCGCCACGTGCGAGCCGGCCGGAAGCGACTACTCTTCCCAAAACCACATACGGTTCCGTAATCCGGTGAAGAGTCAGAGTCGTTCCCGAATCCTACCACGACAAACAAGGTCGGAGGAGCCCGGCAGTTCTACCCACACCCTAACCTAGCCCAGAGGCTAGTGGGTCGCTCGAAAGCCCGGTAGAACACGCCCACACCCTGCCTGGCCGGCACAGCATCTCAGCCAGCGGGTCACTCAACCGATTCCTGCTCGACTTAGTAGAACAAGGTACAGCCTCGACTCTTCACGGCATACCCAAAACGCTTCATATCATACACGCATTGCGTAAGGGCAACCTGGGATTAACAACTCGGATATCATAACAAAGCTCTACAGATACGATATTAATATTAACTGCCCACGATGGGACAACACATTACAATATTCAGTCATAACCAAAAGCATATCCGAGTACGGAGAAATTAAACGTCAGCGGAAACAAGTGAATGGGTCCCACAGCGTCTTAGCGACCGCTGAGCAAAAGCTACAACTATCCCATCAATCGAACACAACCGAGGAAACAGCAAGTTTAAGCATCATCGAAATAATCTTCCACCACCGGCTCACCTGCAAGCTCCAGGGTAACCTGGGTGAGTACGAACGTACTCGCAAGACTTATCCGTGCTTGATTAAATGTCCTACTCATACTAGTACAACGATAATTAAACATGAATGCTTCTCAGAGTAACAATATATAACTTATGAATGTAACATTAATAAGATGAAGTAAAGACAGACTAAGAACCAACTAACTCAGGATACAACACATCACAACCAATTTACCGCCAAATCAAATCCTCAAATCCAAATACATCGGGGCAGCCCAGGGATCCAATCCAATTCAACCCATTAAACATTATCCAATCCGATTAGGGCAGCCCCTAAGTCAAATCCAAACTGATCCAATCCATACATGAGTTAAATCCAATTCGATCCAATCCTCACATGTTCATTTCAATCTCTCGAACCACTACCGACAACTCAACCCCTGCAGGCATAGTGAGAGCATAACAGTTTGGAGGTAGCGAGCCTCACAAAGTGCATGGAGGCTTACCCCAGCTATCCTCAGTGTTGGTTCTCGCTAGCGTTCACGTGTGATAAGGGATGGTGACACTCTGGAAAATAGGGTTGGTATGGCGACAAAACCTTCATACACCTGAGTCGCCGTCATGCATCAATTCACACCAACCGTACCCATTGTGCACGCCCTCGGCTCTCCCAACTCACTTAACAATTTAGTTGAAGAGCTATAAGATGTTCTCGACGTAAGACACATCCTACACATGCTAGTGTACGCACCTTGCAACGATTCAACGATAACAATCATACACATAGCACATATAACAGGGCATACACGAGAGTACGAAAGGTAGAGATGCAACAAGCTCTGCTTGCCTGATTCGGGTTGTTCCTGTTCTTGCGAGGGGCGTAAGCCGGGTGGTCTCCTTTGTCAGCTTCTGTTATGAACAACGCGAACACCGAAAAAGAAACGGTAAAAGAATCCGTAAGGTCCAGCATGTATGCATGATATTTATGTGGAATGTGCATGTCATGAAGATGCTAGGATGGCTAGGATTCTAAGATGGCTTACAGATGATAGTAATCTATTGCCGCAAGAATACGTGGGTTTGGTTGGATAAGGACGAGGTTAACCCTAATGTGGTTAAGGATATCGAAGGGTTCTGAAGTCTAAGCCTAGAACATTTGGAATCATACGCATCGCGACTATGAATCCATGAATATGAGTTTCCGAAGATTCACATACGCGAGAGGGGTTAAATAGCTATTTCTTTATAATGTTCAAATCTGAGTGTAAGTATTAAAATTTGGTTCCAGCCAAGTTGTAGAGAATTTTTAGAGGTTTCCGAATATATAAAATTTATCAAATTTAGAGTTACGGTTCAAAAGATATGGGCATTTGAATTTTAATACAAAAATTAACCCTAATCTGTTCAAACCCTAAATGCTAAGTGTGCCCGAAGGCTACCCAGACCAAACCTAAAATCCTACGCGCACCCGAGACCAAACTACCCTAACCTAACCCAACCCAATTCCAAGCCGGCCTCACTCTCTCTCTCTTCCTCACATCACTCGACCGGGATCCCCCATTCTCCTTGGGTGCCGCCGCCGCCTTGCTCCCTCTCGGCGCCGCCCTCGCCGGCTCCTCGGCCTCTGCCTGCCCTCCTGCTTGGGCCTTACCGCCCGCTGCTCCCGCTGCCACCGTCGCCTCCCGAAGGCCGTGCGCCTCGGCCGCCGCCCAGAACGGCCGCGGCCGGCGTCGTAGCTCCCTCGCCGGAGCTCCGCTGGCCCGCCTCCCGCCGGTGGCGCGCCGGGTGCCTGGCCGATGTGCTGCCCTCGAAACCGGTAAGCCCCTTTTTCCCAAATCCCCTCTGCTGCTCTAATCCCCCAATTATTCTAGGGTTCATACTAAATTGATTCGGTTGATTTGGGAATTTCTGATGAACTTGCTTAGGGCTCAGGTGCTACATTTGATCTTGGCCAGGTCTCTATGCTGATTTTTAGAGTTTGGGTACTTGATAGCATACTGATAAGAACATGCGTACTATACTTGATACTGGTTTCTCTTCAATTCCTATATGAGCATAAATCCGTTATTGATCTGAAGAACAGAGCTATATTGGTCTAAGCCTTCTAGTGCTCATGATGTTTTTATCTGAAAGGATTTGAGATAGGTTGATACTTGGGTAAGAACAGATACAACTAACTCTTAGATTACTTCACCTTCGGTACATCCCCATACATATACGTGAACCATGATCTAAAGAACAGATACCTGACTTGATCTTGGTTAACTTCTGCTTCCTACATACATGTGTGTATTAGTGATTATGCATGCTGGTTTGGTTTGTTAGAGGCTCTATGCTTTGCCTGATCTATTAGTTGAGCATGCAGCTGCTGGTATCTGCATGTTTAATTTTTCAGACTAATAAGAACAGATACTAGGGGTTGCCTGCTTGTTGCCCTAATATGCTTATGCTGATTTCTTTCTAAGGAACATAGCTGAGAAGATATACTGATAAGAGCAGATCTACTGCACTAGCTGCCTATTCGGTTGCCTTACTTGATCTGATGACTTCTGAGATAGAGTTTGAGGAATGGCATCCCTAAGATGAGAACAGATGCTACCCATTGCTTCCTGATCGAAAACCCAAGGATGAATCTAAAGTCTGAGGATTTGTTTGAGACATTTTGGGTATCAACAATAATAAGAACGGATACTACCATGTCTCCTACAAATTTCTGTGATGAATCAGATTCTGAGGGTCCCTTAAAAACCAGCTTCATATGCATGTGCACGCTATGATAATCTGGGCGGGGTTTTACCTCCTCTAAGTTGGACAATGGCCGATTTGAGCTTTCGAAGCTCCTGGTCCTGCTAGTGGCTTGCTGGCGGCTCCTCGCTCCTATTGTTCCTTTGCTGGTCCTGGTGGTGGTCTGCTCTCCTCCTCCAATCTTGGTGGCCTTCCTTCTCCTGATGCGTCCCTCCTCTGGCTTCTTCCTCTTCCTCCCCTAAAGCCTGGCTATGCTTCCTGAGATTTGATCTTGTGGCTGGCCCTTGCTCTCCTGGGCAATGGCTGCAGCTCTAAGGCTTTGAAATGGTGGTTTTGGCTACTGCTACTGCTGCTGTTTGAGTGCTCACTCCTGGAAGGCTCACTAGTGCTACCCGGCTGCTTGTGCTATTCCTCTACATGTAGCCTTTTCTCGGTTGCTTGCTCCTGTGCTCTGCTGTTACGTGTTGCCTGGTTCACTCTGTTGTCTTATATGGTTGGAAGGGCACTGTTTAGCAGCCCTTGCTGCTGTGCTGCGCACAGGAATCCTGCTATTTTGCTCCTGTTGCTTATCTGGTAAGGTATTTGACTAAAAGCTGAAAGTTGGTGAGTTCCAAGGTGCATTCGGTTGGGCTGAGATTAAATTCCAGATTTCTTTTGAGTTTTAAAAGAAAATTGCTTACAAAACTGAATTATGGAGGTATTGTAGATTAAGAGAAATAAAACCTATTTTATATTCTCGCTTTTTTTCCTCCCTATTTATAAATATAGAAGATGGTCCAATTGAGGGTCTTAGCCATTGTGGCCCTCGGACAATTTTGAAAACCAAAATATCTTTCCAACATATTTTTTAAAAAAACTAAAACTTATCTAGGTCATCAGCACTAATTTGCCCCTGCAGCTACGGCTGCGGATGTCGGCGGAACTGTGCTGGTAAGACCGCTTGTATTTTAGAATTGATTTCGAAAGCTTGCCTCCTACAGCAACGACACGATTCCAACGGTCTCGAGTACCTATACTCGACGACCTCGGATGACCGCCTACATTTTCAAGGTCCTCCCCCCTCCAACTCTCGGTGCTCCTCGACGGCTCCACACTCGAAGGTTCGAAGACTTGGAGATTAGTGTTTTAGATACATGTATAGGTAGAAATCTAAATCTTGTAATTTTCTTTTTCTTCTTTATTTATTCTTTTGTGATCACATTTTGTATCTCGATTTGTAATAATCATTATTCAATAAAGTTTGAATTTCAATTATTATTATTTTTGAACAATGAATGCAATGAGTCAATGTATGCCATGAATGCAGAACAAAACCCTAATCGTTAAGTTTGGGTGTTACATCTAAACAAGGCGGTAGTCCTACACGACTTATAGATGCAATACTATAGCGGTAGCTAAACAACTCAATGAAATCCAAAAACTAAAGGGAGAAACCTAGTGGGTATATAAAAAGAAGATGTGATCTGTTTCAGAGACAGTCTTGAATTGTTTTGGTAGTTGCGGTTTGCTCATAAGGAATTTGGAGATGGGGTTGGACAGGTTGGAAAGAGCACGAGATAAGCTTTCTAATGAGTCCAAGATCACCCAAATCAGAGTTCGTATGCTCGAGATAAAGACTTTTGAAGTCAGAGTTCTCTCAGCAATCTAAATTAGTGTCCAGATCTTGAGGGACTCTATCTCTAGCTCTCCTTGGCCCCAAAGTGATGTGGGAAGACTCCTTATACAACACCAAATCATCTGTTGCATTTGCACTTGAAGTCTTGAGTGAAAACTTGTTTGTATATTGGCTGCCTTGTTCATCCTTCCTTGTCTTCATGCTCCATTGCTTGTCCAACTTAGTTTGGCTTAGACCTCTATTCCTAACAAGCAAAAGAACACATCCTTTAGGCATCACCATATGTTCTTTAATATCAAACGAAGTACCAAGAAATGACAATACCTGATAATTAAGGTGTCGAGCACAAGCCCTAGTTATAGGTCCTTGTATTTCCGGCATGGTACTTGGGGTGGATGTAGCTGTGGTTGTATCATTAGTAGGGATGTCCTCATCATAACTATCGATTTGGTGGAGTTTGACCTTGAACTCTAAGTAAAATCCTTTTCTGCTTGTGCTGGACTTTCTAAAACTCTATGGAGCTACTAATTGTGTGGTAAAGCAAAGCTGCAAGCGATCACAATGTCGTTTCCCTGTTATTTTCCAAGGTGTGGTAGCAAGGGAAGTGGTGGTGGCAGCAAAGATGGTGATGACAGCGATGGTGGTGGGCGTGCAGCAAGATGATGATGCTGGTGGTAGGAATGATGGATGCAATGACAAGATGATGGTGGCAGTGGCACGCTGATGGTGGCAGCGGCAAGACGATGGTGGCAATGACAAGATGTACTAGACACAATCTACAACTATGACCAGCAACTTGACACGACGATGCAACCACGAATTCAACAATGCAAAAATTACTTAAAAAGATGCAATGGCTCAGAGTGATTTGGATAGCAGGGAAACCAATCTACTATTTTTCTGTAGGCTTTTTCTGGACAATAGGTAAAAACAGATCTAACTATGAAAATGATAAATCTCACTGAGCAACTGTAGCTCTGATACCACTTGATGAGACGGTGGCCCGATCTTTCGATGAGATGAAGATAACTAACGGCTTGGTGGAGTTTGACCTTGACAATCCGACTATACCATAGTCGATGATACGCCTTAGGAATCGCTCCGATGGTTATTGACCTTGCCGTAAGCACGATCAACCTAAACAATGAAGTTCGAGTTCCTGCAAGCAACCAAAAAACCAGCAAGAACTATGATAAATTGTAATATGATAGAGTCCAGATCTTGTGGGACTCTATCTCTAGCTCTTCTTGGACCAAAAGTAACATGGGAAGACTCCTTGTACAGCACCAATTCATGTGGGACATGGTCATAGCCACATGAACTTCATTCCCTCCTCCTCCTCTTGAGAGCTTGAACTTGAATCCTCGCATGTTCTTGAAGATCTTGACGGACCTCATTTTATTCTTTATGGCTTGAGTAGCGGATGTAGTTGAAGTAGTGGAAGTAGAGGTGGCAGCGGTTGTATCCATGAAGTTCATGTCCTCATCAGGTACTCTTAGTTTTCTTTGGAGGCATGCTTCTTAACCATACGAAGCCTTTCATGGACGTAAGGAGGCTGGAGTCGTAGTGCACTTGAACATGCTCATGATGTGTTATAACATAGCTTGTCATGCAATTCCCCACGGACGGAGCCAAATGTGGTAGGTGCAATCCTAGACAATGTATTTTATGCACCCTTGCTTGGCTGCAATGACCAACTAGGGTGCTATGTGGGATTAACGACCCACATTTTTGTTGCAGACATTGATCAGACTCGACATGAAGTTCGACTCATGCTCAACCCACACATAGTCCATGATGGTGACCGTCGCACATTATATGCAACTCAGAGCGGAGCTGCCTTCACCTCCCTCAAGTAGTTTTTAAAATAAACATGAAAATCATAAGCTTTATTGAGAGAGCATCCCACCCGCACATAGGAGGGCCTCCTCTTTTCATAGGGTGAGGGTTGGCTTGATGTGCAACTACAAATTGCACCTAGGCAACTTAAGGTAATAATACTCCTCGGTTTGTAGCATTAACGGGGATATTGTGCTCTTTTTCCCCTACCCCTATGAGAATATACTAGAAAATCCTAGGGCATCTTTAGCACATTCTGCTTTAGGAGGTGCCATAGAAAGTGCATCTAGGCCCCTAAATGTTGTTATGGTGGTTAATGACAAATAATTAAGGGACTAATGATCATCAATGAGTGTATGAATAGGTTTAGTCCCAAGAAAGTACAAAGGAGAAGCATCGATGACCCCTCAAAAGAAAAAGGAGAAAAGAAGACGGTAAAATCTCAAGAGATATAGATTTCAAATTTTTAGTGGTGCAAGTCACCTTGAGTATAAGTACAACAAACTATTAAGAGGGGCTTGATGAACATTTCTTGAGAAGGGTCAATGCCAAGTCATATTACTTTGTCACGAAACATCACTGAAAAACCCTAATCTCGGCCTCCTGGAGAAATTTGGACCCTAGCCCAGACAGTCCGGTTGGAGGTCCGGGCAATCTAGAGAGGATCCGGACCTCGGCCCAGACAGTCCGGCTGGGGGTTTGGCCGGTCCAGAGGAGATCCGGACCTTAGCCCGAACAGTCCAGGTGAGGGTCTAGATCAGTACTGGACTACCCGAACCCTAAGCCCAGACAGTCCAGATGGCAGTCCAGATTGCTACTGGACTGCTCGGACCAAGGCCTGGAGTGTCCGGGTGCCCGGAAGGTCCAGGTGAAATCTAGACCTAGGTGAAGATCTATCCAGCTAGTCAGAAAGATTCCCTCTGCCACCTCAACCACTAGCCGTTGGATTTTGAAATCTCGAGGGTCCAACCCAAATCTGGACTATCCGAATTTTGGTAGTTCCCTCTATATAAACCCCCTTGCTCCAAACAAGGGGAACTTTTTGCCCACTTCATTTCCTAACTTCCAAAAAGCATTTCTCCACTCCTCCAAGCACCAAGAGAGAATCCTTGAGAAGAAGAGAAAGATTTGAGTGATTTGAGATCCAATCCAAGCAAATCATTGAGTTCATCTCCGAGTGTTCATAAAGCTTATTTCTCTTGGAGATTGGGGTCTCCTAGATGGTTAGGAGTCCTTAGGAGCTCCCCTCTTTGTGGTGAGCCTTAAGAAGTTTGTGAAGGCCGGGATTTGCCTTTGTGAGTAAAGAATCACCAACAAGAAGTCGAGGAGACGCAAGAGCATCCTCGAGGGATAAAGGCTTAAGTGGAAGCCGACTCTTGATCACATGTGATCGAGCTTCCCAAATGGAGATGTAGGATTCCCCCAAGAATCTAAATTTAGCAACAAATCCCGTGTCTCCCCATTGGTTACATACTTTCCACAATTTACTTTTGCAAGCCTTTCATATATTGTTATACTTTGCTATCACTTGTGCAATTGTTCTCATATCATAGTGCTTTCTTATTCTTGCTATCTAGTTAATACTAATTCCACATAAATTGCAAGAATTGTTAGAAATTGATTAAAATTGTTAAGTCGCCTATTCACCTCTCCCCTCTAGGCCGACATCTTGATCCTTTAGCCATGGTACGACGTGAAGACAGGTGTCGGAGCATAGACGGATGACGGAGCGTAGACAGTCGACGTGGGTGTATTGGATGACAGGGTCGTTCCAGGCGACGGAATTGTGTCGGACGTCGAGGTCATGTTAGATGTTGAGGTCACGTCGGACGTCGAGTTCGTGTCAGACGTTGGAATTGAGTCAAATAACGAAGTCGTGTCAAACAACAGACATGTTGAAACCCTTAAAGAACACTGACCATTACAAAAATATTGACAATGCGGTCGTGTTTTGGGCTATCGAGCTATTACATCGATTTGGGTTAGCCCGTGGACCCTTACCTCAACAAGTGGAGTCATGCTTGCACAAATCCACCACCCCCACCAAGAGGTGGTTCTCTTGAGAACCAAGATAAATACCCCAAATTTTGAATATGGAAATAACTGGATTATGAAGAGAGGCCAAAACTACAATTTTTAACCGCAGCTCGGATGGACGAACAAGGATAGTGGTTGTGGTCGTCTCGTCGAGTTGATTGAGAAAGACTATAAATTTATCTAATTTGGAGTCTAGGAGAATTTTGTAGAGTCAAACGAACGTTGATCGTTAGATTCCACTTGAAATTAGATTTCAAGGTAGATACGAATTTAAGGGTTCTCTTTTGATGCCTTATTTAGATTCAAATCTAAATGAAGGAAAAATCTACTTCTCGACCGGTCGCCCACTGGTCATACACGGCGACCGGAGGAAAAGGAAGATGGGGGAGAAGGAAGAAGAGGGGATGGGGAGGCTCACCGGCAATGACGACAACAGCCATTCGCGTGCTAACCGGTGGTCGGATGGGTAAAACCCGCACCCCCTGGGCATATAGGGATGGCTTGATTGGGGTGCCGGTGACCCGATTTGTCACCAACAAGCCGAAGCCTATGGAGGCGGAGGTAGAGGAAGAGCTAGAGAGGCGAAGAAAGAATTGGGGTGGTTGCCATTAAGACTAATGGGTGAGATCACCCACTAGTCGCTCGCATCCTTAAAACAAACCCAAAAAAATGGTTTGTGGGGTTCGAACCTAGACCAAGGACTCAAAACTCTTCCCGTCAAGGCTATTATTTTATCTTGTACTAATTGAGAGGCTAACCTAATTATCCTAGGGGAGTAGTAGAAAAAAAGGCATGGGAAACCTTGCCTTAGCCCAATTCTGCCCCTGCCTTAGTGCCCTAGAGTGAGTGACACCATCACCCAGCACCCATTGTCACCGTGACTATCAGCCACCGCCAACCTGCCCGAGCCGCCACCTCGCCAGAGCTGCAGCCACCACTGACCGACACCCCACGCCCTGTCCCCTCTACTGAGCTGCTATGCCTCGCCTTCTATGCTGTCATCGCTGTGAGGATTCAGGAGGAGGAGGCCAAGAACAAGGCAAGGGATGGACGTAGAGGGAGAGAGGAGGAAGGAAGAAGAAGAGAAGAGGGAAAGAAGAAGAGAAAATAAGGGGATTACATGGGATCCTCATTGAATTCACCATGTTCGTCAACTTCATTTCAAGGGTAATGCTTTCCTGTAAACACTAATTGCTTGGTGATGATCCCGTAGATCAAATCGTCCCTCGAAGATTGCTTTTGGTATTTGAATAGATGAGCAGGAATCTTACTTTCAAATCTGCTATTTATCTGTGAAGAACTACTTTGTGTTGGTACCAAAAGAAAAGTTGTAGATAATGTCCATAGCTTTCCAACGGTATATCATATGTGCGATTCTAGCTAACGGTGTGAAAGTTCCATAAGAAACAAGTTTCTGTCCAACAGTCTTGCCGTTGTCGCAGCATTTTGTTAATTGCATTCTGGGCAAGATAACTTTGTAATTAATTTTTTGTCCAAACAGTAATTTATAGGGTATTTTCCATAGATTTCAAAGTGGTATTATTTGCTATGTTTGGATATGCAATGTTTAATGTGAGAAGGTAAAGTTGGACGTTGAGAGTTTAGTTGTGTGGCTAGATGTGTTGTTGATTTATAAATGTGTAGTTCCTCTGGTATCATTTCTTAAGCACGATTTGCTTTATAGGTCCAGAAGTTTCCAGTATCGAGGGTAAACCTTTGATTGATCATCAAGGTTAAGGCAAGTGCATGATGAGCTTCTTATTGTGTGGATATGCCTTATTGTGTTATTTTCTTTTGGTATTTCATATCTTGTGAATATTTCCTAAAAATTATTCTTAACCAGGTCGGAGAGGAAACTTTCATGGGATAGTGAGGACTGGTGAGAAATGCTAAGTAAATCTAGTTAGCTAGTCCTATGAGGACCGGTGAGAAATGCTATGTCTGTCTAGTTTAACTATTCCCGTGAGGATCGGTGAGAAATGCTATGTGTGTCTAGTTAACTCTTCCAGTGAAGACTGGTGAGAAATGTTATGTGTGTCTAGTTAGCTATTCGAGCGAGGCTGGTGAGAAAGGCTTAGTTTGTCTAGTTTCTGGATGCTCTTCAAATTCTTTGTTTCGGTATTCGCTGTCTTTGCAAGAATTTGGTGTTCAATTAAGCTTAGTTGTATAATGTGATTGTTGTTCTTAAGACACTAAACTATATTTGAATGAGTATTTTTACTCACTGTTGCATTTTATTTTGTTGGTTTTTGAGGTACTAAGTAAGCGGCATATATGGGACATGGGAATAGCACATCTACATCACTTGAACACGATACATATTGTCATATAAAACTTTATCTCCTTACATACTTATTCCTGCTAGATAAGTTTTGTTGTTGCTTAGTCCAACATATATTATGTTTAGTTGATTAACTTGCTAGACATAGCTTTCAATGGTTTATTCATATCGTTTGAGATTATTCATATCATAATTATCATATTAGGCTGTCGTTATCATGTACTTTGAGTTATCTATCTACTTTCTGTCGTGAATGTCCATATACAAGAAAACTGCTGAAATTTCTAATAAATCCTAGACTTGGTGGTAGCATTGCTAGATTGGATTGATATCTAGGATGCTGCACAAGCTTTGCTTGGATAGTTAGTGAAAATGATTGTATGCTCTGCCCACTAGAGGTCAAATCCTAGGTTTGACATCCTATGTGTCTCACTAAGAGAAAATATATTTTTAGTGACTTCATTAATCTTCAAGCTTCACGAGTTTAGTCTTTAGTCGGAGATGTGTGGGAATATATGTGTATGATGGTGTGCATAAGTTTCACCAGATGTTTAAAAATTTGACTCTTTTCTCTCATTTGTCCTCATTACTTCCCATCTCTCTTCAACGTTTATAGTAAAACACATATACTAACTATTCTATCTCTATAACCAAGACCAAGAGTGCCACATAGGATTTTTGTTGAGTTGGAGGAGAGAGAAAGAAGAAAGAGAAGGTTGCCTTCTCTTGGTGAAGAGATAACTATTTTCTCCATTATACAATATGTCTTCCATTATATCCATGTTTTCTAGTTTAATTCTAATCATATATTCATACATGCATTAATTGCTAGAGATAGCATCAAGGGATAACCTATTGTATAACATATTTTTGTTATTATCTCTAAATAACATGGAAGGTATAAAGAAGACTACTTTCTCTACTATTGAAAATGTCCTTATGGTTTAATTCCTTAATCCCCGTGCTACACCGAAGAAGAACAAACAAAAGCACTAAGGCCGATTAATGATAGCATCAATTGATGTTCTTTGCGAGATGATGAGCTCCAACTTGCTTCCCAGCTTGACAAGCACTACAAATCCTATTCTTATCAAATGTAGCACCCGTTAGTCCTAAAATATGCTCGCCCTTTAGAAGTTTGCTCAAATTTCTCATACCAACATGGGCTAGTTGGCGATGCCATAACCAACCCATGCTAGATTTAGCCATCAATCAAGTCTCAAGTTGAGATTTATCCAAGGAAAAATCCGCAAGATAAATCTTGCCTTTCATGCAACCTTTGAAGACTATTGAGGAATTGTCTCTTCTAAAGACCGTAACGTCAATATTAGTAAATAGACAATTATACCCTAATGCACATAATTGAGATATGGAAAGCAAATTGTAATTGAGAGATTTGACAAGTAGCACATTTGATATGGATAAGTCATTTGAGATTACTACTTTACCAAGTCCCATTACCTTTCCCTTGGCATTGTCACCGAAAATGAGGTTTTTATGCGGAGAACCTTCACTTGTCAATTGTGAGAACATACTCACTTCTCTGGTCATGTGATTTGTGCAACAACTATCTATCACCCAACTTCTTCCACCGGAGGAGTAGTCCTACAAAACAAGTTTATTGCTTGGACTTAGGTACCCATTTTTGTTTGGGTCCTTGCATGTTAGTCACAAGAATCTTGGGCACCCAAATGGTGCGCTTCTTAAGATCGCTATTTCTAGGTCCAATATACTTAGCATGGATGTTTCCATCCTTGCCTTTCTTAAGGACATAGGAAGCATCAAAAGAACCACCGTCAAATGTCTTACTCATTTCGCACTTCTTTGTCTCATGGCCATTGAAGTGGAGAATCTCCACTTGCTAACCTTTGCCATGAACAAACCTTGTCTTGGGTTCTTGTTGAGGCAACCAAGCTTTATCATTTTCATTTAACTTTGGTGTGAACCCAAGTCCTTTATAATTGAAGTCGATGGGATATGTAGCTTCTATGTCAACTTTGATGACTTGTTCCTACTCTTCAACCTTGATAAGCTGGATGGGCAATTTGTTAGATGCTGGACACTGCCAATGTGAAACAGTCATCAACGACGGGTAGCTTATGAAGCCTACCAGTGAGGATCCTGAAGTGCCCGTCGGTCCAGATGAAGTCATCAATGACGGGCACCTTATGAGCTCGCCAGTCCAGATGAAGCCATCAATGACAGGTGTCGAAAACTACCCGTTGCAAGTCATCAATGACTAATGATCAGCAACAGGCCTGAAATCCGTTGTTGATGAAGGATTTTTCCCGTCCTTGATCTGTTGTTCTATGGTAGTATTCTAGTGAGTTTATTCTCCCTTTCCTATTTCTTTGGTACCCTAGGGCTGCAGGCTGACCACCCCCGAGTGCCCTTCCAACCGCGTCCACTGCCGGTAGGCTCACCGACATGCCTAAGCACTAGGACAGCCGGGCAGACCGGCTGGTCCGACCATCCTGCCCACCGGTCTGACCGGCCTACCGGTTTAAAGGCCGGCCCAATGGCACAAGGGCCCCACGACTTAAATACCTAAAAATAAAATCCTACCCCTAGTCCCCGTGAATCAGCCTCTAGAGTAGACCATGCTGAGCATAAAAAGTAATTAGGGTATTTCTTTATTCTGAAAAGGATAGAAAGACTTAGAATTTGCTGAAACTTGTAAAAAACTCTAGTAAATTCATTTCAACTCCAAACATTATGAAATTTATGTGAAAATGATCAGGATCAAATGTACAATCCACCAAAAATAATTTCCATCATGTTTGGTTGCTGGAAAATTCTGAAATGTTTAAAATGGTCCAAATCTTTCATAATTCATAAGAAATTCATCCTAATTTAAAAATTGTGAACCTTATATGAAATTACCAGTAAGAAATGTGCTAACTACTAAAGATAGTTTTATGCATCTATCTATCTAGGAAAAATTGGATTTAACGGAAATAATCAAATTCATAATTAAAATTCTCATCGTCGCTTAAGATTTCATATCTTTTAGTTGATAATTCCAAATGACATGAAACCAATTGCAAAATTTTCCAAACTTAATATGCCATCCACTAAATTTCATTTCATGCATCCTTCATTTCATTGCATCATGTGCCACTATTAATATTCACCGTTCCTTCCTTTTTGTCGCTATTTTCACAAATCGGTAGAATCCAGCGACGAGGGAGCGGAGCCATATTGTCCTGAATTCCAGCAAGACCAGGAGTACCCTAACCAAGGCAAGCTGAGCTTGTTCACGTTGCCATGTTGTTCTTTAATTTCCATTATATTGGATATATGTCTTGCTATGATGAATATGTGTGTTTGCCATGTTTAGTTGAGCAATGTGTGATGATTAAATTGATGATCTAATTTAACTAAACTTAAATGGTTAATGAGTGGCGAGGTAGCACGGTTGTTGGGTGAACGGGACATGGTAGATTGGTTTCCAACCTAAATTCGGTGGTTACTGAGCTGAATTCAATGGAGGTCCCAGGTGCGCCAATGGTGCAGCCTGGTGGTTCTTGCCCACGTAAGGACTTGTAACCTTCACTTCGGAGCTCCGACAGCACTCGGTGGTGTGTCTGCACAATTATATCTCCTATAAACTTGAGATATGTTGGTGAATTCAAATATGAGACTTTGAGCTTTTGCTAATGATTGGTTTATTTGGTATGCTTAGGATAGATGGATAACAATTCTCTAATTAGAGGTATGATTTATGGTTTCATCTTCATCTATTGTCACTTTTCTCATGTTAATTCTAGATGTGGTTGGACTTGCTGATGATTAAATGATTACGCTTATGTCAATGTAATGCTTTTTTCAAGTCATAAGCACTACTAAGACTTGCGAGTACGTCTGTACTCATTGGTAGTTCTTGCATGCATAGGAACAGGTGAACCCTCCCTCGACGAGTATTTCCAGAGCGATGCTTAATGGTTATCTCGTTAGCTATTGATCTTGTGGTTATTGTGTGTTATTTTGGGTTGTAGGTACTAGCTTGTATCCATGGGTTGATCTCTATGTTTCCACTATTTCACTTGTTTTGTACCTACGACCTTCGGGTCTTTTTTTTATAATATATGTAACTGCCCAAACATAAGGGATGTCAACTAATATATGTTTAAATCCTTCTTTAGATTTTGTGTAATGATATTCAAGTTGTTTACCACATCCCTCCACACAAGTGTGTGAATGTTTGAAGTGTATGGGGGTTCGTACTCACTTAGTTGATTGACCCGCTAGCTGAGATGCAATTGTCGGCTAGGCAAGGTGTGGATACCTATGTCAGGCCTTCGGGTGACCCACTAATTACGCTTTAGCCAATTAACTTAGGGTGAGGGCATAGGTGTTGGGCTCCTCTAAGTGATTATGAGGTTCATTGTAGAAGATGGAAGTCAGTCTTTATAGGTGTTTGGAATTACTTTTGACATATTGAATGATGTTCGTTTCTGGCCGGATGGACCAATCATGAGACAGATGACTAGGTGGTCAGGTGGAGTTCGTATGCTGTGTCGCTTTGGTGCCGGACCACCTAACAATGGATGCATGTGAGGAAACCATATGCCCCTGTTATGTGGTTTCTCAGTCTTTGATGATGCATCATTCTTTTTAGTATTCCATGCCATCATGATCCATTAAGTTAGGTGCCATTCCGGGCCCCGACAATTACTTTTCATTGTCCCAAACAATCTGAGCAATCGCATCTTTCTTTTTAGTATTTTGCATTATTGAATTTGTGTTTGCATTGTCGTGTCTTGTCAGTATCTATTGGCTTTGTCTAGTTGCATCCATGTGTTTCTTTTACCGCTGGTTTGATCATCTTTGTCACTACCATCATGATCTTGTGCATCTGTTACTTGCATCCTTACTGCCACCTCCACCTCCCTACATTTGCTCTGTCGCAAGCCCACTACACACCTGCGCACCACCATATCCTACACCATTACCTTGCTGCAGCTACCTTTGCATTTACACCCTACCGCAAGCCTCCATCCATCACCATCTATATCTTGTTGTGCCTCCAAACATCCACCCGCAACACCTCCTGCCACCTTCTTCTAGTTACCACATCAACTTGCTATCGTGCACCCTCTACGCCTGTCGTGCCATGCTTGGCATCCTTACTGCAACCGCCACCAAGAAGTAGGGCAAAGGGGAAGAACCATCTACGTTTCGAAATAGAGGAGCCAGCCCTAGCTTTGATTTGGTTAAAAAATATAAAGGGTCTCATTTTGGTTTGGACAAGAAACAAAAGGAAAGGATACTGAGGCGGCTTCAGTTTCCATGTTGACTTGGTTTTGGATAAAAAGGGATAGAGACCAGATTGCCGTTGGTTTGGAAAGATAAGGCAAGAGTCTGAATAAGTTTCGGGTAGTTCTTATCCTGTCCAATCCGAACTCTATCTCTATTCGGAGAGGAATAAATAAAGGGAGAAAAAAAGGGGCCGACCACAAGTCTATTTCAGACTAGATAAAGAAAAAGAAAAGAAATAGGTTATGCATTTCAGATCATGTGAAAAAAAGGAAGGCCAAAGTTTACAAAGGGAGAGAGAGAATATATTTTTTACCTTTTTACCCCGGCCCTTTCCAAAGAAACTTTTTGTGAGGGACTTCTCTCCCTGGGTTCAGAAAGGAAATATAAAAAAATTGGTCAAAATTTCAGGGGTATTTTCGGACAAAAAATCAAATTCTCATAAGTGCTGAAAATTTACAGAGTGCTAGAATTTTACCTGTTGATCACTCCGGTTCAAATGGATCATCAACCCGAGTTCCCTAGTTCCCTCCATGTCACTGCCACTTCCTGCCACGGCAAGAGTTTTCGCTACCGCGGCAATAGCGCGACAGTCTATCTTTTGCCACATCTCTGTCGTGGCTGCGATCGATTTTGCTTGTTTTTGCTGCCACGACAGCACCCAGTTTCATACTTCCTGCCATGTCCTTGCCACGATAGTAGTTTTTGAGCTGCTTTTGCTGCCCCTGCAAGGCAACGACATCAGCTTTCAGCCTTATAGCTCTGTGCTTGTTTGAGTGAGTTTTCTGAGATTTAAAAAATGAAAAATATAGAGGTAAATAAAAAACCAACATAGAAGGCCAACAAAACAAACTCAGAAATCTATCTCTCTTTTTAGGGTTGTTTGCATCACTTCCTTTGAGCTTCACTTATATTTTTTGCAGCTCCTTACACCTCATATTGAGGGCTTCCTTTGTAGCACTATTTGAGTTTCACTTATATCTTTACACCTCATTCGTTGAGGCTTACTGCTGCATAGAACCACCTTGCTTATTGACATTAATTGTCTAGTACCTGTTCTAGGCTAGGATCAGCAACATTGACTAGTACTGAAAGCTCCACATATTCTACAATGGTACATGCGTTGTTCACTTGAAATCGCTCCATCCAATATTTGGAGATTTTAACATCGACACTAGCTTGCCGGTCACCACCTATTGCATGGTAAGAAAATCTTAAACTTCACATTGGCTTGAGTGTGAGCCATTTTTAGCCTCCAAATCCTAGTAACGATAGGAACATATACTTGTGATTTGTTTCTTTATCTTGTACTCACTATGCCAGGTTCACACGGTGTTCATGTTGGGCCGATAGCATAATAGGAGAAGAGGTAGTTGATGACAATCTTAATCCACGTCTTCTTCGAGCCAATCAACAAGAGATCCAAAAATAAAAAGAGCGCTCAAACTAAAATGTGGTAACTGCAAAATAGTGACACCCCTGCTGCCATGAGTGTCACCCCTAGTGCATCTTCTAAGGTTGTTGCACCCGCTACTATGAGACTAGGGTTGGAAACAAGTCGAGCCAAGCCTGGCTCGGCTCGGCTCGGCTCAGCTGGACGTGCGAGCCAAAAGAATAGCTCAGCTCGGGCTTGGTAGTAGGCTCGAGCTGGCTCGGTTGGCTCACGAGCCAAAACTAAACACGCATCTAGTTTACATTTTAACGTTAGTGATCTAAACATTTCATATATTGAACATCCCTGCTTCAAACTCATCGATATATATATATATATAATATCTATATATATGTAGCATCAACAGCTAGCTATAACCAAGCCTTGCCGATAATCACAACCACATCAGGCAGTTACATCCTTTTATATGAAGTTGTGAACATAAAGGAGCACAGTCCGTATCAATTGGCAAACAAGCAGTGCATTACCACTGATAACATTGAACTATTCAAGCAAGAATAATAGCTACGTAAGCTTAGATGCTTAGATAATCACAAGCTGCTAACCACATCAACGATGCTTAGACTCGACGTCAAGTTATCAACATAAATAAATGGACTGGTACTCAAAGAAGGTTATACAAGTCACATACCAATAGATGAGACAACAATGCATTTTAGACCAATAATCCCAGAGGCGCATCTTGTAAGGCGAAAGCTCAAGCACATGCATAAACATTCTCTTCTCCTTTTTGAAATAGCAAAGAAGCTTAAAATTTATCAGTTCAGCTAAAGAAGAACTAGAAGAAGCAATAAGTAGTTAAAAGTATTACACAATCATCCAGTGCAAGATTAAATGACACAGCTAAAACTGCACAAAGTGTATAAATAAACAAAAAATGCATCAATTGGTCCATCATTCGCAGAAGCAAATAGTCCACAAAATAAACTAAAGTGCATCTTCTTGATGCTTGAAATCCACCGATCCATCATCAATGCAATAGTCCACAAAATAATGAAAATAGCAAAAGGTCTTTAGTCTCCATTCTCCATTCATCCAAGAGGAAGGGCACCAATGTCGAACCCCAGAATTCGTAACAGAGAGACTTAAGTGAAACCACCCGCTAAGTCGAAACGTCAACCCCGACCTCAACTCCTGGGTGTCAGTTCCAAGAGGAGTGGAGTGATATGGCTCCGAATAGCCCGAGACGTCAACCCCAAAGCTGACTCTGGCCGGAGCACAGAGTAGTAGGGTGATATGGTCTCCTCACTCTTTTCCACTGAGCCGGAACTTCAATCCCGAACTCGTCCCGGCAAATTAATGCACGGCTGGAGTAGGATGATATAGTTCCCAATCTCTCAGTAGTAGAGTCGCATCACAGGGGTGATTAAACTTAATGACTCTATGATATGAACTCTAAAGTCCTACCCACAACATGTGCTTCATCACATACACGCACGGCACATGAGTAGGCGAAAACAACTAGTTAACACAGCAGAACTCTACGACAGAACTGCAATATAGCAATACATACCTGCAAAGGATTCGAGGATCCCAGCACAGTACACAGCGGAAGTTTAAATAGGGCTAAGAAGCCGAACAGTAGTGCCAAAAGCGGCAGCAAAACAAACCTAACTGCCCAATCCCAGGGGCAGGATCACTGCCTGGGATTCCCAGAGACTAACCGTCGTTGGTGTCGATCTCTATATAGAAACCACCCTCCCAAGGGTAGTTCCCTCTGCAACAAAAACAACAACAATAGCGGGGTGAGTACAAAAATTGTACTCAGCAAGACTTACAGTGCGGAAAGTAGTAATAGTTGTGCCAGGTATCAATAAAAGGGATTTGTGGACTATTTTGCGGGAAGCCAATTTTACCCTAGCAATGAAGATCGACTACCAGAAGGTTTTTGAAAGGGGATAAGTCTACACTTCGCGAACATTCCTATCTGCAGAACACCACACCCTGAGCTACCCTCGACCCATCCTCAACCACCCTGGGAGGAAGCTGTCGCTAACACCGTCCTTAGAGTTGGCAAGTTTTAGAGTTTGTTGTAGTTGTCTAATTCGGTGCAAAATCTTACCAAGCTGTCCATAACCGCGGACACGGCTGTTCAAACAGTTCAAACCCTGCAGGGGGGTACATCTTTACCTACACGTATCAATCGTCTCCTAGTGCCAAGCGCAATTTACACACTTTCACGAGGTGTGCTGGCGGAGGGTGATTGAACACGACCTTTACAATGCTTTCGACCTAGGTATGAGCCACCCGTACAGGCTAGTCCCATGTACATCTGTCCGACGGCACAGAGACACGGTCCCATAAGTTGTGGCAGGAGATACATCCCCGGACTCGAACCGTGTGTAACCCTCACAGAGTGCCTTTTACCCCACACACACACACAAAACCGCACTCTATTGCAGCTCATACACTACGTCTAGGCAAATTATTCAGTCGAGGGTGGCCCCATAATCCACCCGTGTAGAAGTACGCGAATCTTGGTTCGAAGGGACACCGGAAACCGTCCTTGCGGGAAAACGAGACAAACCACCGTGCTCCCAGCCACGGCCTCTCGTCTAGCCCAGATGAATATTAAGCAAGTTTATTAAGCAATCCCGGTGAACACCCACCTACCGAGTAACCCATCCAATGGTGTGAGAACATCTGCTATCCCAGGAATTACGACTTTTACAAGTCTAAGCATGTCTAAGCAAATACAACATAATAAGCAATAGCAGGTTACACACTAGACTACCCTAGTTAGGTTAGGATGGTAGTGGAGTTGATTGAGCGACAAAGTAAGCTGTGTGTAAGGAATAGAGGTAATATTAACGAGAAGATAACTTTTGAGCGCATGCAATATTGCATTTGAAAACAACTAATACTTTGTAAAATAATAGGAGTTTAGCAATGTGACCAAAGGGGCTGCTTGCCTGGTTGCTGAGCAACTAAACCCTGCTTTTGTTCGAAACTATCGTCTTCTGACCCTTCCGGCTCTAACGGAGAAGAACGAAAACACCGAAAAAGAAGGGCACAATCGTGAACATCAAAATGTCAAACATTAATACAAGATGCAATGCATGCCATGGTGTAGAGGATGCAAAAAGAAGACTAATGCAAGTGGAATCAATTTAATCGGAGTTCGGACGCATAAAATGTCGCGATCCGAAAATCCTCCAGCTAATCGGAAACCCTAATTTGAGTTTTTAGCAAATTGTATTATTCCTAGCATGCAAACATGAATGAAAATGATGTTTTTGAATAGATTTCATTTTCTGAACATTTTGATATATTATTTGCATTTTTCTGATTAAAGATGAATTTTCTATGAATTTTACAAGATTTAAACCATTTTTACCCTTTGTTGTATTTTTCTCAGTAAAAATAATATTTAAATTAATTCAATTATAACCAGAGGCTGACATGTGGGCCCATTGGTCAACTTTGACCAAATTGATTTGAGCCATTGACAGGTGGGGCCCACTGTCATACTTTTCCTTTTTATTTATTCTTTTCTTAAATTCCTGTCACATGGGGCCCACTGTCATTAAGACAACTTAATGGAGCTCATTTACTATACTGTTAGCAGTTAATCATAATCTTTAATGAGTCGGTTAACCATTAATTCCGAATGATTAACAATAATTGCTGCAGAGAAACATTCGGAACTTTAACCATTGACATTAATCACACTTAAGCATTTAATGGGCATTATTAATACATCACTTAACCATTAATTGGTCTTAGCCGACACAATTAATCAGTCCTAATGACCGGACAAGGTCATTATGACCAGATTAAAGGAGCAAGGCCGGTGGTTCCGGTGCTTGCTGTTGCCGACGACGGGGAGCAACACGGCAGAGGGCGGCGGCCTGAGGCCTTACCGAGCGCGGCGAGGAGAGGAGGCGCCCAGGCCTGGCTCGACGGCGCTTCAGGCAGGGCGACCACGGCGACGGGTCCTCCGGGTGGCGACTTCGGGTGCGCGGGGCTTCGGTGGTCCGGCGACGGGGCGGCGCTGCGAGGAGCTCGGCTACCGGCGGGGTTGGAGGCAGTGGATGGGGGCCGGCGACGAAGAAGGCCCGGGGCGGCGAGGTAGCCTTCGGCGAGACGGGGTGCTCCGGGGCGGCTTGGCGAAGAACCGGCAAGCGGCGGCGGCGTCCGACGAGCGTGGGGAGCGAGGCAGCCTCGGGGAGGGCTCGGCCGGCGGGAGGCAGCGCCGTAGGCAGCGGGCTCGGGGCGGAGCAAAGGGGCTCGGTAGGAAGGGGGGAGGAGAAGGAGACCCGTGGCGGGATTGGGAGCGGTGGCTGACTCCGGCGGGGAGGAGCTCCGGCTTAGCGAACGGGGAGCTCCCGGGGCGGTGAGAAGGGGCGGCGGCGAGGCAACCACGGCGGGGAGCTCGGATCGGAGCGGAGATGCAAGGGGGAGGCGCGGGGCGCTGCCACGCGTGCTCCGGAGGTGGCCGGGTGCAGATGGGATAGCGGCGGCGGTGGAAGAAGATAGGGATGGGGAGGAAGGGGATAAGGCAGCCAAGGGGGGGTGCGTCGGTGGCTTAAGGGGGAAGGAAACCGGGAGGGGCGGCGGCGGGCTGGGCCAGGGGAAGGGGAAGAAACTGGGCCAAGCCCAATTCGGCTAGGAGAGAATAGAATTAGGGTTAGAAGCTAGGGTTTTAAGGGTTTGGTTTTCTTATTTTGCTTTGCTCTTTTGATTTGATTCCAATTTAAACCCCAACACAAACTCAACTCCCATTTAGACTATGAATCATACTAACGATCTTACAAATTATGGAATTCAATTCCACTAAAACATGTTGCCGCATCATTTTAAATATGTAACACATAACAAATCATTCCCGAGCCCTTAGGGTGAGATTAGGGTTTTCAAAAATTCAAAATTCTCCTCATTTTCGAGTTCGTGAGTTTATGCCATGGAATGCAGATGATGCACATTACATTATTAGCAAACTTGGGGACGTTACAACCAATCCATCCTTCAGGTCAAACAGTCATTATCAACTGTATGAATTTAGACAACATATTATAAGGGATATAATGTTATGCAAACTTTAAAACTTAATAGTAGCACTTACTAGTTGCTCTCTACCACACTTTTAGAAAATGGAATGTTCTCGACATCATCCTCATCTTCTTCTTCCTAGAAAAAGTTACATAAACCGAGTTAGCCATGACCGAAACAAAAAGGAATTGAACAAACATATTATAGCATGAATGAACATATCATAGACATAGGAGCTTTCAAGTCACCAGTGGCACCTCTAATCCAGCTAGAAGCACACACCCAATGCCTCCACCATAGCTGGGTGTAGAGAACTTCAATAATCATCTAAAACTCTACCCCCGGTGCTAAAAGTTGATTCTGAAGACATAGAGGTGGCTGGTATAGTCAAAAAATTCTTCACTATCTGTGAGACTACTGGGAGTCTATGTGTATTCAACTTCCACCACTCAAGCACATTGAAATTCTTGTTTGACAAGCTCTCATTCTTTTCATCAAGATAGATGAGCAACTCACTCTTTGATGGTTCTGAAGAAGATTCCTGCAAGAAAGACTGAAACTGGCTTGATACAGAGGGTAAAGAGATACTTGCATCCATACTTGAAGATGAGCACACAACACCTTTTCTAGCAGCTGCCTTCATGTGTCGATGATCCCTCTCATACTTTTAATATAGCTTTTCCAAATCTGTTTCTATCTTAGCATACTCACTCTCAGCTTTTGGGGATTCATACATCTGCCAAAAACACCAATTAACAAATTTCATCTTGTATCTTGGGTCTAAAATAGTAGCAAGCACCATGACATTACTCGTTTCTTCCCAATACTTGTTGAATTTCTGCAACATTGCAGTTGCCATACTCTTCAAATTGGCATTGCTAGATGTACTTGCATTCATCAAAGCAATCTTGACATTCACAATGTGAGGATAAAAAACATTTGCAGTGGGGTATGTCGAAGCTGAAAATGCAGTAGTAACTGTAGCCAAAGACTCAAGTATTGGTGTAATGATTTCATATAATGCCCATTCCTCACTTGTAGGCTCTCATTTGTAGTTTGCATCTGTATCAGCATGACATACTAATGCTTCCTTATAAGCAATGCAAGTATTTAACATTCTGTAAGTGGAACTCCACCTTGTTGATACATCAAGTTTCAACCCATCTCCAATTTCTAGTGCAAGAGATCTAGAAAATTTCTAGGAACTTGTGCATGCGAGATGGTGACTTCTTTATGTACGTACTTCACAGTTTCTCTAATATTGTTGATCAAAGGAGCTATGGGTGCTATGCCATCATTCACCACCAAATTAATAATGTGTGCAGAACAACGGACATGGAAATATTTTGCAATGAAAGAAGTTGATCCTCTAGCAGCAAACTTAGCCTTTAAACACCGAACAGCAACATCATTGTTGGAAGCATTATCAAGAGTAATTGAGATGACTTTATCCTCCACCTTCCATTCAGCAAGACAATCATATACAGCTTGAGCTATCACATTTCCGCTATGTGGAGGATCTAACTCGACAAAGTTCAGCACACGACATTGCATAGTCCAATTACTATCTATATAGTGTGCAACTAAACTCATATAGCAAAGAGTTTGGTTGGATGTCCATAAATCACAAGTTATACTTATGTAGTCCACACCTTTTAGACTCTTCCTAAGGTTTTCTTTCTCAGACTGGTAAACCTTCAAGCATTCACTTCTTATGGTTTTTCTACCAATAAACTGATAAGCAGGATTCAAGTACTTTAGCAAGATATTGAACCAGGTGTGCTCTACCGATATTGAACCAGGTGTGCTCTACCATTCTAAATGGATATTCATGAACTATTATCATCTTAGCAGTTAATGTTCGAGTATGCTCAACACTGTACTCTGTAGGAGAGACAACAATAGGAAGACCAGAATCACCTGCCTTATCTGAAGCATACTTGAGATGAGCCTGAGCCATCCTCTTAGCCACTTTGTTCAAGAATGGGGCACACTTCTCCATGTGCCTCTTAAGATGTGAAGTAGCTCCACCGGGTGTGTAAGAATAAATTTTGTAGCAATACAAACACTTTGCCTTTATGATGAACACATTTTTCTCTGTCTTGGATGGAACTTTGACCTCCTTAAAGTTTTGCCAAACATTTGAATGCTTCCTGCCTGTTTGAACCACAACCTTGGGTGAAACCTTCACCCCCTTTCGCCGTTTCCTTCCTCTTGGAGAGACCGAACCATCCCTTTCAACTGTTACAGCGGGATCCCCACGGGATAGGCCCAGGGCAAGGAGTCGGCCTAGCAAACTCGGGATGGCCCAAATCCACGGCAGGAGGCCCACTCGGCCAAATACAGCCCACAGGGTCCACTCGGAAGTAACGGCCGGGTGCCACCAAGACCAGGCGTTACAAAGGCATTAAGTCGGACGTTACCAAGAGTCAGTAAGTAGCGTTAAGGTGCCATCAAGTGTGCCGTTACCACGACTTGGCCGACTCGGCAGTTGTAAAACCTAGGCCTTGCCGGGTTCTATATAAGGCAGGGCTAAGGCACCCACACCGGGTCTGGGTTTTTTTCTTCTTCTTCTTCCAGCAATCACATCATCCATTGTACCCAAAAACTTTCCTCACGCGAGGCTTGATAAACAATCCAGCAGGAATAGGGTATTACCTCTTCCATAGAGGGCCTAAACCTGGGTAAATCTCTCGTGTGCACCCGCTCCTGGATCATCCTCCTGCGCTCCCCAATTCCTAATTAGAAATGTATATTGCCGCGAAATCCCCGTGACAGTTGGCGCGCCAGGTAGGGGAGGCGTAGGCTGCAGCTGCGATCCAGGCAGGATCTTCTCCGGTCACCGGCGGCGGGCCCGTGTTCGGCCACGCGGTACAGCACCTTGCCTCCACCGCATTTCCGAGAGGCGCGACACTCTCCTTCGGGAGCCTGTGTTTCTTGGCCGACGATCTTGGCCAGCTTCGCCTTCAGGATCCGGCTCCTTGCCTGGTGGAGGAGTCGGCTCCCAAGCACTCCTTGGGATCTTCACGTGTCAGCGGGGCTGCTTCCCAGCTCGTCGGCATGATCATATCAGATTCCCTCATACCCATCCTGGACTCCGAGTCTGACAGGTACGAGAGCTCTTACAGCTGCGACTCCGCAGCTGAAGTATACATGGTTGCACCCGGTGCCGCCAGCACCGCAGGAACACCTGGCGTGGCGGCCGGAGCGGTGGATGAGTTTCTATGAATGCCCATCACCGGCCAGTCGGAGGCCGAAAAGGCTATGGAGGCATCCCGCCAAGCCATCCTGGCCGAGCGGGATCGCGTGAACCAGGAGAAGGCGGCACTCGCGGCGCGAGAGGCCGAGTATGGCGAGGCAATGGCCTACGAGTCAAGCCGACGTCCTTGGCACGCCACCCCTTCGGCCGTTCGGAGGGGTCGTGGCATCCATGACTCTCTCTCGGGCCACAGCTCGGATGGAGTCCCGGTCTATCACACCCCCCGCGCAGAACCTCATTGCGATGGCTGCGCTAGCCGACTCGATCCCACCGCCAGCAGACGGCTCTACTGCGGAGGCTTACCGCCGAGTCGTCGCCCTGGTGAAGATGGCGGTCGAGCAACAGAACGAGACCACTTTGTCTCACGGCCGGCTAGCAAACAAGTCGGCACGTAGTAGACCATCAGCAGCTCCGAGTCACCCACTCACCATCGGCTCGTCTCAGTCGAGTCGCTCCACCAATCGGTGTCCTGACGCCCGCGAGGAGATCCGTCAGATCCAGGCGGAGCGGCGTCGAGCAACCTCCCCTCGTGTCAACAATCGTGACGCGCGAGATGATATTGAGGGACGACGGTGCTGCCAGGGCACAAGCCGAGCGTCAGGACGGTGAGGTAAACCAGCCGGGTGGCTCGGCTTCCACTGGACCGCTATGCTTTAGCAGGCGGATTTGGACAGAGCCGTTCCTGGATCGTTTCCGGATTGCCAGTGGCGTTGACAAGTACAACGGCTCTGCCAAGCCAGAGACCTGGCTCGCCGACTACTTGGTGGCGTGCAACATTGGCGGAGGCAACGAACGTGTTGCCCTCCGCAGCCTTCCCTTGATGCTTGAAGGCTCCACGCGGGCATGGCTTAACAGCTTGCCCGAAGACAGCATCTATGATTGGAAGGACCTCCAAGAGGCCTTCATCAAGAACTTCGAGGGCACATATAAGCGGCCCAGGAACGCGCAGGACCTCTGGCTTTGCGTCCAGAAGGAGGGGGAGTCGGTCCAGGACTACATTCAGCGCTGGACTCGGCTCCGCATGTGAGGGACTCGGTATTTTAACTCGATTCAAGGAATTCACAACAAGTGAAGATGGTGACCATAGCCGCTACCTGCGACGGACTATGGCCCACCCCCGCCCCGTGCGACATGCATATGACACGATGCGTATGACTCACCACGGCCTGATTGAGGGATCACGATTCCAAAAACATACGCCACAATGCATATGACTCACTTTGGCAATGGACCGTACATTCACTTTGCATTTCACTTGATCGAAATAAAACAACAAGTTCCTCCATATGCATCCAACCACACTCCCCATTTCAACATACACGCATGGTAGACGGGAGGTGGGGGCATATGTTGGACAGCAAGCATATCATCACACGAACCACTACGATACGATAATACACCTAGCTGTCCACATGGGACTATATGAATACATCATTCGGCAATAACCAGAAACATAGTCAAGTCGGAAATATTCATGCAACAGTGGAAGAAAAGACCCAAAATCAGCAGCGGCGCACCAACCGCTGCCCAAAAGTCACCAAATCCCACGAGTCGATAGCCAACCAAGAAAACCAAGCCGTTAGGCATCATCGAAGTAATCCTCGACCACTGGCTCACTTGCAATGATCTAGGAATATCCTAGGTGAGTACGAAGGTACTCACAAGACTTATTCGTGCTTAATTAGATGTCCTACACATACTAGTATAGCCGCAATTAAACATGGTGCATTTTGATCTAACAGGGTACAAGCAGGAAACATGGCATGGATAGCATTAAGGAGGAACACATCAACTCCCACTTACAGTTCAGATCTCGTATAATTCAAAACACAAACATGAGAACATTAATCATAACATTCCAAAGTTGTTTGGGGCAGCCCACGCCCATCTACTTTAAGCAACCCCCTTGCACCGTCCCGGCAAATCCAACTACTATGGGAAATATCGAGTGCTCCTCACTCGGAGGTTGCAAAGCTCCAGTGACCGAGACTTGCCATCAGATAACCCATAGCGGTGAGTCCGGTGGCGACCATGAGGGTTCTCAACCTATCACATGTTCATTCCAATCAATCTCTCGGTCCGTCACCGGCTGTACAACTACCATGGATATAACGAGTGCTCCTCACTCGGAGGTTGCAAGGCTCCGAGTGACCGAGACTTGCCATCAGATATACCCATAGCGGTGACTTCTGCTGACGTCCATGCGTGACAAGAGGAGTACTACGACGGAGTAACCTCAGTTTGGTATAGCGACAAACTCTCTTTACACCTGGGTCATATTCATGGCATCAAATATACCAATTGTATCCATCATGCACGTACCCCCTTCGGCTCTCACATCTCACTTTTAATAATTCCAAGTTGATAGGGCATTAAGTTAAATTCTCAACCATCACAGAAAAATAACCTCTCAGAACAACCCTAAATAGTTCCAATCATAATCTCTAACCAAACATCCACACATTACTAGTAGTCAGGCATGTAATAGAATAAAAGAGATGTAACAAGCTCTGCTTGCCTTGGTCACAAAGCTCCTGGTCTTGCATTGAATCGTGAGCCTGGTGGTCTCCTTCTTCGAGCTCTATTGTAAATAACACGAAGTACCGGAAAACAAACGACAAAAAAAGGCAATGAGGTTTGGCATGAATGCATCATGGACGATGCTAAGTGCAAGATTCTAAAGTGACCTATAGATGTTAAGGAGCTATGGTAAAGAGCATTTCTCAAATTAATTTTGTAGGAATTTAAATGGTTGTTCTCTCAGCGGGTGGTCATGTTCTGAAACTTTAGTATTACGAAAGTACTCAGAGATACGAGCCTAACGCAATCAGAATCACTCAATTTGGAGCTATGACCCTCTAGTTATAGATTATTGAAAAACATCATACGAATAGGGGTGAACTAATTCAAACTCCTTTGGATCTGGGTTTACATTCCAAATTTTGAAAAAAATTTCAACCAGATTGTAGAAAATTTCTCAAGGTTTCTGAAAATATAAAATTTGTCAAATCGGAGTTACGAGTAAAAAGATATCGCATTTACAAATTTTGCCCGATTAGGGTAAAACCTTAATTTCTATGTTGGGTAATACCCTCCTGCGAAAATTAATGAAGGAAATCGCTAGGTGCACCTAGAACAAACTACCCAAGAACTTTTGCACTCAACCGAGCTGCATTGCCCCTCACCGGAGTTGCTCCGGGTGGCCTAGGGAGCACGGCGAGCTCGGGGAAAGCGGCGGAGGTGGCAGCAACTCACCCCGGAGTCAAAGCGTGGCGTGGGGCAGCTGGAGGAGGCCGGAGTCGAGCTCCCCAGTGGCCGGCGGCGGTGAAGACCCTCGGGCGTCGTCGGTGGGGTTCTCCGGGCACGGATCTGAGGAGAGGAAGAGCAGGGAGGTGAGGGAGGAGGTGGGTGAGCTCGGAGAAAGGAAAATGGGAGGCCGGGGCTCACCGGTTTTGGAGGAATTCCTCGCCGGAGCTCGGTCGGAGATGGAGGAGAATGCAGCGGAGTGGAGCTCGGGCACGGGAGGAAAAAGAGGGGAGCGCTAGGGTTCGGATAGGAGCAGAGAGTGGTCAGGGCGGCGATTTAAATAAGGCAGCGGCGGTCGGAGAGCCGGTGGCGCGCCGTCCCACCTCGGTCACTCGGCGGCGGGGACGTGGCGAAGGCGGTCTGACACGCGGGCCCCGCGTGGCAGGGGAGCGGGAGGAGGCGCACGGCGCCGGGGGGTGCTTCCCCGTGGAGAAGGCGGAAAAGAGGAGGAAGGGGAGGCGGGTTGCAGCGCTGGCGGGCTAAGCGGGCTGGCCGAGTGGGCCTCGGCCCAATCTCTTTTTAGAACTTCCTTTTTCTTTTTTTCTTTTTCCAGGGTGAGTTCATTGTAAAATCGATTTGGGCATCCAAATTTGATCCAAAATTATTTGAAATTTTTACAGGAGGTTTATAATTAGATTTAGAACCCTCCATAAATTTTTGAAACCATTTGGAGCTGTTTTGACAGGATTTTGAATTTAAATTCAAATTTGACCTAAAGGAGGTTTGAACTATAACTAGATCATAAAATTTTCTAAAAATTCCAAAATTTCGTATGTGGGTTGAGTTTTTATGTTCATGGTGGTTTGCCAAGTTCGATGGCTTTTCATCTACAGAAGCACCGCATAACCACCTAACCCTAATCCTGCCACTCTAGGGTTTGAATTCCAACGCTTTAATTGAGCTAGCGAATGCTCGTAGCTTTGGATGGAACTTTGAGAGGGAAACCTTAGAGGGATGACCCAACTAGGAAACCCTAATCTTCCTCCACCTACTATTGTTGACGTTGATATTTGTTAATTCAAATAAGTTGATTGGTGTTTGCTAAAATTATCCACCGAGGATGAGATATGTACGTATTCTATAAAATGTAATTATTGTAAATTTAAGTTTATGCAAGGTGGATGCAGGGATGATGACATGTATGCATGGATGAATGCATGACCTAATCCGTGAATTAAAACTGGGTATTACAAAACCTACCCCCCTTAAAAAGATCTCGACCCGAGATCTCTAACGATCGGCAAACAAGGATGGAAACTCGGTCTTGAAACAACTTTCACGTTCCCATGTAGCTTCATCTTCAGTATGGTTGCTCCACTGGACCTTGAGAACTTGATAGTGCGGTTCCGGGTCTTACGCTCGGTCTCATCGAGAATGCACACCAGGTGTTCTCGATAAGTGAGGTCTTCATGCAGTTCTTCCATTTCGGGGTGGACCTTCGTTTCTGGGACGCGATGGTAAGCCTTCAGCTGGGATACATTGTAATACCCATTTCACCCTTACGATTAGGTTTTGCATTCCATACATGCATTCATATCATCCTCCCCGCACATGCACACACAAACCTTGTTTAAACTTAAATGTGATATGATCACATTTTATAGAATACGTACATATCTCATCCTCAGTGGATAATTTTACAAACACCAATCAACTTATTTGAATTAACAAATATCAACATCAACAATAGTAGGTGGAGGAAGATTAGGGTTTCCTAGTTGGGTCATCCCTCTAAGGTTTCCCTCCCAAAGTTTCAACCAAAAACCCTAAGGCTTTGCTAACTCAATTGAGGAATTGAAGTCGAATTGTAAAAAGGATTGAATTGTAATTCAAGGATTAGGCAATATTTCTGTGAAATAAGAGGTTACAAAAATTTATATTTAGCCATGAATATGAGAAATCTAATCGCATGTAAAATTTTGGAAATTTTGGAATTGTTTAGGGCCTGGGTGTAGTTCACACTCCCTTTTGGGTCAAATTTGAATTTAAATTCAAAACTAGGTCAAACAGTGTCCAAATGACTTCAAATTTTTTTTACAGTAGGTCCCAAATGCTATTATGAAGGTCCTGTAAAAATTTCAAACCATTTGGAGTTTATTTAGGCCCTCAAATGATTTAATAAGTATCTCTGTCTGGAATTAAAAGAAAAAGAAAACAAAAACCAAAAATTGAGTTCGGGTGGGCCGAGGCCTGATGGGCCTCAACCGGCCCAGCCCACCACTCTAGAAGCCGCCTCCCCTCCTCCCATTTTCCGCCTCCTCCGTGGGAAAGCGCCCCCGGGGCGTTTCGCGCCTTCTCTCCCTACCGACACGCGGGGCCCGCCTGTCAGGACCCCGCTGCCACGTCTCGGCCGCCGGTAAGCCACGGTGGGCGGTGCCTCCACCACCTCGCTCCGACCGGCCGCTCCCCCTTAAATGCCTCCATTCGGACAGCCGCCGCTCCCCTCTCCTCTCTTTCCCCGCTCCCGAAACCCTAGCTCCCCTTTTTCTCCCGTCGCCGAAGCACCGCGCTGCCGTCTTCCATATCTCCGGCCACCGTTTCCGACGAGCTCCCCTTGTCGCCTCAGTCCTCCGCCGGTTCCATTCTTCCTCCCCCGAGCTCTTCCTTTCCCTCCCTAACACCCCCGGCTTCTTCCCTTTTTAGATCCGGGCCCGAGGACCTCCAACGACGCAGCTCCGGTCGCCACCGCCATTTGCTCCGTCGCCAGCTCTCCTCCGACCCCCTCCATCTCCCCGCGCCACCGCATCCGACTCAGGGTGAGCTGCCGCCGCCCCTGCCGCCTTCTCCGAGCTCACCGCGCCTCGGAGCGCCATCTAGGCCTTCTCCGGCGACGCTCCGGCGTGAGCCTGTAATACCCAATTGTAACAAAGTAGGTATTTGACTTGCATGCATGCATACATGGCATCATCCCGCACCATCTCGTTTAAACCCGAAAAGGATATAATTGTACTTTATAGAATATGTAATATCTCATCCTCGGTGGATATTATTACAAACACCAATCAACTTATTCGAAGTAGTTGGATTGACAATGTCATTGATAAGGTGGGGGGGGGAGTCATCGAATCCTTCGAAGAGTCCCCGTCCCTAAACCTAAAACCCTAAAGGAGCTGAATTAGGGTTTCGACGATAGAACAATTTTTTTTAGTGGATGCAAACCTCTCAAACTCCACAAATAGCTCCAAAAGGGAAAACCTTAGCTATATGTCAAATTTCAGAATTTTTGAATATACCTAGGGCCTAGTCGCAGTGTAAACCCTAAATTGGACCCTAATTCAAATTTGAACTGGACACCCATTCAAATGAGCTCCAAATCGACCCAAACTTCTATAGAAGCTCAAGAATAAAGATTAGAACCCCCTGTAAAATTTCACATTATTTGGAGCAAAATACACACATAAAATAACGTGGGGAAAGTTCTGGTATAAAGAAATTAAAAATTAAAAACAAAACCTTAACTCCCCCTGGGCCGGAACCGCTCGGCCGGCCCATCTCCCCCGGCCCACTTCCCCCGCGCGCGCGCCTCTCCCCTCTGCTCCCGCTGACAGGCCGGCCCCGCCTATCAGCCTCCTCTCCCTCTCACCGCCGCGCCCCGGGCCCGCTTGTCATCCCGCCCGCGCCACGTCGCCGTCGCCCGCTCGCCGCGGTGGGCGGTGCTCCTTCCGACCGGCGGTCTGAAGCTCCGCGCCGCCCCATAAAAAGGCCCTCCGCTCGGACAGCATCCCCCAAGTCTCGGAAAACCCTAGGTTCCCCTCCCTTCTCCCCTCCGGTGCCGAAGCCTCTCTGCGCCGTCGTCTTCCCGAGCTCCGGTGCTCAGCTCCGGTGAGCAATTCCGCCTTCCCCGGTGAGCCCCGAGCCCCAATCCTTCGCCCATGAGCTTCCCCAGCTGCCCCTCTAACTCCTACCTCCTTCCTCTTTCCAGATCCGCCCCTGAAGCTCCCTGCCGCCGCGATTCTTCCCCGTCTCCGGCGTCTGCTCCGACGAGTTCCCCCGGTTGCTCCGGACCTCCTCTCCTTCCATCTTCTAGCTCCTCGAGCCCCTCTCCCTCTGCCTAACCTCCCCATCTCCCTCTTGATGCAGATCTGCGCCCGGAGTAGCCCCGTCGCCGGCGACCGAACCTCCCCGCCGCTCCCCGCCGTTGCTAGCTCCGTCCCGACCCCGACAGCTCACCTCCGTCCGCGCATCGGTCTTAGGGTGAGCCCCGGATCATTCCGCCGCTTCTCCCCGGTCGTACCGAGCTCCGTAGCGTCCCCGAGGGTCCTCCGGCGAGGTTCCGGCGAGGCACCACCGCCCAAGCCTCCGGTGGTCTCGGTACAGGGGAGAGAGAGAAGAGGGAAGTGAAAGAGAGAGAGGTGAGGCCGCGTGGCCCCTTCTGATTGGGCCACGGGTGCTCGGGTAGGCCCCACCAGTCAGTGGGTCAGGTTTATGTGATGAGGATTTGGGGTAGGGTGGTTCGGGTACGCGTAGGGTTTGCAGATCTGGATTGGGTAGCCCTCGGGTGCGTGTAGCGTTTAGGGTTTTGATTTTTAGGGCAGATTTTGCACCAAATTTCAAATGGCCATAACTTTTGAACCAGGAGTCCAAATTTAAAATTTTTTATATATTTGGAAAGCTTGTGAAGAGCTCTACACTTTAGCTGAATCAAAAATTGGTTTTGAGTACATGCACAGGGTGATGTTTAGGGTGGAAGCTTTGCTACTTTCGAGAGTCCGTAAACCCTAGATTCGCATCCATAACTCCGATTGTGACGAGTTGTACCTTTTTGGAAACCTCGCGAGATTTCCTACATCAAGGAACAATTGGAATTCCAGTAGGGCCACATGCATACGATGGATCCTTGTAGGGTGTGAGTCGTAGTCCCCTTTTATCATCGACGTCACCGATAAACCCTAGCTCGATGACTGTAGCCCCAAATCGCACGACTCCAACTACCCTAGTCTCGTATTCCAGTACACCTTCATCTGATCGATATTGTAGGCCGTGACTATCCTTGGCGAATAGTAACATGCACACCCTAACCCTGCATAAAATAACATGCATGTAGAATTAGGGTTATCGCACAACTTCTATTAAGCTCACTCTAGGAAATTGGACTACTCTAAGATCCAACCATCCTTAAGCCACTATAATAATGCACATCTAGCATTGTACCTCATGCATACATGCTGAGTCTTACTATTTTCCGTATCGTTTCTTTTCTGGTTCTTCGTATTGGTTATAAAAGAATCTGAAGAGGAAGACCACCAGGCTTACAGCTCCCCGCAAGACCAGGATCAAACCGAACAAGGCAAGCAGAGCTTGTTGCATCTTTACTTCCCGTACTCTTGTGTATGCCCTTTTTATATGTGCTATGTGTATGAATGTTTATCGGTGAATCGTCGCAAGTTGCGTACACTAGCATGTGTAGGATGTGTCTTACGTCGAGAACATCTAATGGCTCTTCAACTAAATTGTTAAGTGAGTTGGGAGAGCCGAGGGCGTGCACAATGGGTACGGTTGGTGTTTATTGACGAGTGATGGCGACCCAGGAGTAAGTAGAGTTTTGTCGCCACACCAACCCTATCTTCAGCGTGTCACCATCCCTTATCACACGAGAACGCTAGCGAGAACCAACACTGAGGATAGTTGGGGTAAGCCTCCATGCACTTTGGAGGCTCGCTACCTCCAAACTGTTATGCACTCACTATGCCTGCAGGGGTTGAGTTGTCGGTAGTGGTTCGAGAGATTAAAATGAACATGTGTGGATCGGATCAACTTGGATTTGATTTAGGGGCTGCCCTAATTGAATTGGATGATGGTTAATGGATTGATTTGGATTGGACTCATGGGCTGCCCCCAATGGATTTGGATTTGATGACTTGATCTCGTGGTAAATTGGTTGTGATATATTTGTATCCTGAGTTAATCTGTTACTGAGTCTGTCCTCACTTCACCTTATTAATGTTATGTTCTTAACTTGTATATTATTACTCTGAGAAGCATTCATGTTTAATTGTTGTTGTACTAGTATGAGTAGGACATTTAATCAAGCACGAATAAGTCTTGCGAGTACGTTTGTACTCACCTAGGTTATTCCTAGAGCTTGCAGGTGAGCCGGTGGTCGAAGATTATTTCGATGATGCCTGAATTTGTGTTTCCTCGGTAGTGTTCGACTCATGGGATGGGTTGTAGCTTTTGTTCAGCGGTCACTATGCCGTTGTGGGACTCATTTACTGTTCTTCCGCTGTCGTTTAATTACTCCGTACTCGGATATGATTTCGGATATGACTGACTGATGTAATATGTTGTCCCATCGTGGACTGTTATTAGTAATATCGTATTGTAGAGCTTTGTGATGATATCCGAGTTGTTAGACCAGGCTGCCCCTGCACAATGTGTGAATGATATGAAGTGTACGGGTATGCCGTGAAGAGTCGAAGCCGTACCTTATTCTACTAAGTCGAGCAGGTGTTGGTTGAGTGACCCGCTAGCTGAGATGCTGTGCCGGCCAGGCAGGGTGTGGGCGTGTTCTACCGGGCTTTCGAGCGACCCACTAGCCTCCGGGCTAGGTTAGGGTGTGGGTAGAATTGCCGGGCTCCTCCGACCTTGTTTGTCGTGGTAGGATTCAGGAACGACTCAAAACCTTCACCGGGTCATGGAATCGTATGTGGTTCTAGGAAGATTGGTCGCTTCCGGCCGGCTCGCACGTGGCGGGTGTCGGATCGTTCCGCTTTGGTGCGTACGGCGCAGGTACCGTGCCACCGGGCTGACGAGTCCTTCAGTCCTTGGCGACTTCGCGTTCCCTTAATCATATGCAATTCCGAGCCCGTGACAGAGCCCCGCCACCCGAACCCCTCCCCCGGCCGAGCACGAGAGGGAGAGAAGAAGAGGCCACGTGGCCTCCTCCCATTGGCCTCGGTGCCCGGTCAGCACTGACCGTGGGTCCCCCACGTCAGTGAGGATTAGATAGGGTTAGGGGTAGATTTTTAGGGTAGGCTCTCGGGTGTGCTCAGCATTTTCATTTTCGGCAGAACAGAGAGGATTAGGGTTAGTGTAGTTTAGCCGGGTACACGTAACAATTTTGTTTTTCGTAGAGGTTAGGGTTAGGGTTTCCGATAAACTTCGAAATAGCGTAACTTCTAAACCGTAGCTCCAAATTTAGCAAATTTTACCTTTCTGGAATCTTTGAGAAATTTCCTACAATCTGGTTGAAACAAAATTTCAATATTTACAATTGAATTCCAGACCAAAGTTGAATGCGAATTAGTCATCCCTTCCGAGCCTCGTTCTTCGATAGGTCATAACTTGAGTGTTATAGCTCCAAATTGAATGGTTCCAGTTGTGTTAGGTTTGTATCGTCAAGCACTTTCATAATATGAACATTTTGAGTCATGACTATACACTGTGGATAGTAATTTTCAACTTCAACATGCAATCAAACGAAATCCAACATACAGGCATTATTAAGACCACACTTTAAATTCCATAAATCCCAATTGGGAAACTTTTGCTACATTAGGTTTCCATCATTCACAAGTCAACTTAGAATTGTATACCTAGCATAACTCATCATGCATCCATGTTGGAACTCATTACTTTTCTTTTACCGTTTTGTTTCCGGTATTTCACATTGTTTGCAATAGAGCCCGAAGAAGGAGACCACTCGGCTTTCACTTTAGAGCAAGATCCAGAACCCTGTGACCAAGGCAAGTAGAGCTTGTTGCACCTTTTTATTGTCATTTCATATGCTTACCTATTTGTGTTTGTGGTAGGATTGTTTGTTTCGATGTGATGGTCGGAATACTTGAAACTAGCATGTTAGGTGAGGTGGTGTGTCATGTTCAGCCGTGGCTGAAACTTAATCGGGTTGCCCTATCTAATTGAACTTAATTAAGTGAGATGTGAGAGCCGAGGGTTTTGCACGATGAATACGATTGGTATTTATTGAAGTGTCAGAATGCGACCGGGTGTTTTGAAGTGTGCTTGTCGCTATACCAATCTGAGGTAACTTCATCGTGCACCTCCCTCATCACCGTGTGGATGTTAGCAGAATCGATGCTGGGATATGATTGAGATAAGTCTCGATATCACTTGGAGCCTTGCAACCTCTAAGGGAAATGCACTCGTCATATCCAGGGTGATCGGATTGCCGGTAACGATCCAAGAGAATGAATAAATATGTGGTTTTGTTGAATTGAGGTTAGGGTTGAGTTGTGGGCTGTCCGCAAATGGTTGAGGAAGCATCTGTGAGTGCTATTATGTTTGGTTATTGAATTGTATGAAATCTGGACTGCGAGTCACATCCCGATAGTTCTTCCTTTATATTGTTATTGCCATGCCGCAATTTGTATACCTAGTTGACTTGGATCGTACCATGTTTTATTTCTGTCATAGTAATGCATGTGTAGGACATTTAATCAAGCACGAATAAGTCTTGCGAGTATGTTTGTACTCACCTAGGATATTTCTAGATCATTGCAGGTGAGCCAGTGGTCAAGGATTACTTCGATGATGCTTAGCTACTTGGTTTTCTTGGTTGGCTATCGACTCGTGGGATTTTGAAGTTTGGGCAGCGGTTGATGCACCGCTGCGGATTTTGGGTCTTTTATTCCGCTGTTGCATGAATACTCCAGACTTGACTATGTTTCCGGTTATCGCCGAATGATGTATTCATATAGTCTCATGTGGACAGCTAGGTGTATTATTGTATTGTAGTGGTTCGTGTGATGATATGCTTGCTGTCCAACATATGCCCCCACCTCCTGTCTGTCATGCATGTATGTTGAAATGGGGAGTGTGGTTGGGTGCATATGGAGGTGCTTGTTATTTTACTTCGGTTCATGCGGAATGCAAAGTGAAAGTACGATCCATTGCCAAAGTGAGTCATACGCGTGAGGCGTATGTGTTTGGAATCGTGATCCCCCAATCAGGCCGTGGTGAGTCATACGCAATGCATCGTATGCATGTCGCACGGGGCGGGGGTGGGCCAGAGACCGTCGCAGGTAGCGGCTATGGTCACCGTCTTCACTTGTTGTGAATCCCTTAAATCGGATTAGAATACCGGGTCCTTCACAGCTTGGTATCAGAGCCGAGCTGACCGTAGGAAGCCAATTGCAGGTGGTCGTTAGATAGGACTTGGCATCACTGAGAAAACTATCTGCAAAGCTATACCTTATGTTTAAAATCAGCAAGTAGATTGCTTTTATTCCTTACCCTCATCGATCTTAGTGGAGCGTGGAGACATAAAGATATGCAAAATACACACGGACCTGAATGTGTCAGATCCGTTGATGAAACCTCTACCACCAGCAAAGCATGAGAAACACCGGAATGCCATAGGTGTTAGCAGCTTAAGCATTGGCTAGATTATTGACTCTAGTACAAGTGGGAGACTATTGAAAATATGCCCTACAGGCAATAATAAAGTAGTTATTATTTTATTTTCATGTTCATGATTAAGTTTATGTTCTATGCTAGAATTGCATTGGTTCTTGGATATGAGATTCAGAGGAAAACCTAATTGCATGTGTGGAATAATAAACACCATTCAGATCCCTAGTCAGGCCTCTGGACTAGCTCATGTATTGTTGATGGTCTTGTTTTCCTGATCATGGGCATTGTTAATGTAACAAGGATGCCGGCAATAATGGGAACACATTGTTAGGGTAACAATGGTGTTGGATAGACCCCCTTATGAGATACTGCGAGATCACTTCCTCAATATATTGTCAGTATCTTCTCATTATGTGTTAACGTTTACTTGCGTCCTTAGACCATGAGAATATCGTAGACCCGGATACCGGATGGTTGCTTTGGGGTCATCAAACGTTACTCCATAACTGGGTAATTATAAAGGTGACTTTCAGGTACACCAGAAAGTATATCGTGGTTCAAGATATGTTAAGACTGGGATTTGCCCATCCGGCGATGGAGAGATACACTCTGGGCCCACTCGGTATTACGGTGTCCAGCATCGCATGGCCAGGTATTGTGACTAAAGGGTTAGTCACGGGGACACCGGAATACGGAAACGAGAAAAGAGTACAAACCGGTAACGAGGATAACTAGGTATAGTGATCAAGGAGTTGATCACAGGGATACCATAAAAGTCTCGCCTCGGGTTGTGTAATGTATCGTGAGGCAAAAGGATGATATGCGGTAATACGAGGTTCGCTCGATAAAGATCTTTGATGATATGTAGGAGTCGTTATGGGTGTCCAGATCCCGCTGACGATTATTGACCGGAAGGTGTTCCAGACATGTCCACATATACTCGAACCTATAGGGTCACACGCTTAACATTTTAGCGACATTTAGGAATGCTACGATTTATGGAGAACGAGAGAGAAGGGTTTCGAAAGTATTTCGGATGATCTAGAAAGTGTTCCGGGACGCCCCGGATGGTTCCGGTGATGTCCGGAAGTGTTCCGGAAAGTATCGAAAGGTTCTGGAAGGTTCTAGAAGGTACTAGAAGGTTCTAGTAGTTTTAGAAGGTTCTAAAAGGTTCTGGTGGAGTTGGACTCCAACTCCATCAGGGAGTTCCTGCTGGAGTAGAACTCCACCTTCCCAGGGAGAGCTGCCCCACCCCCTTTAAATAGAGGGGTAGGGCACCTCAAAGGGCATCCCAAGCAGCCCCAAAGGCAGCCCTAGCCCCTTGGCCAAAACCCTAGGCAGTCGCCACCTCTAGATTGGCCGCAGCCTCCTCTTCCTCTTTCTTCTAGATTGGATCTAGTTCAGCTGCCGGCACGCTGCTGCTTCTCCTTCTCGTAGATCCCTGCTGTTCTTGTGTGCTGGTCTACACATTACCGTGGTGTCGCTGATCCGGTACGCGTGGATACCTCAGAGACGTCGTACACTTCGGCGTTCGATCGAGCGAACTATTCATGAGGAGATCGCTCTCGCGACTGGGAGGTATAACCTAGCTGCGGGAGTCTGCGGACTTCATCAACATCGTCAACTTCTCCGCTGCATTGACGTGATCGGCGAAGGTATGATATCGTTGCCTGCACCTCGATAGTGGATCTTGGTTTGGTTCATGTACGGTAAATTTTTGTTTTGCGTAGCACGTTCCCCAACAGTGGTATCAGAGCGGTACTATGCGTAGTTGTAGGTACGACTAGAGCATATGTGATATGCGGCATTGCACATATGATGTGCGGGGTGTTAGATGAGATCTACCACCGGATTTTCTTGTCGTTTCCCTCTCATTGCAGAATTTTGATCTCGGCGGCATCGTGAAATTTTCAGAGGTCCGGCGAACCTTACGATCTTCGGATTGAGACATGCTAAGGATGACTTTGGTTTCACTTTAGTTGAGAAAGATAAATTTACAATGAGCGGGCTTGTAGATGTGACCTACACGGGGGTCATGCGTATGACGAAGTTTAGTATGGGGTTCGAGATTTCCGAATCTCAATTCCATACACCCCGACAGTTAAATAACTGCAAGAGCAATCGTGCTTATGGTAACGTCGGTAGCAAATGGTTTGCAACGTAGCCATAAAGCCACGTATTGTAGCATAAACGTTAGAGGCGTCTCACTTGTTTTTGCAGGGTATGCATGTGATGTGGTATAGCCTATGTGATGCAATGTGATTGTATGAGATGCAAAGTGTTTGTAATTTTAATTTTATCATGACCTGCGTGTCGTGAGTACGGCAATCAGCAGGAGCCAATATGATTATCATTATTTATTGTATTGACCTGCGCATCAACTAGAAAGCCATGTAATGCATTTATTTTATTAGCTATGTGATAGCAAATAGTTGTAATTGCGAGGACATGGTGGTGACAATCTTACATCGATGGACCTCGACGCTACGCCGTACGTGAAGAAGTTCTCTGCCAAAGGATGTTGAAGAAGTCTTCTTTAACAAAAGGGGCTATACCATGTCACAATAATTTGATTGCATGTGATGTTAATTCTTTTTATGCACCTTGTTTGATGCGTGGTAGACGTTGTTAAATAGGGTGATCCCTCACACAAATATCAAGTAGTTAGTGTTCTTCCAAGTGTACCACCGTCTAGAATATTTGTCATTCTGAGGTGCGCCATGTCACATGGGTACGATAGGTTTGACATATATGAGGCGGGCGCGAACCGTTCGGGCAGCAGGGCACTCGGTTGTCTTGACGAGCTTGGCAAGATCGTCTTGGGCTCGGAACACACCCATCGAAAGATGAACAAGTCATATGGGGATATGGTTGGCACGTTGACCTACCGGTCTCGTTATTCCATCATCAGTGATGTCACATCAATGGCGGAGTAAGTGAGTCGTGGATCTTGAATCACTAATAATCAATTATGAGGGATATTGGTTTTAGTGAGAGCTTACTCTAATTAAGTGTTAATTTGAGTTGCTTTAATCATGAACAATGTCTAAAGTGTATTTGTTTTTAGTTGTAGATCTATGGCACCCGTAACCACCTTTCCACTATGTGCGTTGCTTGAGAAAGAAAAACTAAATTCATCTGGTAACAACTTTACGGACTGGTACCGTAATGTGAGGATTGTCCTCAAGAGTGCCAAGAAGGACTATGTCCTATCGCAAACTCTCGGTGAACTCCCCGCTAAAGCTACGGATGATGAGACTCGTATCTATCAATCTAAGAGTGATGATTCCATTGCAGGCTTCATGCTTGGCTCCATGGAACCTGATCTTCAAAAGCGTTTTGAGAATTGGGCTGCTTATGAGTTAATCCAGGAGCTGAAAGCTTTGTTTCAGAAGCAAGCAAGGACTGAAAGATATGAGATATCCAAAGTCTTGTTTGAATACAAGATGGCTGAGGGCAGCTCAGTAAGTCAGCACGTACTCAGATTGTCTGGGTACACGCAAAGGTTGGATGCACCAGGTTTTCCAATCTCCCAAGAGTTGGGCACTGATCTTGTTCTTGCTTCCCTCCCTCCGAGCTACAGTAGCTTCATCATGAACTACAACATGAATGGGATGGAAAAGAGTATGGGTGAATTGTTCACTATGCTTAAAACCGCTGAGATTGGAATCCAGAAGGACGCCAATCATGTGATGATGGTGAATAAAACAACCAACTTCAAGAAGAAGGGCAAGTCTAAGAAAAAGGGCAAGTCCAAGGGTGCTAGTGTGACTGACACGCCTAAAAAGTCCAAGACTGGCGCCACTTCTGATGTTGAGTGCTTCTTCTGTAAAGAGAAGGGACACTTGAAGAGGAACTGCAAGAAATATCTGGCAGAAAAAAAGAAGTCTGGAAAGTCCAGCTCAGGTATGAGTGTCATACATGTTATTGATGTATTCCTTGCTGGTCCACAATGTAATTCTTGGGTATTGGATACCGGATCAGTTGCTCACATTTGCAACTCGATGCAGGAACTATAGAGGCCTAAGCGACTGGCAAAGGATGAGGTGACGATGCGCGTTGGGAACGGAGTAAAAGTTGCTGTGCTTACCGTCAGTATCCTACCTCTACATTTATCTTCAGGATTTATTTTAGAGCTTAGTAATTGTTACTATGTTCCGGCCTTGAGCAAAAATATTATTTCTGGATCATGATTGTTGCAAGACAGTTATTCGTTTAAGTCTGAGAACAAGGGTTGTTCGATTTATATGGATAATATGTTTTATGGCCATGCTCCCGTTGTGAATGGGTTATTTATTATGAATCTTGACGGTATTACACACATCCATAACACTGACGCTAAACGTCGCAAGACAAACGATTTGAATTCCACTTATTTGTGGCACTGCTGTTTGGGTCATATTGGAAAGAAGCGCATGAAGAAACTCCATTGTGATGGACTTTTGGAGTCATTTGATTATGAATCATTTGACACTTGCGAGCCTTGTCTAATGGGAAAAATGACTAAAACGCCGTTCACAGGCCACGTAGAACGGGCGACTGACTTATTGGAGATCATACATACGGATGTATGTGGTCCAATGAGCATAGCTGCACGCGGTGGATTCCTCTACTTCATTACCTTCACGGATGATTTGAGTAGATATGGGTATATCTATTTGATGAGACGTAAGTCTGAAACCTTTGAAAAGTTTAAAGAATTTCAGCATGAAGTAGAAAATCATCGTAACAAGAAAATCAAGTTTCTGCAGTCGGATCGCGGAGGGGAGTATTTGAGTTACGAGTTTAGCGAACATCTGAAGAGTTGCGGAATTGTTCCACAGCTTACGCCTCCCGGAACGCCACAGAGGAATGGAGTGTCCGAGAGACGTAATCGAACCTTGTTGGACATGGTAAGATCGATGATGTCATTAACTGAACTACCATTGTCTTTTTGGGGTTATGCTTTAGAGACTGCCGCTTTTACACTGAATAGAGTGCCATCTAAATCTGTTGAAACGACACCATATGAGATATCACATGGGAAGAAACCCAACTTGTCTTTTCTTAAAATTTAGGGATGCGATGCATATGTAAAGCGTTTACAACCAAACAAGCTCGATCCCAAATCGAATAAGTGCTTCTTCGTTGGTTATCCCAAAGGAACTGTTGGGTATTCCTTCTATCACCGCACCGAAGGCAAAGTGTTTGTCGCAAAGAACGGTGTGTTTCTCGAGAAAGAGTTTCTTGCGAAAGGGGTGAGTGGGAGGATAGTGCAACTCGACGAGATTGGTGAATCTCCGTCATTAGGTCAAAGTGATGAAATGCCGGAAGTGGTTCCGGAGTTTCCCACAATGACTGATACGGAAGCCCCTGCATATGATGTAGAGATTTTGGTCGAGCCAGTAGTTGAACCACGAAGGTCTGGCAGGATTCGCACGAAACCACAGTGGTTTTCGAATGAGGTATTGTTGTTAGACAATGATGAACCTGTGACCTATACGGAAGCAATAATGGGCCCTGACTCCGTTAAATGGCTAGACGCCATGAAATCCGAGATGAAATCCATGTACGAGAACCAAGTTTAGAATTTGCTAGACCCTCCTGAAGGCGTGAAGCCTATCGAATGTAAATGGATCTATAAAAAGAAAACAGACGCGGATGGGAATGTATACATCTATAAGGCTCGACTAGTCACAAAGGGTTTCCGACAAGTTCAAGGAGTTGACTATGAGGAGACATTCTCTCCCGTAGCAATGCTTAAGTCTGTTCGTATTCTTCTAGCGATTGCTGCATATTTTGATTATGAGATATGGCAAATGGACGTCAAAACAGCATTCCTGAATGGAAAGCTAACCGAGGACGTGTATATGATACAGCCCGAGGGTTTTGTCAATCCAAAGGATGCTGAAAAGGTATGCAAATTTCAGAGATCCATCTATGGACTGAAGCAAGCATCACGGAGTTGGAATCTTCGCTTTGATGAAGTGGTCAAAGGGTTTGGCTTCATTAGGAACTGTGAAGAGGCTTGTGTTTACAAGAAAGTAAGTGGGAGCGCAATAGCATTTCTAATACTCTATGTGGATGACATATTGTTGATTGGGAATGATGTATCTTTTCTTGACAATATTAAGACTTCGTTGAAAAATAGTTTTTCAATGAAAGACTTAGGCAAGGCAGCATACATATTAGGGCTAAGCCAGAGTACATATATAGATAAAGTACTGAAGAGGTTCAGTATGGAAAACGCCAAGAAGGGGTTCTTGCCGATGTCGCATGGGAAAAGTTTGAGCAAGAATCAGTGTCCTTCGACAACTGATGAGCGAGAACGCATGAATAAGATTCCATACGCATCCACGATTGGATCAATCATGTACGCCATGATATGTACACGACCAGATGTGTCCTATGCTCTAAGTGTTACGAGCAGATACCAGAGTGATCCAGGTCATGATCACTGGACAGCAGTGAAAAAATATCCTTAAGTACCTAAAGAGGACTAAGGACATGTTTCTCGTATACGGTGGTGATGAAGAGCTCGTTGTAAAGGGTTACACCGACGCTAGCTTTGTCACAGATCCAGACGATTTTTGATCTCAGTCAGGCTTTGTGTATACACTGAACAGTGGCGCAGTGAGCTGGAAGAGTTCCAAGCAGAACACTGTGGCGGATTCTACAACGGAGACTGCGTATATCGCCACTTCGGAAGTGGCAAAGGAGGGCGGTTGGATTAAGAAGTTCGTCACTGAGCTTGGTGTGGTTCCGAGTGCGCTGGATCCTATGGAGCTCTATTATGACAATAGTGGCGCCATAGCTCAGGCCAAGGAGCCAAGGTCCCACCAGAAGTCTAAACATATACAACGCCGATTCCACATCATTCGTGAATTGGTGGAGCGTGGAGACGTAAAGATATGCAAAATACACATGGACCTGAATGTGTAAGATCCGTTGACGAAACCTCTACCACAAGCAAAGTATGAGAAACACCGGAATGACATAGGTGTTAGGAGCTTAAGCATTGGCTAGATTATTGACTCTAGCACAAGTGGAAGACTGTTGGAAATATGCCCTAGAGGCAATAATAAAGTTGTTATTATTCTATTTTCATGTTCATGATTAAGTTTATGTTCTATGCTAGAATTGCATTGGTTCTTGGATATCAGATTCAGAGGAAAACCTAATTACATGTGTGGAATAATAAACACCATTCAGATCCCTAGTCAGGCCTCTGGACTAGCTCATGTATTGTTGATGGTCTTGTTTTCCTGATCATGGGCATTGTTAATGTAACAAGGATGCCGGCAATAATGGGAACACATTGTTAGGGTAACAATGGTGTTGGATAGACCCCCTTATGAGATACTGCGAGATCACTTCATCAATATGTTGTCAGTATCTTCTCATTATGTGTTAACGTTTACTTGCATCCTTAGACCATGAGAATATCGTAGACCCGGATACCGGATGGTTGCTTTGGGGTCATCAAATGTTACTCCATAACTGAGTAATTATAAAGGTGACTTTCAGGTACACCAGAAAGTATATCGTGGTTCAAGATATGTCAAGACTGGGATTTGCCCATCCGGCGATGGAGAGATACACTCTGGACCCACTCGGTATTACGGTGTCCAGCATCGCCTGGCCAGGTATTGTGACTAAAGGGTTAGTCACGGGGACACCGGAATACGGAAACGAGAAAAGAGTACAAACCGGTAACGAGGATAACTAGGTATAGTGATCAAGGAGTTGATCACAGGGATACCATAAAAGTCTCATCTCGGGTTGCGTAATGTATTGTGAGGCAAAAGGATGATATGCAGTAATACGAGGTTCGCTCGATAAAGATCTTCGATGATATGTGGGAGTCGTTATAGGTGTCCTGATCCCGCTGACGATTATTGACCGGAAGGTGTTCCAGACATGTCCACATATACTCGAACCTATAGGGTCACACGCTTAACATTTTAGTGACATTTAGGAATGCTACGATTTATGGAGAACGAGAGAGAAGGGTTCCGAAAGTGTTTCGGATGATCTAGAAAGTGTTCTGGGAGGTCCCAGATGGTTCCGGTGATGTCCGGAAGTGTTCCAGAAAGTATCGGAAGGTTCTAGAAGGTTCTAGAAGGTACTAGAAGGTTCTAGAGGTTCTAGAAGGTTCTAGAAGTTCTAGAAGGTTGTAGAAGGTTTTGGTGGAGTTGGACTCCAACTCTATCAGGGAGTTCCTGCTGGAGTAGAACTCCACCTTCCCAGGGAGAGCTGCCCCACCCCCTTTAAATAGAGGGGCAGGGCACCTCAAAGGGCATCCCAATCAGCCCCAAAGGCAGCCCTAGCCCCTTGGCCGAAACCCTAGGCAGCCGCCACCTCTAGATTGGTCGCAGCCTCCTCTTCCTCTCTTCTAGATTGGATCTAGTTCAGCTGTCGACGCGCTGCTGCTTCTCCTTCTTGTAGATCCCCGCTGTTCTTGTGTGCTGGTCCACACATTACCGCGGTGTCGCTGATCCAGTACGCATGGATACCTCGGAGACGTCGTACACTTCGGCGTTCAATCGGGTGAACTATTCACGAGGAGATCACTCTCGCGGCTGGGAGGTATAACCTAGCTGCGGGAGTCTGCGGACTTCATCGACATCGTCAACTTCTCTGCTGCATTGACGTGATCGGCGAAGGTATGATATCGTTGCCTGCACCTCGATAGTGGATCTTGGTTTGGTTCGTGTACGGTAAATTTTTGTTTTGCGTAGCACGTTTCCCAACAAGGCTAGCTTGGTAACTATTGTTGTAGGCGAACTCCGCATACGGCAAACACTTCTCCCAATTGGAACCGAAAGTGAGGGCACAAGGCCTCAGCATATCTTCAAGGATCTGATTGGTCCTCTCAACTTGGCCTCCAGTTTGAGGATGGAACGCGGTGCTAAAAGATAGAGAGGTTCCCATAGCTTCATGCAAACACTTCCAAAACCGGTTGGTAAATTGGGTGCCTCGATCCGAAACAATCCTTGTGGGGACACCATGGAGACAAATGATGCGGGCAATGTACAACTCCGCTAATTGACTCACCTTATGAGTGGTCTTCACAGGGATGAAGTGAGCTACCTTGGAGAGGCGATCCATAATCACCCATATTGCATCATTGCCCTTTGGAGATTTCAGTAATCCTACCACAAAATCCATACTGATCTCTTCCCATTTCCACTCAAGAATAGGGAGTGGTTGAAGTATACCCACTGGTCTTTGATGCTCGGCCTTTACACGGTGACATACATCACACTCGGCAACAAAACGGGCAATCTCCCACTTCATTCGTGTCCACCAAAATCGACGACGGATATCTTGGTATATCTTTGTGCTGCCAGGATGGATGGACAACGGGGAGTTATGAGCTTCATGGAGGATCAATTCCTTTAGTTGCTGGTCCTTGGGCACCACAAGTCGCTTCTCGAACCAAAGGACTCCGTTCTCATCTTCGGTGAAACAAGTAGTGGTACCATTCTTCACTTTCTCTCTTATCTTCTGCACACCGGCATTCTGCGCTTGTGCAGCCTTGACTTGATCTTTCAAGTTTGGTTTCACTTCTAGGGTGGCAAGAAAACCTTGCTCAACCACTTCAAGATTCAGCCGCTGAAATTCCAAATAGAGCGGTGGTTGTTGCTCAAAGATTGAGGTATTGTCGCAATAGGCTTTCCGGCTAAGTGCGTCGGCGACGACGTTGGCCTTGCCGGGGGTATAATTTAAACCCAAATCATAATCCTTAATGAGCTCAAGCCATCTCCATTGCCGAAGATTCAGATCTGGTTGAGTAAATAAATACTTCAAACTCTTATGATCTGAAAAGATTTCGCAACGGTTACCGATGAGGTAATGGCGCCAAATCTTGAGAGCATGCACTACGGCTGCTAGCTCCAGGTCATGAGTGGGATAATTTGCCTCATGGGGATGCAATTGACGTGAAGCATAAGCTACCACGCGACCCTCTTGCATGAGAACACAACTCAACCCATTCCGGGAAGCAGCACAATAGACTTCGAAGCTCTTGTGAATATCCGGGAGGATAAGCACTGGGGCTGTGGTCAACTTCTTTTTGAGCTCTTGAAAATTTCTTTCACACTTGTCGGACCACACAAACTTATTGTCCTTCTTCAACAACTCCATCATTGGCTTTGCTATGGAAGAGAAACCTTCGATGAATCGACGGTAATAACCCGCCAATCCTAGAAAGCTGCGAATTTGGGTAACCGACTTGGGTTGCTTCCATTCTTGGACGGCTTGCACTTTGCTCGGGTCTACCGTGACACCTTTAGCTGAAAGCACATGACCCAAGAACTCCACTTGATGCTTCCAAAATTTGCACTTTGAGAATTTTGCATAAAGACGATGCTCACGGAGCTTGTCAAGTACCATTCTCAAGTGGTCTTCATGCTCTGGTTCGGATTTGGAGTAGATAAGGATGTCATCAATAAAGATGACCACGAACTGATCAAGATACTCCATGAATACTGAGTTCATAAGTTGCATGAATGTGGAAGGGGCATTGGTCAATCCGAATGACAAGATGGTGTATTCGTATGACCCATAGCGAGTGGTAAAGGCTGTTTTTGGAATGTCTTCAGATCTGATTTTTATTTGGTGGTAGCCTAACCTGAGATCAATCTTGGAGAAGACACATGCTCTGGCTAATTGATCAAATAGGTCATCAATCCGGGGAAGAGGATACTTATTCTTTACCGTGAGTTCATTTAACGGGCGATAGTCAACTACCATTCGCAAGCTCGAATCCTTCTTCTTCACAAACATGGCTGGGCAACCCCAGGGCGAGGAACTAGGTCTAATGAGGCCCTTGTCCTCAAGCTCCTTGAGTTGCTTCTTCATCTCCAACAACTCATTCGGGGGTATCCGATACGGACGCTTCGAAATAGGAGCAGTACCGTGTGGAAGATCGATGACGAACTCCACTGCGCGGTCAGGGGGCATGCCCGGCAATTCTTCAGGGAAGACGTCTGGGTACTCACATACCACGGGGACAAGCTCAATTCCCTGGTCTTGAGTGCTGCTCATGGCAAAAAGATGCCCTGTCAAGGAGGGCGACACGAACTTCACTTCTTTGCCGGAGTTGGCAACAAGGGAGACGGACCTTTCGGCACAATCTATTCTTGCCTTGTGTTGGACCAACCAGTTCATGCCCAAGATAACATCTAAACCCTCTGATTCGAGAACCACCATATTGGCGAGAAATGATTCCCCACCAATCTCTATCTTAACACCCTCGCAAACGAGCCCGGTCCTCATCTCCGAGCCGGATGTTGCAACAATGAGGGGATGATGCAATGCTGATGATGGAACATGATTATCATGTGCAAACTTGCTGGATATAAAGGAATGGGATGCTCCGGAATCAAAAAGAACGGTGGCGGGAGTTGAGTTAACGGAAAGCGTACCCAACACCACTTCCGGTGCATCCTGCGCTTCCTTGGCAGTGACATGGTTCACCCTGCCACGGCCGGCTGCTTGAGGTTGTTTGGGGGCTGGTCCCCTGACTTGAGGACCTCCACTCGGTTGTCCTTGCTGCACTTTAGGGGCATAGGCATTCCCTGAACGCGGAAGAGTACAGCGATTGGCGAAGTGTCCCATAGTCCCGCAGTTGTAGCACTTGACCTTGCTCCAATCCATGGCAGACTGCGGCTGTCCTTCCTGGGGACGGTGCTGGAAGCCTTGCTGCTGAGGACGAGGAATAAACCCTTGGGGCCTTTGTGGAGACGGTCCCGCAGGACGGGGTGGTTGTGGCTGCCACACCCGCGGTTTCTGCGAACTGCTCCCGGCAGATTTCAGCACCTCTCTCTCACACTTACGCGACTTGTCAAGGGCTTACTCTTTGGCCTCCACCTTGATGGCCTTGTCCACAAGGTGCTGGAAGTCACGCACGTCAATGGTAGCGAGCTTTGCTTGCAATTCTTCATTTAGCTTGCCCATGAACTTCTCTACCTTGTCTTCATCTGTGGATACTTCCCGCGGTGCATAACGCGCTAAGTGATTGAACTCATGAAGAAATTCCAAGACTGACTTCTTGCCTTGGCGGAGATCACGGAACTCCTCTTTCTTCAACGCCACAATACCCGAAGGAACGTGGAACTCACAAAAGCCGGTTCAGAACTCGGCCCAAGTGACCACATGACCGGGGGCTTGCATAGCTAAGAAGTTCTCCCACCAATCTGCGGCAGCCCCTTCAAGGTAATGGGAGGCGAAATTGACTTTGTCGGCCTCCGCGCATTGGGCCAGCTGGAGCTTCCTCTCAATGGTGCGGATCCAATTGTCTGCCTCCAGCGGATCATCTGCTCGGTCGAAGGTGGCCGGTTGAGTGCGCTGGAAATTAGCTAGACCTCCTCGGGCTTGACCACCTGGTGCGCCTTGATTGCGCACCAGCTGCTCGAGGATTCGGTTTTGCGTTGCTAGCAAGTCCGCTATGTTGGATTGCTGGGGAGGAGGTGGCACTTCCTCCTCGTCGTGCTCACGGCGACCACGAGCAGCTCCACGCGTTCCTGAAGCCATCCTGTTGCAACCAATTGACAACAGGATGAAACGGCAACTCAAGAGGCTCGAAAAGCAAAACATTTACACTACAGTACAGCGGGGTATTCATGAATATGTCACATCATTTCATACACATTTTCTCAAGAAAATGAAGTACAAAATAATTGCAAGAACGATTGACAACAACTCTCGATTGCATTAATACGTTTGACATAGTTCATAGATGGGGCTGCGGTTTAGATCACCTTACGGTGAAATAAACGTAAGCACTGTGCCAAAATTGCAGCCACCATTACCCAATTACATGCCTCCAAAGGATACCTTAAACCTAGGATTTGGTTCGACTTACACCACCAAAATAAGACTCACAACTAGGAGCTGAAATCTGGGCAACACTACTAAGGACTATATGGAGCTCCCTCGTTGCGATGGCGGAGCTCATAAGCCTCCAAATCAACGGGGAGAGGAACCATGGTATGAAACAGAGGAATCCCATGTCCATACGGAGGAGTAACAGTGGGGACGCGACGAGCGCTGCCCACCGACATTTGCGGACGCAAGACGTCGGGGCGGTTACCAAGCTCTATTCCGCCCACCGACGGATAATGGTGCACCCACGGACCTCCTTCATAGACCAAGTAGATGCCCTCCCCGGTCCAGAAATGAGGGGGTGCAGCCAAGTCCATCCTTTGGTGATGAGCAAGCTCCAGGGAGATGAGGAGATAATGACGATACCGCCTCATCTCGAACCCACGGGCACGATACGCCACGTCCAAAGACCGGACGAGATGCCCCAAATGGGCTAGTGCCGGGTTGCTCTCCTAGGTGAAGTCTTCGGATGGTGCCACGTCCTCCATGGGAGTACGCGACGGGAAGTAGGAGAAGGGGCCCTCGGCGAGGCCCGGAAGCTCATGGCGAAGATGACATATGGCAGAATATGTGGCATCTTGGACTGCAGACTCCAACTCAGCTCCATAACCATTAAAGAAACACGGCTGATGTGGAGGGTCACTCTCACGCGGTTTGATGAACACGCGCGCCCGGTACTCGTACATGCCAAACCTTAGGTCGGCTCTATGTACCAAGTACTCCAGGAGATATGGGAATCTGAGTTCCCGGAGCATGTACAAAAGTACCTCCGGAAACCCATCAACATCCAAAGCATGGGTAGCATGCACCAACTGAGGAGAAGCCATCTAGCAAAGCAAGGAATAGGTCAAGGTCAGCCACAAACAAAAACAAATGCAATAGGAAAGGAAAATTCAGAACTAAGATCGATGGGGGTAAGGAATAAAAAGCAACCTACTTGCTAATTTTAAACACAGGGTTTAACTCTTCAAATAGTTTTCTCGGCAATGCCAAGTCCTATCTAACGACCACCTGCAATTGGCTTTGTACGGTCAGCTCGGCTCTGATACCAAGCTGTGAGGGACCCGGTATTTTAACTCGATTCAACGAATTCACAACAAGTGAAGACGGTGACCATAGCCGCTACCCGCTCACTTTTAATAATTCCAAGTTGATAGGGCATTAAGTTAAATTCTCAACCATCACAGAAAAATAACCTCTCAGAACAACCCTAAATAGTTCCAATCATAATCTCTAACCAAACATCCACACATTACTAGTAGTCAGGCATGTAATAGAATAAAAGAGATGCAACAAGCTCTGCTTGCCTTAGTCGCAAAGCTCCTGGTCTTGCGTTGAATCGTGAGCCTGGTGGTCTCCTTCTTCGAGCTCTATTGTAAATAACACGAAGTACCGGAAACAAACGACAAAAGAAGGCAATGAGGTTCGGCATGAATGCATGATGGATGATGCTAAGTGCAAGATTCTAAAGTGACCTATAGATGTTAAGGAGCTATGGTAAAGAGCATTTCTCAAATTAACTTTGAAGGAATTTAAATGGTTATTCTATCATGCATGCATGTCAACTTATATCCGAAGGCAAGTTAGGGTTGAAAATTGCTTCTCTCAGTGGATAGTCATGTCCTGAAACTTTAGTATTACGAAAGTACTCAGAGATACGAGCCTAACGCAATCAGAATCACTCAATTTGGAGCTATGACCCTCTAGTTATAGATTATCGAAAAACATCATACGAATAGGGGTGAACTAATTCAAACTCCTTTGGATCTGGGTTTACATTCCAAATTTTGAAAAAAAATTCAACCAGATTGTAGAAAATTTCTCAAGGTTTCCGAAAATATAAAATTTATCAAATCGGAGTTACGAGTAAAAAGATATCGCATTTACAAATTTTGCCCGATTAGGGTAAAACCTTAATTTCTATGTTGAGTAATACCCTCCTGCGAAAATTAATGAAGGAAATCGCTAGGTGCACCCAGAACAAACTACCCAAGAACTTTTGCACTCAACCGAGCTGCATTGCCCCTCACCGGAGCATCACCGGAGATGCTCCAGGTGGCCTAGGGAGCACGGCGAGCTTGAGGAGAGTGGCGGAGGCGGCAGCAGCTCACCCCGGAGTCAAAGCGTGGCGTGGGGCAGCTGGAGGAGGCCAGAGTCGAGCTCCCCGGTGGCCGGCGGCGGTGAAGACCCTCGAGCGTTGTCGGCGGGGTTCTCCGGGCACGGATCTGAGGAGAGGAAGAGCGGGGAGGTGAGGGAGGAGGTGGGTGAGCTTGAGAAAGGAAAATGGGAGGCTGGGGCTCAACGGTTTTGGAGGAATTCCTCGCCGGAGCTCGGTCGGAGATGGAGGAGAACGCGGCGGAGTGGAGCTCGGGCACGGGAGGAAAAGAGGGGAGCGCTAGGGTTCGGACAAGAGCGGAGAGTGGTCGGGGCGGCGATTTAAATAGGGTGGCGGCGGTCGGAGAGCCAGTGGCGCGCCGCCCACCTCGGCCACTCGGCGGCGGGGACGTGGCGGAGGCGGCCTGACACGCGGGCCCCGCTTGGCAGGGGAGCGGGAAGAGGCGCACGGCACCGAGGGCGCTTCCCCGTGGAGAAGGCGGAAAAGAGGAGGAAGGGGAGGCGGGTTGCAACGCTGGTGGGCTAAGCAGGCTGGTCGAGTGGGCCTCGGCCCAATTCTTTTTAGAACTTCCTTTTTCTTTTTTTTCTTTTTCCAGGGTGAGTTCATTGTAAAATCGATTTGGGCATCCAAATTTGATCCAAATTATTTGAAATTTTTACAGAAGGTTTATAGTTAGATTTAGAACCCTCCACAAATTTTTGAAACCATTTGGAGCTGTTTGATAGGATTTTGAATTTAAATTCAAATTTGACCTAAAGGAGGTTTGAACTATAACTAGATCATAAAATTTTCTAAAAATTCCAAAATTTCATATGTGGGTTGAGTTTTTATGTTCATGGTGGTTTGCCAAGTTCGATGGCTTTTCATCTACGGAAGCACCGCATAACCACCTAACCCTAATCCTGCCACTCTAGGGTTTGAATTCGAACGCTTTAATCGAGCTAGTGAATGCTCGTAGCTTTGGATGGAACTTTGAGAGGGAAACCTTAGAGGGATGACCCAACTAGGAAACCCTAATCTTCCTCCACCTACTATTGTTGACGTTGATATTTGTTAATTCAAATAAGTTGATTGGTGTTTGCTAAAATTATCCACCGAGGATGAGATATGTACGTATTCTATAAAATATAATTATTGTAAATTTAAGTTTATGCAAGGTGGATGCGGGGATGATGACATGTATGCATGGATGAATGCATGACCTAATCCGTGAATTAAAACTGGGTATTACACCGTAATTCCATTGAGGACGTCACTGAGACACAGGCCATTCAGGCTTTCTCTCAGGGAGTCAAATATGAGCTCCTGAAGCATAAGTTGGCCAGGTCTAACATTCAGACCATGGGCCAACTCATGGAAGTCGCCAGCAAATATGCGACTGGCGAGGAGGCCATGCGTTACGAGGATAAGGGCAAAGCGAAAGCCAAACCCTCGGGACGCAAAGGCCAAGCTGACTCCAGCTGGAAGCTCAGCAACAATTGCCCCCAGAAGCGCAAAGGCGGTGGCGACGGAGTCGGCGGAGCCGACTTAGTCGTGGCAGCCGAGCGTGGTAACACGTGCGGCGATGGCGGCCGGAAGAAAGAGCGCCCTTGGCAGCAACGCAAGGCGCCAAGGCTCACCTTCGAGGAAATCCTTGACAAACCCTGCTCGTTTCATAGCACAACCGAGTACCAGGCGGGTCACTCGACCAGGGAGTGCAGCAACTTAAAGCTTCTCCAGGAAGAGAAGCAACCCGCTCCTGACACCAGCGGTGAGGGCGGCCCTCCTATGGGTGGCGGCGTGCCGTAGTATCCCCCGCAGAGGGGCGTCCTCATGATCTTCTAGGGATCCGAGTCCAAAAGGAATCAAAAGCTGCGATGCCGCGAGGTAAACGCGACAGTCCGGGCAGTTCCCCAGTGGTTGGACTGGTCAGAAATGCCGGTCGGTTTTGACCGCTCTGATCACCCAAACCGCGTTCCACGCCTGGGCAAGCACCCCCTGGTGGTGGATCCGCAGGTTGGCGACTTTAAACTCTGCAAAGTCCTTATGGACGGTGGGAGCAGCATCAACATCATCTTCATGGAAATCCTGTGGAAGATGCAGATCTCGGAGTCCCAACTCCGTCCAAGCAGCACTACCTTCCATGGGATAGTGCCAGGGAAGTGTGCGAAACCCCTGGGCCAGATCGCTCTGGAGGTCATGTTCGGCGAGCCGAACAACTTCTGAGTTGAAACCCTAGCTTTTGAACTTGTCGACTTCAAGAGCACCTACCACGCCATCTTCGGCCGCCCGGCTTACGCCAAATTTATGGCTAGGCCGTGCTACGTCTATCTCAAGTTGAAGATGCCAGGTCCCAAGGGGATCATCACCATCACTAGCGACTTCAAGCACTCCATCGAGTGCGACATCGCCAGTGCGGACATCGCCGAGTCCCTGATCGCGGAGGAAGAGCTGGAGGCCATCAAGAAGAATGTCGACCTCGAACAGGCTCCGCCTAGCACGAAGTTGGCGTCCGAGTATGCTTTCTAGTCGGCCAAGGACACTAAGAAGGTCCAAGTCCACCCCGACGACCCATCCAAGACGGTCCAGATCGGGTCCGACCTTGAGGCCAAATAGAAAAGCGCGCTCGTCGACTTCCTTCGTGAGAATTGGAACATCTTTGCATGGAAGCCAGCTGACATGCCCGGAGTTCCAAGGAAGTTCACTGAGCACTCCCTCAATGTCTCCAAAGACGCGAAGCTAGTCAAGCAATCCCTCCGCCGCTTCGTCGAGGACAGGTGCAAAGCCATTGGAGAAGAGATAGCCCGACTTCTCGCGGCCGGGTTCATCAAGGAAGTTTTTCACCCAGACTGGTTAGCAAATCCAGTCCTGGTTCTTAAGAAGAACAAGACTTGGCGCATGTGTGTGGACTACACGTCCCTGAACAAAGCATGCCCCAAGGACCCATTCGCGCTACCCCATATCGACCAAGTGGTCGACTCCACGGCCGGTTGTAAGCATTTGTGTTTTCTGGATGCCTATTCAGGCTATCACCAGATTAAGATGAAAGAATCAGATCAAATAAAGACGTCTTTCATTACCCTGTTTGGGGCTTACTGCTATATCACTATGCCTTTTGGTTTGAAAAACGCTGGAGCCACATATCAGCGATGTATGCAGAAGTGTTTGCATGACCAGATAGGTAGAAATGTCTAAGCCTACGTTGACGACATCGTAGTGAAGACAAAAAAGAGCATGAATCTCTTGACCAACTTGGTTGAAACCTTCGCCAATCTCAGGAGATTCGACATGAAGCTCAACCCGGAGAAGTGCGTCTTCGGAGTTCCTTCGGGCAAGCTGCTCGGTTTCATCATTTCTGAATGAGGAATCGAGGCGAACCCGGACAAGATTGAGGCCATTCTCAAGATGGGCAAGCCGAAGGACCTAAAGGCTATCCAGCGACTGACTGGGTGCGTGGCTGCACTCAGTCAGTTTATCTCCCGACTCGGTGAGAAGGCTCTGCCTTTCTACCGACTCCTGAAGAAATCTGACTCTTTCGAGTGGACCGGAGAAACTCAACAGGCCTTCGATGGCCTCAAGAGACTGCTGTCTACACCCCTAGTCCTCGCCGCACCAATGGAACGGGAGCCCTTGCTGCTCTACATTTCAGCCACCAATCAGGTGGTCAGCGTGGTTCTGGTGGTAGAACGAGCAGAAGAAGACCGGGTGCAGAAAGTGCAGCGACCCATCTACTATATCAGCGAGGTCCTCTCTAAGTTCAAGCAGCGCTACCCGCACTACCAGAAGCTTGTCTACGGCGTGTTCATGGCAGCGCGGAAGCTGGTGCACAACTTCCAAGCCCACTCGGTTACCGTGGTCAGCCATGCTCCCTTGTCAGACATCATTGGCAACAAGGATGCCACGGGCCGAGTCGCTAAGCGGGCAATTGAGCTTATGGCTCACGACATCAACTATGAGCCTCGCAAGGCTATAAAGTCCCAAGCTCTCGCCGACTTCATTGTCGAATGGACAGAAACCCAGTCCCTCCCGCCCGAAGTGCACTCGGAGCACTAGATCATGTACTTCAACGGATCAAAGATGCTTGCGGGCACGGGGGCTGGAGTCGTCCTCATCTCCCCCAAAGGCGACAAGCTCCATTACATGTTGCAGATCCACTTTGCGGCGTCTAACAACGTCGCGGAGTACGAGGTACGGTTGCATGGCTTGCGCATAGCCGTCTCACTCGGTATCCGCCGACTCCTATGTCGCGGAGATTCGGATCTAGTGGGACACTAAGGACCCCACCATGGTGGCGTATTGCACTGCCGTGCGACGACTCGAAGGCCATTTTCAAGGTCTCGAACTTCATCATGTTCGCCGGGCTGACAACGAAACAGCCGACTCCCTGGCCCGGATTGGCTCTGCTCGAGAAAAGGTGCCACCCGGCGTTTTCCTGCAACAACTACATCAGCCTTCCGTCAAGTTGGAGTCAACAACCGACTCATCTGAGGCCACGCCCAAGATTCCAGAGAGGTTGACGTACCAGGAAGGTGTCCTGACCGTCAACCCTCTCTGGACTCGGCCTTTCCTCGCTTACCTCTTGAGGAAGGAGCTCCCCGAGGATAAGGATGAAGCCCATCGCATTGTGCGCCGCGCTGGGGCCTACACCGTCGTCAACAACGAGCTTTACAAGCGTAGCACTTCTGAAGTTCTCCAGAAGTGTGTTTTGCTGGAGGAAGGCAGAGAGGTCCTTGAAGAAATTCATTCGGGAACCTGCGGCCACCACGCTTTTTCGCGAGCACTCGTCGCCAGGGCTTTCCATCATGGTTTCTTCTGGCTCACTGCTCTCGCCGATGCGGAGGAGCTTGTTTGCACCTGTGACAGCTGTCAGCGGTACGCACGTCAACCACACATGCCGGCTACCACGCTCAGGACTATCCCCATCACATGGCCCTTGCCGTGTGGGGACTCGACATGATAGGTCCACTCAAGCCAGCGTGAGGAGGGTTCACCCACCTCCTTGTAGCAGTCGATAAATTCACTAAGTGGATTGAGGCTAAGCCTATCATGAAGCTAGATGGTCCGACTGCCGTCAATTTCATAAAAGGGGTCATCTTCCGATTCGGCATCCCCCACAGCATTATCACCGATAGCGGCAAGAACTTCACGGCTGAAGTCTTTCGCCAGTTCTGTTGGGACCACGGCATCTGACTTGACTATGCCTCGGTGGCTCACCCACAGTCCAATGGGCAAGTTGAGCATTCCAACGCGCTCATCCTCCAAGGCATCAAGCCACGGTTGTTGGTTCCTCTACAACGGTCCGCAGGTTGCTGGATTGATGAGCTCCCCTCCGTCCTCTGGAGCCTAAGGACTACTCCAAACCGGTCGACTGGCTACACGCCCTTCTTCATGGTTTATGGAGCTGAAGCTGTCATACCGACTGACATCCTCCACGACTCTCCGCGAGTCGCAGCATATGTGGAAGCCGATGCCGAGTCGGCAAGACAGGACGAACTTGATCTCCTTGAGGAAGCCCGGGAACTTACTCTTTCCTGCTCAGCAGTCTACCAGCAGAACCTGCGCCGCTACCACAGTCGGCAAGTCCGAGGTCGAGCCTTCAATGAAGGCGCCCTCGTCCTCCGACTCATTCAGAACAAGGCAGGCATGCACAAGCTTTCCCCGCCGTGGGAAGGACCGTTCATTGTCAAGCAAGTTCTGCATAACGGCGCCTACTGACTCGAGGACCCCGCAACCAGAGATGTCACCGAGAGGACTTGGAACGTTGCCCAGCTAAGTCCCTTTTTTACTTAACACTTTGTATTCGCAATACTTAACAGTTTTCAATCATGAATAAAATTTCTCTATCCCGAGCGGCACTCGGGAGGAACTCTTTTTCCACATTTTCCAGTTGGAATTTTTTATTTGTGACCTTACTGTTAAAACTAGTTTGTTCCCTTGGGCAACCCCCGGGGCTACACCAAACATCCGAGTGGTTCGATTCTTCCGGGCAACCCCCGGGGGCTACTTCGACCCACTGGGTGTTGCCAGTCGGCTTAGGTTATTTTGACTTCTCTAACTTTGTTTTCTCCGCGAACGTCTAAGTAAATATGTACGGTACCTAAGGCCCACTCTTCGTCCCCAACTACAGTTGCAACCCGGCTCTCTGGTTGGCAAGAGCAAAAGCTAAAGGTCGGCCTGCATACGAAAGGACTTAACGCAGAAACAAAACTAAGACGAGCAAAATAACACACACACACTTTCATTGCAAAATATCGCATCCTTCAACTTAGCAAAGTTTTTACATCATTCTACTCGGCATACCGAGTCTTAAAAAAATACATCTATTCTTCTGGAGTCGACTCTACGCGCTCCTCCAGGTCAGTGAACTCGACAATCCGGCTCGCGGCGCGGCAAACTCGGGGGAGCAGCTTCAACGGGTCAACCAGTTCGCCTTCTGCGTCGAGTGGAGCTCCAGCGGAAATCCCGTCGACGTCCGCGTCAGGGTGGTGCGCCAGCACCATCGCCAGCGTCATGTCGGCTCCCGAGCGGGCCGCCGACTCCTTCCACTTCTCCACCTCCGTCGAGCCTTGCGACAGCTTGTCGGCGAGGGCGAAGATGCTGGAGCCCACTTCTTTGTTGGGCCAGAGCTTGGCACAGAGGCTCTGCGCAGCCGACTTCATGCGTTGAACGAGGCTCTTCACTTGGAGGAGTCGGTCCTCCACAGTGACGACACAACTGGACATCAACTCAGATGTCCAGAAGGCCTCGAGTGCTGATTCAGCCGGGTGCGCCAGTGCTCGGAGTCAGAGCGCCGCATGCCTTGCCTCCTCCTCCAGTTCTGGGCAAGCATCTGCTTTTAAATTATTACAAGGAACTAAGCAAGGGCATGGACAAAAGAAGTTGACGAGGGGCTCGGAAGCTCGCCGAGTAGGGTCTCGTTGGCTTTCTTGAGATGTCCCATGAGCTCTGACTCCCGCTTCTCCCACTCGACGATGGCCGCAGCATGCCGCTACCGCGACTCGGTCATCTTCGAGTAGAAGCTGTCGACTCGCGTCTGCAGCTCGCGATTGGTGGCCGTCAGTTGCTCAAACTGAGTGGCCAGCTGCTAGCACTCCGACTGTAGGGAGGAGAAGGTTTTCATGTTCTCCCGAGCCTGTCTGAGCTCGTTATCGAGCTCGACTTCGTGGGCGGTGATCATCTCCTTCGCCCTCTCCACCGAGATAGAGGCCTTCAACTGCTCGCAAAGACGGTTGTTTTCGGCCTCTACATCTGCCGACTCAAAAAGATAAGAATCAACAAAATCTTAAGGGCAAAAAACTACAATGATTCGGATACTTACTCCCTGTGGCAGCAAGCTTCTCTTCAAGCTACCGAGTCCTGGCCTTTTCGTCAGCCAGCGCTTTTTCGAGAGAGGCATTCCTCTCCAAAAGCGCCTGGCTGCTTCCACCGAGTCGGATCACAGCCTGGACAAAGGGAAAATCCGAGTCAGTAAGACCCGAGTTAATGAGTCTCCAGCCGACTCAAACAGTCGACTTGAGACTCGGGGGCTACACACACTGGGTGCACTGATCGTGCTCCCAGTGTTAAAAATCAAGCGAGGTTCGGATGCGAAGACTTACCCCGACGGAAGATTCCAAAACCTCGGCCGAGTCCGCCAAGGTTTTGGGCGCGTCAGCAAACTCCCTAAGCTTGGAGTTGAGGGCAGCGATGCGGTCAGTGGCCCTTTGCGCCACCGCCAGGTCCTCCTTGCTGCAGTTCAGCAGCAACAGCGCGGGCACAAGGCCGCTGGACGAACCGGGTGCTGTTTCTTCAACCGCGTGCGAAGTGGCCGACACAAGGCTTCGCTCAGCCACCGGGGAGGACTCGGTGGTGAGCTGGCCCTCGGCCCTGCCCGCCGGTTCCGAGGAGTCGGCGCCGGTCGCGGCCACCGACTCCATTGTCCCCTCACTAGCGGGAGTCGGCAGAGGCTGCGGGTCGTCAGCTGGTGCCACGGCTGGCCCGGAACCCGCGCCTGATTCTGGCGTCTCCGCCACGGGCACAGCGGGCGGTGGCATGCTAGGCGCAACCGCAGTCGGAGCCACGGGTGACCCAGTTCCCGCACCTGACTCCAGATCCATCACCGCAGGCGCGGTGGGCGTCTGCGCGCTGGGCGCAGTCGCAGTCGGAGCTGGAGAGGGCCAACTCCGGTGGCGGGTTTGGAGTCCACCCCGTGGACGAGCCGGATTGGAAGCCTCCTTTGTCGGAGAGCCTCCTTTGGACTCTGCAAAAGACAAAAGCGCAAACCGACTTCAGCATCTACCCCCTTCAATTGAAATATGGAAGAAAGTAAAAGAAGCGTACCTGGTGGTTGTGGGGACCACCTTCTTCTTCGGTTTCTCCGGGGCGGACGGACCCCCGGAGGAACTGGCGGATGCCAACTGGGGCGCAGTTGGCTTGGTGGCAGGTGCAGTAACTTGTACTGTAGGGCTGGCAGTGTCGGCCCGCGCCCGCTTGGCGGCCGACTCTGCCTGAGCTGACTCCGCCTGGGTTCGCGAGGCCCCAGACCCGGAGGCGTCGTCCGCACGCCTCCATTTGAAGGTCAGAGGGGCCTCCTCCGACTCGTCTTTCGAGTCGGCCGGAACTCACCCCCGTTCTGGGTCCCCGCCCTCAAGGGTTTCTTCGTCGACCTCCACGTCATCCAACGCCTCCGGAGCCGGATTTTGCTCGGGGAGTGGCAGTAGGGAGTTCAAGTTAAGCAAAGTCTGCAAAACGTCAAAGACTCGGTTTAGAAAGAAATGAAGGAACAAAAATGCCAAGGATCCGACTCGGAAAGTGAAACACTTACAGTCAGCGGGGGGTTGGCTGCAGAATAGGGCACCACGTGCAGCGCCCTGGTGAGACCGGATCACTACTTGGTCAAGTTCTTGAGGAGTTCCATGAAATGGCGATCCGAGAGCTCTGCCCGACACCCTGGTCGAGTCGGACGCACCCGAATACTCCCACATCGGGTGCGTCCTGGCCTGTAGCGGCTGGATCCGCCGACTCAGCCAAGTAACGATGAGGTCGACTCCAGTGAGCCCCTTGTCTTGGAGCTGCTGGATCCTCCTTGTAAGCCGCTCGACCTCCGGCATCTCTGCGCTGGAAGGCTTGGTGCCCCCAACACTTCTGCCAGACTGGGGGACCAGGGACGTACTTCGGCAACTCCTTCTGGGCAGTCGGCATGCGCTCGTCCAGGCAGTAGAACCACCCGTCTTGCCAGCTCCGCACGATGTCCGGGAGCTGCAGCTTGAAGTACTTGGATGCCGGCTCCCCCGCAGATGGAGAGGCGCCCGCCAGCCTTGACCGGCTACGCCTTCACCACGAACATCTTCTTCCACAGCCCCCAGTGAGGCCGAGTCCCCAAAAAACACTTGCATAGCGTGATAAAACACACGATGTACAGAATGCCATTAGGGTTGAGGTGATGAAGCTGGAGGCCGTAGAAGTGGAGGAGCCCCCACACGAAGTCGTGGGGCGGCAGCGACAAGCCCCGCTCGACGAACGGGAGGAGTAGCACCCGTCCGTGATCATGCGGGGTAGGTCCCGGCTCCTGGTAGAGCGCCCTCCAGTTGCTGATCGCTTGAGGAGGCAGCATTCCCTCGGTGGCGAGGCCGGCAAGGAGGTCGTCAGTCACCACCGACGGGACCCAATCGCCCTTCTTCCAATCGTCGGGGAGCGCGGCGGCGGAGGAGGATCCGGAGTCGCCCTTCTTTCCCTTGGAAGCGCCCGACATGGTCGGAAGGCGACGGCGGATCAAGCGCTTTCTCAGGAAGAAAGGAAGTAGTGCACGGCGGCGGGGCTCTGGAGGCGAAGAGTTTATGCGCGCGAGGAAGACGAAGGCGGATGAGAGTCGCTTTCCCCCCTACGCCCACTTTTATAGAGGAGGGAGGCGAACCGCCAACGGTTGTGCGCCACACGTTGCAGCAAATCGCCACAGCAACTGCCGTCCCGCGCGCGCATCCCCGCGGAATTTGAGGCGACTTTTCCGCCACGGCCCGTCGTACAAGCGTGCCGGTCGGCGTGCATTGCGTTAGCAGCCATCCCGCGCGCACCATCCGCGTGACTCGAGGCGCAATCATAACAAGCCGTCGTTTCAAATGTCCCACACAGTCACCGCTGCAGCAGCGATGTCTCGCGCACGCCCCACGCAGGACCCAAGACGAAATCATCGCGCTGCAGCACCCCAAGCATTCTGTCCAACCAACTGCGCACAATAAATGCTGGTGTGACGTCGCGCGCAGTCGTGATGTCTTCGTTTGACCATGAGCCGGCTTTGACCGGGTTCGGCTCGACCAGGTAATCTCACACTCGGTCGCCGAACCAGCTTGGAGTCGACTCGGCCCGTCGAGCCACGATACGAAGGCTACACCGACTCCATCAAACAACGCCGAGGTACACCGACCGTACCACTTGGCAGCAGATCAACTCTGCAAAAGGGTGTCGATGACCAGCCCAACAAGGTTCGCAGGTCACTCGGCAACACTCGAGCTAATGACGAACTCGGCATCCACAGCGGCATAAGACGGTCTCTGCTTCAGAACCTAATGCCAGAGTTCGAAGACTCGGTTCCGAAGCTGAACATTGAAAGCGTTTCCACTCGGACACTAGCTGGCAACGATCAACTCGGATAAGCCCAGACGCTTTTCGAGCTCACTCGGAATTTATGATACGCCTTCCAGCAGACCACTAGCCGACTTTCCCAGCAGGAAAATATGGGTATCACCGAGATTAACGCCGCTATTAGCTCAAACCTAACCTTTTCAGGTACTTGGGAGTCCATCAAGGTCTTTCCACGGCCGACTCGGAGGCGCGCGCAGCTTGCCCTCTAGTAAGCGCATGCATCAAGACCTTTGAAGCAATCGGGGGCTACTGACAGCGGGATCCCCACGGGATAGGCCCAGGGCAAGGAGTCGGCCCAGCAAACTCGGGATGGCCCAAATCCACGGCAGGAGGCCCACTCGGCCAAATACAGCCCATAGGGTCCACTCGGAAGTAACGGCCGGGTGCCATCAAGACCAGGCGTTACTAAGGCATTAAGTCGGACGTTACCAAGAGTTAGTAAGTAGCGTTAAGGCGCCAATCAAGTGTGCCGTTACCACGACTTGGGCGACTCGGCAGTTGTAAAACCTAGGCCTTGCCGGGTCTATATAAGGCAGGGCTAGGGCACCCGCACCGGGTCTGGGTTTTTTTTTCTTCTTCTTCTTCCAGCAATCACATCATCCATTGTACCCAAAAATTTTCCTCACGCGAGGCTTGATAAACAATCCAGCCGGAGTAGGGTATTACCTCTTCCATAGAGAGTCTGAACCTGAGTAAATCTCTCGTGTGCACCCGCTCCTGGATGATCCTCCTGCGCTCTCCAATTCCTACTTAGAAATGTGTATATTGCCGCGAAATCCCCGCGACAAACTGCATCACTGAAATTCCCCTCATCGGAACCATGTGACGGTTCTCCCTCTTCCTCGATTGGCATTGACAAGTCAGGCTCAGACATGTCGTCGTTCATGTCGAAAGAGCAATCTCCCTGGTCCGAGTCCTCACCCGACGCGTGCAAATCAACACAAACCATCGGTAAGACATCAAACAATAAATGACTCACTATTTTATTAATTAACAGAATAGTAAATACTCCACTGCTCGAACTGTTGTTTGCTATTCCTGTGAAAAATATGTTCAAGAAAAAATATGCGCGTCCTTGCGAACTATTAGAGATGCAATTAAACAGTCATGACACATTGAGCAGAATAGAACGAGAACAATACAATCATGAACTACACTTCGTTTTGTTATATAACCATGTACCCATGTCCTACTATTTCTTGACATATCCGATGTTACACAGGTCACTAACTAATTTCTTTACAACAAAGGTCACTTAGCAGCATTGTGTGGTGGTGAAGCCAATACATATATCAATACACGAGTGACATACAATGACACATGCATGTTATAATCACACAAAAATCGTATTTGCTGGGACAATAATTTGCTCTTGTTCTGTGCAACCTACAGAAGTTGTCCTGATCTAGATTATGGACTGCATAATTCATCGATCGGCCCATCGATCCGCTAGCTAGCTCAACTGCATGACCAATCACCAGCCGGCAAGAAACTACAATGCTACACTAGCGATTTGCCAAAACTTATTAATATGCACTCGCAAAGGTCGGTGCTAACTCACCGAGCCTGATGGAATCATACAAATTGCCGGTTGTGAAGAAATCATTCGCGCTGGTGTAGAGATGGAGGTGGAACCGGCGGCGGTGGCGCTGGGGGAAGGACGTGACACAATGCCGATTTGAGCTTGGGCCACGGCGCCGGAGTTAGCCTGTGACATGGTGCCAGCGACGGACCAATGCTTCGCAGCTTTTTCTTGACGTGCGCACGACTGCAAGCTCGGTTGCCGCTCCATGGAAAAGATGCCAGTGGCAGGAGCCCTAGGTTGGAGATGATGTCGCACGCCGTCGCTGCATGTTGCTGCCTGCTAGGGTGATTGATTCGTGGAGTCGTGACGTACGTGCTGATATCGTGCTAATTAGGCCACCTAATGGTGATGGCTAATGCTTTGTTGGCTTGTTGGGCCAATTGGGCCTGGGTTGCACATCCGAGCCACGTGAGCCAAACCGAGCAGCTTGTGAGCCAGCTCGAGTTCAGCTCGTACAGCGACCGAGCTAAGAAGCTGGCTCAGGCTCAGCTCGATAGTCTACTGAGCCGAGCTAAGCCGAGCTGAACCGGCTTCGAGCCGGAGCAGCTCACGAGCTCTGAGCCTATTTTTCAGGCCTACCGACGATAACAAAGTAATTCCCAGTTTTAACAATATGCAACAAAAGTTCAGCCGAATCCTGATGCATCTCACTGGTGAGTCTACTCAGCAATATCTCTGTGGCTATGTTGCGTCACTGTTCCAGATCCGACAAGATGATGACAGGGACCCTATCATGGGGAAGCAACCTGTGATGCCAGTTCCTGAACCGCGACCACCTGCTGTGCGTCAGATATGCTCTTCTTCCTGGCCAAAACCTGACATAGATTGGAATGCTCTATCAACTGATGGGTCGTTTGTAGTGAAAGATGGTACAGCGGGTATCGTACGATCCTCTGTGATTGCAATTGGCAGGTTATTTGTGCAGCTTGGATGGTATTGCATCACTGCTCCGAATCTTTTGAATCGGAAATCTATGCGGCGTTGAAAGGAGTCGTGATTGCATCGCAACAGTCGGAGCTTTCCGTTTATCCTCTAGACGGACTGTCAGGTTCTAATAGATATTGTTTCTGCCTCTGATGACGTGGTGCGCTGCAGAGAAGCCCAACAACTTTTATATATAAAGATCCTGGTTTCTACCTGCCGTTGATCACCGTCAGATTGGTTCTTTAAGTGCAGCCTCGGCTTAATCCTCTCCCTCCCTTGTCTTTGCTGATCCAAAACCCATCGGACTGGGCTCTAGACGATCCTCCTTGACACCTAGCCTCGACTACAACCGTCGTGGTTCGTTGTATTGTAGGCCACTTCATCAACTGTCCACGACGATGAAGGAAGCTTCAGGGTGAGCCACTGATATCTCACAACATCGGGGTGCTAATGCCGCTATTCAAGGCTTCGACTCTTTAGTCTCCGAGAGCCAAGAGAGTCGTGGAGGCCCTCTGTGAATTCCTCACGGCATCAATTGACTACAGATAGTTCACGGACACCTTATCCTAAGCACACTGTGCGGAATTTTGAAATTCTCCGCCAACTAGTTGTATTTTTCTTCCCCTTTTCTAGAAGCATATCAGAGACCTATTTGTAATTTATATTTTTTTTAGGGACCTTCACGCCTTGTAAGAAAATCAAATTACGCGAGACGTTTTACCTCCGGTTTATAGAAATTTGCATGACATGGGTTCTCAAGAAAAGAAATTGCATGGCATGTGCGTGCCACATGCACACTGAACTGTCACTAGCATTCCGAGAAGCGCTGGTACCGAGGCCCGTTAAGCCGAGGCACCCTTGAGTGCTCCCAAATCTACCGGACCAGTCTCTAAAAAGGGGTCTTCCGATCCCAAGAATATTTCCACATCGAAGTACTCGCGCATTCGGTCTTGCCACAAGCATCAGCCGATCGATCCACCATGATGGCCTTGCACCACTGCCTTCTTCTACTGACACTCGTAGTGCAAGCTTCAGCTTCTGCACCGCCTCTGCAGCTCCACTTCTACGCGCAGTCCTGTCCTCGCGCCGAGGCCATCGTCCGGCGACTCGTCCAGCGCCGAGCCGCGCAAGACCGCTCCGTCCTCCCCGCGCTCATCCGCCTTCATTTCCACGACTGCTTCGTCAGGGTACGTCGTCACGTCAAAGATCGATCCCAGAAGTAAACATGTCAAAAAAATTAGCTCAGGTTCAAAACGTGCTTTTCATTAATTTGTGCCAGGGTTGTGACGGCTCGGTGCTCGTCGACAGCACCGGTGGCAACGTGGCGGAGAAGGAGGCCGCTCCCAACCTGACGCTGAGGATGCTCGACGTGATTGACGACATCAAGGCGGCCCTTGAGGAGGCATGCCCCGGCGTCGTGTCGTGCGCCGACATTATCGCTTTGGCCGCGAGGGATGCGTCGGCGATGGCAGGGAGGGTGCGGTACCAGCTGCTGACCGGGAGGCGCGACGGGACCGTGTCGAGCGCGGCCGAGGTTCATCTGCCCAGCCCGTCGGTGTCATTCGCCGATGCTTTGTCAGCCTTCCGAAACATCAGCCTCGGCGTGGTTGATCTCACCACCTTGTTAGGTACACTCCGTTACTTCCATGCATCAAAAGTGGCAATTTAGAGGTTCATTACAATTAAGAAAAAAGTTGATTTTAAACCTAAAACTATGCTGCTTAGTCCGATTTGAATCTTGAATTATGAAACTATTTATATAAAATCTCGAACTTTTTAAACCAATTAAGCTAGACCCTAGTCTAATTTTGGATAGTGATTTTGCATTTCAGGATAGTTTTTTAGTGTGGAAAAAGATCATTGGTACAGCGTATACTATAAAATGATAACGTGTAAAGTTTCATAAAAAAAGATGACTATTTGTGTCATGTGCAAAAAATTTCAGAGAAATTTATTTATATCTTGCCTTTCTATCACAAGGAACACAAATAATCATATTATTTGATGAATTTTTTCTAGTTCTCATTCATAGCATCCTGCACAACCATGAATTATTTTAGATTTTTTGGGAAGCTTAGGAGACAAACCATCCTCCAAACCTTAGTCAGGTTTTTTGGGGTGGTTTTGCGCCTCCAAAGTTTCGGAAGAATATGAAAACATTCAATAACGTACGGAGTGCTACCTAACGAGAAATTGAAAAGATTTAACTAAAAATATGACCATTTGTGTTTTATATAAAAATAGACAAAATGAATCTATTTGTCTCTTGTATTTTCGCACGGGACACAAATTATCATATCTTGGATAAATTTTGTAGGTTATAATTTTGTAGAATTTCCTATATCCATGTTTTTTAAATATTTTTTGGAGTCCCGGAAATGCAAAACTACTATCCAAAAGCGAGGTACGTTGCAGGTTAAAAGGTTTTAGAAAGTTCAGAATTTAATAAACAATTTTATAGTTTAGAATTCAAGTCAAACTAAATACCATAGTTCAGAGTTTAAAATTGATTTTTTCTTGTAATTAATGACTATTACTGTATTTATATCTTCAGGGAAAGATTAATGACCGTAGTTTACATATTGGAGATCGTCCCGTAGTATAAGTACGGGCATTGGACGAAACGCGATGACATTTTGTACTTGTGTAAATCGAAACAGGTTCACATACAATGGGGTTCTGCCACTGCGGGTTCATCATGGAAAGGCTCTACGACTACAAGAGCACCGGCGCGTCGGACCAGAACATGGACACCGGCATGCGGGCCGCGCTCCAGCGGAGGTGCCCGCCACACGCGGTGATGCCGCAGAACGAGTCTCGCGACGCGATTGTGCCCATGAATCTCCTGGCGCCGCGGGGGCCCTTCAGCCTCGACAACTCCTTCTACCCCAGCGTGCTCACCGGGAATGCCGTCCTGCAGATCGACCAGGAGCTGATGTCCTCTGGCATGGCCAGCCGAATCGCGGCGATGTTCGCAGTGCGGCCGGGGAAGTTTCGGAAGCAGTTCGCGAGGTCCATGGTGAAGCTGGGCAACGTGAACGTCCTCACCGGAAGGCAAGGGGAGGTCAGGTTGAATTGTCGAAAGGTGAACAGCTGATGTTTTTGTAGTGTGCCAAAATCAATGGTGTTTCAAGGTTCGGTGTTAAGATCGAGAGAATGAGAGGAGGTAGAGAACCGATAGAAGAATGCTTTCTTGCCCGGGAAGGATGTGTGTATGTTGTTTTCTAGTTATCATGCATATCAGACGCATATATCATTTGCTAAGTTATATGTTGTTTTCTAGTTTATCATATATCATACACATATATTATCCATTTGCTAAGTTATATGCTGTTTTCTAGTTTATCATATCATACACATATATTATCCAGTTGCTAAGTTCAGTTGTAACCAGCATCACCCATAAATCTAGTTCAGTTCAACAAGAGTTAATTTGTCAACCATCCTAAAACATAAATTTTAACAATTCTCCCTTTTTATGTGCTTGGCGAACTTGTTGTTTCCGTTATCAAAGTAATTGAAAAATTGGGTTATCCTGGTTAAAAATCAAATTTGAAATTAGCAACAACTTCTTTTTTGAAAGGATGATTTAATCATTAGAAGTGCAAAGCTTCAGTTTGATAAGGTGCGATTCGATCTTCTCGGTGAGGAACTGTAGATAGATGGTACGAATAGATGATCTTACTAGCTGAAACACCGGCGCCAATGCAAGAACCCTCAACTCTTCAAAAAACGCCCAAACAGATTGGAAAATGATCATCATGAGACCATGAGTAACGATCACCAAGTCCCCATTTCCCAATGGAACGACGCTTGACCTTGGATTTTAGAATAAATACGATCGTCTAATCCTCTCTCGGTTGTCCTCGCATGAATGCTGGTACAAAAGAAAAAGAAATAGCTATATTTCAATTCTTATGCTAAAGTGGCCTATTGCTAAAAGCAACGAAGTACAACAGTATATAAAGACTCTAGGATGTCCACCATAGTTTGATAGCAGCAATGTATTGGAACCCTTGTCGCAACCTGTCATATAGGAAGCAAATGTGGCGAGGTACAAAACATGCACGTAACTCACACCTCATCTCATCCCAAGTGGCAATCAGCGAGTCATGATACTTAGTACGTATGCGGACAACCCACTCCCACCAATGTTTGCCATAAGCAGCCAAACCATTAGACGCCTGGTGCAATTTGTGCTCCTCTGAATAGTGGGTCAAGCAGAAAAGCTCATCAACATTCTACTCCCATGTAATATATTCCTCTACATTCGGGCTTCCTCTAAACGTAGGAATGTTCTCCTCGTCTCCTAACACGACCAAAGGTGGAAAATGCCAAGTGAAAAGTATATGTGGATATAGAAGTGCAAACTCTTAACGCTCACAACTTACTATTATGAAACAAGGCAAGCTTACCATTCCGAAGTGAATTAGAGGCAGCAAACTTACACTTTGGTAGCGAACAAACAAATACCAAGTAACGTATGAGCGTAATCGAGAGCAAGGTAGTACATGATACGGATGTAGGTGGAGCTTGGTGGGAAACCCTATGAAATTCTAAACCTCGATTGCTGAAATTAATCACAAACTACCAAATCAGAATGCCTAGTTGCTGATCGATAAATATAAGTGAAGAGAGGACAGCACATGCACAATGATAATGGGACTATTGCAATCAAAAGAATGAGCTATAAAAATTTAGAGTGTCGTCAAAACTCGTATTGCAACTGTTCAAGCAAAGATGCTAGCTATTGCTCAAATATGAAAGAAGAGGATACAAGATTGCTCAACTGTGTGTGCAAAATAGCGAAAACAAAACAAGAGAATATACAGCCCCAAATAAGATAGCACTTGATATGATGATAAAACTTGGGCACTTTTTGTATGTGCAAAACAGCGGGGAGCACAATAACTTGATGATGAGCACAACTTGATGAAACAAAATTTATGGTGCACAACATTAAAAAATGAGCAGTCCTTCGAGCAAATCTATAACTAGTTTCAATAGGTGAAAAAGATAGTGCAAAGATGGTGGAGCTCACTAACAATGCAACAACGATGGTTCCAAAATTTTGTGGCTAATATTTTTTTGTATTTTCTGGTTTTGATGACACAAATAGCAAGTAGACGACACAAGTTTTCCAACGGAGAAAGAAATACTTGATTTTGACACCAAGCGCACACAGGAGGACCAAATAGATTGGAACCAAAAACAGCGGCTAAAGTGACGCAAAAAGAACACGATCAACAACTCGACACTATATTCTAGTAAAGTAGATCTAACATGATGCACAAAAATTGTAGAAGTAAAACTACAGCCAAAAACAAATATTTTTGTAGTTTTTTTGGGTGCATAGGACAAAAAATAGATGTCTAAAACTACGGATAAATGGCTCTCACCGAGTGGCCCTGGAAACTGATGCCACGATGATATGGGGTGGCCCGATCTTCTTGGTGAGGAACCGTGGATAGATGGTATGAATAGATGAACTCGCTAGCTGAACACACGCACCAATGCACGAACCCTCGACTCTTCGGAAAACACCCAAACAAACCAGTAGATGATCGTTGCGAGACCACGAGCAACGATCGCCGAGTCCCTAATTCCCAACGGAATGACAGCTTGACCTTGGATTGTAGAATAAACACGATCGCCTAATCCTCTCTCAGCTGTACTTGCATGAACGCTGGTACGAAAGAACAATCAATAACTATGTTTCAATTCTTATGCATAAAGTGGTCTAACGGTAAAAGCCATGAAGTACATCAGTATATAAAGACCCTAGGACATCCACCCTAGTATTTGGGTCAAAATACAACCTAACTCTAACTTCCCTAAGTTATAGGACTCTATTTGGAAAAGGACAGATACAACCGCCAAATTGTTATGATAATCATGGATAGAAAAAAAAGGAATATGTGGATGGGCATATACCTGTTGGAAAGTACTCAGGATTAACTTTCCAATGAGTACTTATTTGCTTGATTTGGAGTTCGTATGAGGAAACCATGGCTGTTTCAAATTCAGACCTCTTGGTTGTATGAACCGAATCTGAACCGAGCCTACCCCTTTCTATCTTCTGTTTCCTTGCCTTTTTCGCACCAAGTCCAAGTGGAATCATCTAAGGAAATTATTGGGAACCTTTCGATGTTAATGGAGGAGTTGGATCCCACCAATACTTGACATACAGGTCCCAAACTCCTCAAGTATATCATTTCACGTTTTTTGTCCGAATCAGCTTATGCAGCCTTCACTTCTAAGGTCATAACTGTTTTAGAAAGCTCCGAATCATGCACCGTTTGATTTGTTGGAAAGTACACTTTTCTCCTGTTGTCCTTTGTCCTCAAATGGTGCATTGTCCTCCCTCACCTCCCACTGAAACTCTAGACATTCTTGAATCAGCAAAAACTTGTGAACAATAGCAACGTCTCGTTCTAACTGAGTTGAATACCTGAGTATCATTAAGCAATTGGAATTAGGTAGTATAAGCTCTCATCAATAATATTAACATGTCATTAAGGAGTGAATTCACCTGCTTATTAAGTAGGTTTGATCTAGCTCTAGTTATTGGCCATTGTGGCGGCTCTATGTGTATCTCCCTGTTGGCATGTCTATAAGCGGCTGGTGAAGATGAAGATGAGTTAGGAATGCATGCATCACAGTTTTACGGTACCAAAAGAGCAATTGTAAGCATGTATATTAAAGTCACACATTATACATACACGTTGTCCACTACTACCTAATCATCTTGTAAGTAGGGGTGTGGCAGGGTCACACACTATGTGGTGATGAGTAGTACATACCTACCGTATATGAAGTAGTACCCATATACAACTACGCTAGATATCCAAAGCAGTTGACGTGTTCATAAGGGATTCCAGGAGATAAGGTAACCCCCATAGGGAATCAGGAAACCCTTTAAACTAAGAAGTATATCCCTACATTTAAGGAAGTATAGAGTTCTACTCAGAGATGAGTCCGTGTCTCCTATGACTCGGAGTACCCTCCATAAAAGGACCCAGTGAACCTACGAAGGAGGGGAGAGCTTCTCTATAACCTCGGTGATCCTTAGAGATCATTGACCTAGAGCTCCCAGCCTTTCGACGTCCCGGAGAAGATTCGTCATTTCTAGGAAGTCGAGCCCCAATAGATCAGCTCAAGAAGATTCCCGACTAGGAGTAGATTCCATCTAGGGTAGACACTAACAAATCCTTGTATTCTACTTGATATTCAATATATACCAACATGATGTAGGGTTATTATCCTAAGGGAGGCCCGAACCTGTATAAAAGTCTTGTTTGCAGCACCCTCTGGGGGTCCAGCATCGGTCCCAAGGGTCCCTACCCTTCAACAAATCTTCTGATAACGACTACCATAAGATCGGAGGTTTACCAATTGTCGATAGATGGTGCCGACCGTGGGGACCTCTTCGGTCAATTCTACTGAATCAACACAGAAGTCGTTGCAAGATTCGACAAGGTTCACGTAGAGAACCAGCTTCTCAGATGAAGGTTTTTACAACGAATTCACCCAACCATCCGACCACGGGCCAATGACTGGCTGCGTAGATCTTGGTGGTTTTCTACCCTGATGACGATTCTGATAGTGATTTGGATCGCTTCAGGACTGAGTGCACCAAGGCATTCGGTGGGAATTTAGGGCCACCTAACGACACCAAAGTAGATGGCACATGCCCAATGCGGTTTCTGATCTCCTAGCTGATCGAGACCAAAATCCGGAGGTCTCCTCTGATGTATGAGTTACAATGGATCTGAAGTACATGTCGCGCGTGGTAGATCCGCATGAAATCTTTGCTATCAATGACAATAACAGAGATCCGACAAGCACTACGTAGAACTACGAAGTACAGATCCTGATCAGACGGCGGGGCCTGATCAACCTCCACTAGCAACACCTCAGGGTCAGGTCTTCAAGTTGCCGGACCCCAACACCTCCCATCAAGGGAGAGAGGTATACGCATCATGGACTGCTCAGAAGCTAGCCGATGTCGCCTTGAGGTTACCAATGGCCCGGGTCAGCTCCGCCAGGTGTTGGTGATGCCTTTGGTGGCCTGGACTAGCACACCGACCTCCTTGAAGGCAGAGTCAAGGAGGCCCATGGTGGATGAAAGCTTCTCCTCCAGAAAAGAAGCTCACGCCCTCTCCCGGGAAAGGTCTCCCTCCAACTCCTTTAGCTTGTTGGTGAGACGGGTCACCTCCGATTGGAGCACCGACCTCTCAGACTCTAGCTTCGACTCTCAGGACTCCGATTGGTTCAGCAGCTCCTTTAGCTACCGAACCGCCGAGCTCGTGGAGTTCTACCGGGCCATCGCATGCTGGAAATAGGCGCTAAGGTTAGAGCAGCTGCTAAAGGAAAGGAAGAAATAGTTCTCCGAGTACTTACCTCCACGAGGGGCCCGATAAGCGACATTGGGTCGACCCCGCCAGCGATGATCCCCTCAACCAACGGGTGGAGTTCTAAGGAGAACTTCTCCAGAAGAGATGTCCGTGCCACCTTTGTTGGCGGAGGGGTGACGCCTTCAACCTGAGGCTAACCTTCCTTCTAAACCGACACCATCTCAGTGTTCGGGCAGGAGTCGCGCCAAGTGCTCGGGGCAGAAAGATCATCCTCTAGAGAGGGATCTACCACGACCGGAGGACTTGGTTTCCTGCATATGAAAAATCAGGATGCATCCCTCAGACTCGAGAAGAGAGACAAAGGGAAGAAAAGGAGTTACCTCGCCCTCTTCAAATGGCAAAGGAGTCTCCTCCCGGCAGGGCTTGCCACCACCTTCTCGGAAGAGGCGACTCTAGTTATAGCAACTTCCATCTCGATCAGAATGTTCTCGATCGAGATGATGGCCTCAACAGGCTCCTCCTAGACACGAGCCTAGGTGGTATCAAACAACATTTCACCAAGACAAGCGTACTCGGTCATCAGCAGAAGCCTGACTAACTTACGCGAGGCACCAGCGAGGGCGATCCAAGAGTACCAGGTAATGTCGCAAGCTCTGAGGCTAAACTCGGGGATGACCCACCTCCGGCATCAGCGGGTCCCGAGTCCACGATTCTAGAGCCTTCAGTCTCGGACTGTTCCTTCTGGGCCGTAGAAGGTCTGACCTCTGGATCAGCTATCCCACGGTCCTCACACTGGAAAGGGAACCCGAGTAATGACTGCATCAACACTATTTAGAGGAAGGTGAAGAAAACTCTACTAAAATGAGACTTATAGCAAGAATCATCGCTCGCTCCTCACGGGGCAACCAGGGGATGCCACTGGTACATGAATGCGGTGTAATACCCAGATTCGATAAGTAGAGTTTTGCTCCGCATTCATGCATACATGGCATCATCACCACCCACACCTGACTTAAACTTAGTTGCATATCAACTTTACTTTATAGAATATGTGCATATCTCATCCTCGGTGGATATGCTAACAAACACCAATCAACTTATTCGAAGTATCGAACTTCGACAGTAACATTAGCAAGTGGTGGGGCCAGTGAATCCGTCGACAAATCCCTCTACTAACCTCCCCCAACATCCACTTCCCAAGATTGCCCCAAGAATCACATGAGATTATAGCGCGATTAGGTTTTCCGAGGACAAACCCTAAAGTGCCGAAGAACTAGGGTTAAGAAAATGGACAAGCAAATGTGGATGAAAGCTTGTCAAACCTTGGGAATAGGCTTGAATATGACAATATTAGCTCCATTCCAAATTTCAAGAATTTTGGAGAAGTTTAAAACCTAGTTGCAGTTCAAATCATCGAATTAGGTCAAACCCGACAATTGAACTAAGGACCCACTCAAACAAGCTCCAAATTGATTCAAAATTCTACAGTAGCTTACAAATAATGTTTAGAAGGTCCTGTTAAAATTTGAGAATTTTTGGAGCAAGGAATGCACATAAAATAATACAAATACCTTCTCTGTGCCATATAAAAAGAAAAAGAAAAGAATAAAGAAAAAGGGGAAAGAGGCTGTGGCCTACTGGGCCGCCCCCGGCCGGCCCATCTTCTCCCGCCGGACCCCCCTCTCTCCCCTGCCGCGTGGGGCCGCCCTGTCGGTCTCACCCCACGCCTCCCCTCCCTCTGGACCGTGGGGCCCGCCTATCAGGGCGGCGCCTCCACGTTGCTGTCGCCGAGCGGCCGGGGTGGGCGGTGCCCCCGCTCCGACCAGCCCCCCCCTGAGCCCGCGCCGCCCCTTAAATGCCGCTCCGAACGCCTTCCGTTCCCCCCGCGTCCAAACCCTAACCCCCTCCCTCGTTTTCCCTCTCCGGAGCCGGCGCCGCCACCTTCTTCCCGCCCTCCGGTCGCCGCCTCCCACGAGCTCCGTGGTCGCCTCGGTCCTCCGCCGCATCCCCCCCTTCTTCTCCGAGCACCCCCATCGCCCCTACTCATCCCCCTCCTTCCTCCTTTTTCCAGGTACCGGCCCGAGGACCTCCGCCCCCGAAGCTCCGGTCGTCGGCGCCGCCCTCCGCGTCCCGAGCTCCACCCCGTCGCTGTCTGTCGCTCCTAAGCCGTGCCTCGCATCCCCGGTGAGCCCCCGGTGCTTCGGCCACCCCTCCCCGTCCCGGTCGCGCCCTGCAGCTCCACCCCGACGAGCTCCGGCGAGGGAGCCGCCTCCCCGAGCTGCCTTCCGGTCGGAACAGAGAGAGAAGAGAGAGGGTAAGATGGGGCCACGTGGCCCATTTTGATTCGGCCACGGGTGTTGGGCGGGACCCGCGCGTCAGCTGGATAGGTTTAAGGGGTGTAGATCTGGGGTAGAAACCTCTCGGGTACGCGTAGAAGTTTTGGATTTGAGCGGGGTAGGGTTTGGGTACT